>JAPEUS010000018.1:0-510359 GCA_027946355.1 Collariella sp. IMI 366227
TTGTGCTGCTTCCTTGACGAGCTGGACCTCGCTTTCGTCCCTACAGACCACCTGATCCGCTCTGGGTTTCGGGCTTCCTTCACCACTGCTGTACAGCGCCACTGTCCCTTACCCTCGTGTGTTCGGATTTCCTTCTCGATTGCCTTCCTGATGTCCGCCACCTGGACTTTGTCCTTTTCCCGTTCCTCCACCCTGGATGTGTCGACCGTGCAGAACAGAGTGTCCGTGAAGGTCGACGGTGTCGTGTTCGAGGTGGAGAGGGTGCGTATCCCGCTCGGTTGGCTCACCGGCGGTGTACGGGCGACATCGGCGTATGATGCCCTTGGGCTTTGCTGGGATGCGGCTATGACGCTTTGGTTGCGTACCAACGTATCAATTTGTTCTCGGGCTTGTCTCAGTTCCTCTGATAGTTGGGCCTTGGTGTCCAGGAGTGTGCTTTCCATTTGGCGTTGGTGTTCTTGAAATTGACGTTGACGTTCTTGAGATTGGCGATGTAGTTCTTCGATCGTCTTTTGCTGTCTGTCGACGACATTGCGTAGTTCGCTGATTGCCTCTAGAAGTATCTGTAGTGACGTCTTCCCAGTCTCTGCCCGGCCGTTTACCCCATTCTCGCTTCCTGACACGCGTGCTCCCCTCGTCGCCGTAGCCCGCGTGCCCTCGCTTATGATCCGCCTCGACGTGGTGGTCGCACCCTCGATCGATTGCATGGCTTCGCGTACCTTCATGCTCGGCTTCGGGGCACGGCTCGGACGCTTCGGGGAGGGTGATTGGGCAGGCACCCCGTCAGCGATGCGTTGCTGCGTGCCGATATCACTTTCTTCTCCAGGCGTGACCATGATCACGTCTTCAACTTCGGTTCCAGGGCTTCGGGGCATGCCACGCCGCGCGGCGCCTCCTGGCGTCGCGTCGCGCATCGCTCAGTTCCACCACTCTTTGGCCAAGAAATTGCTCCAAAATCTCGATTGTCGTCCTCCTCATTCCCCCTCAGTCCTAGCTTTCAAGTATTGATTTGTATTCTCAAGCTAAGCTCGGCAATACATTGTAGAGGTGGCAACGTGTCTACCTACATAGACCCTCTACCTTGCGTCCCCTTGGATCCATATCCGCTTCCTTCGCGGGGCACTACCGGTTCCGCAAGTCAATACCAGTTTGCACCTTAAGCCTACTTCCATAGCCAACCCAAAGACTCTACCCTCGATAGCCATCTTCAGGATCCTATCCTCTCAGTAGACCGACACGCGCATCCGTCCTCTCGAGCCATACAGAAAGTGTCGTAGCTGCAGTCCGCCCACCCAGTCTTCCGTCGCTTCCATTGTATGCTGCGCCCCGCGGGTTGTCGAATCCGTTTCGCGCTGCCTTGCAAAGTCTCCTTGGCAAGGCCGACCGTGTCTCGCAGGAGTTCGCCCATCTTGTATCCTCTCTGTACCCGGAACAGCCAAGCAACACAGTGTTGTCCCTCCTACTAACCAAAGTGCTTCGTCGTCCTCTGTGTGGGTTCGGAACGCTAGGTCCTGTCGCTTGCCATCGCTGTGATCATCCGCTTTCTCTTCGCTTAGCGTCCCGTTCCCTTCCGGCAGAGCAGCCCGAGAGCACCCCAAGGGTGTCCTATCCCACGACCCAGTTGTCCGTCGATTGTAGGATCGATTTCGCAGTCGTGTGTCGGGTGGTTTTTAAATTGTTCCCTTGTTGCTTGTGGGTGGGGATTAGGGCTCTTGAGCCCTGCTCCCACACCCGTAGCCCCAGCCAGCGGACGGTACTAACCGGTGTTGACTCTTCTTAGCTCTGCAAATACCTGGAGGCGAAGGCATTTACAGGTTCCCAGCCGGCACCACGGGGAGGTGAGAGTCATCGCCGGCCGGCACAATTGATACACGGGCAGGGCGTTATCCGGGCAGGGCAATGTGCGAGCTCCTATTGGCTCAAACTTTTCTGTTAAGCATGGGTCTGCCCCCATCAAAATTCTGCCGCATCCTCGTCAGATGTGCCAGCTGGCAGTAATCTACCAACTCCAACTTTGACGTCAAAAGCATCTTGCTTTCGCATGCCTATCAATCACATAATGGCTCCCTTTTCCAACAGCACCCGAAAGCGATTCCAACCTAGGTACGATATCGCCGATTTAGATAAAGCGCAATCTCAACGCAACAAGCGACTCCGACGCGATGCCTCCGATACACGCGGGCAGACTAGGCCTCTGTCTTCAAGCAGCAGCTTAGGGCCAGACCCTGAAGAAGGGTACGGCTACGGCGATGACAATGCCTTGTATAATCTTTTCGCCACCGATCCCCCGGCACATTTCACGACAGTACCCCGACCCCATGGATCTCAAGGATTGGACGAGCCCTGGTGGGAACTGCGCAACGACTCAGAGATCTATCTCTCCCTCGATTTCCCAACCCCCCGCGAGACCGATGAACCATATTAAGCTGGCTTTACCAGGCCCGGCGTTTAGTGAGCGAATGACACGTCTTGGGAACCATTTCTTTCCTTATTTTCTCTTCTTTCCTCAAGTTGAGTGTACTCGTAAAATCGTCACCAGCTAGTTGCAATACACTCGTTGGGACCGTTACAGTATTCCCTCACAGGAGGCTAACTGCAGGCCAGGAAAATCAGATTGGAACTTAGACATGCCTCCCTAAAGATCAGTTACCTTCAGAGGTAACACAAAATGTTAAATCTGCTCATTGTTGCTTTGGCAGCTCTTCAACAATTGTACCTGCACATCTACGTTGACGACCTTGCCCTGTGTTACCTCGCAAATGCTCTGAAGACAAATCTTGAAGGCAGCAGAGATTCGTGTTAGTGTTAGTGACTTGGCCTTCACCGCTTTTAGTGGAGTATTGGTGACAGCTGGCTGAAAATTTGAACCAATAGGAGCTCGCACATTGCCCTGCCCGGATAACGCCCTGCCCGTGTATCAATTGTGCCCTGCCCGTCTATCAATTGCCTTTGGAAATATAAATTTCGGGCACAAATATTTTGGCTCCTTGGGTTCTCCAGGTTTGCCAGGCTGTTTACAAGGCCTTGCTCCTATAGCATTGCAAACTCTTCGACCATTCATCCCCGAATACTCTCCATCTGAGATAACACTGTTCCCAGCTTTGTGCCAGCTGCTGGTACTCATGCCCACAAAGTTCAGTATTCTGCAACGCTGTTCAATTCCTTGCCGCCTTTACATCCCCAGGTCCGTTTCCACCGAGCTGTCATTCCCTGTGAGGTAGCGAGTGTTGGCCCAATGTTTCCTTGTAGGTAGCTACGAGGATAACGGCTGCTGAGTGAGTGTTATGAGCTCGGGCAAACATACCCAGAACGCAAGCGTTAACGGGGCTACGACCGCGGCTACGTCTAGAGCATATCCGTTCGTTATCAGCAGGGTCTTGTGGAGGGGGGGATCTCTGAAGAGAACCACAACAGGAAGTTAGTTGTCCTCGCAATCCCGAGCATATCTCGTGGTTACCTAAGTTTGGAAAAGGAAAGCCCGTAACTCTTGACTTCAACCACTAGCTACCTTCAATGTCAGAACAAAATTTAAGGTGTCATGGTGCAGTCCTTCGCCGTTGTATTTTGCCTCATCATTTTTGTCTGGAGCTCTGAGTTATTGAGCAACAAAATGTGTCAGAACCACCGGGTCTCAGGGCCAAAATTGCTGTTGGACTTTGGGCCCTATTGGGCTCAGCCCCTTGTCAAAAACCCCTCTCCTGGAAGACTGAACAGAATACAATCAATGAATGAGGAGATGATCAGTCGAACCCATCGCGAGAGCCCTCTTTGCGTCTATTTTGCTCCATCTTCTGGTGACCCATCACTCCCGACCAACCACCCTGCTGTTCCAACAAAATGTAAAACAGGCTTCGCAAATGGTGGCATTGAAACCATCTCCTTGGGGGTTCTGGGCCGTTATGGTTTCTTCCAGGCTCTTAAGATGTTTTGTTCACACTTTGCTTAAGCGCTATTGTGTTTGGCAAACAGGAGCCATAGCACTCTTCCAATTCCCCTGACAAAGGCAGGGAGAAATTTTAAATAATGACAATTCGGGAAAAGACATCTCACTCCTAGAAGCACAATGTAGAAAAGAAATGAGGGTGAATGAGAGTCTCCGGCTCCCCAACGGCTTACAATGGCATGAATTCTGCTGCAGACAAAAAAGGCGCTGGGCATTTAAGACAAGAAATTGATGTTGGTATTGTCGTCCGAAGTAAATAGGATCCCACCGACCTCGATGTGGACTTTTTATGCCTACTTAAATCCGCCACCACTCGCGTTTCCTCTTCCCTTCTCTTTTTTTCCCACTCCAGACCATGAGCCACGCATCTTCTCTTCCGCCCTCTGCGCCCGCGTTTTTTGCATTCTCCGCTCCTCTCGCATTCGTCCCCTTCGCGATTTTCCCTTTCTTTCTTTTTTTCTTTCTTTTCAAAATAAAAAATTTGAGAATCGAATCTCCCGCCGTCTCATCGCCGCGCGCGCCATGCCTTCGCCGCCCTTTGCCGTTCTGCGGAGGGAAAAGAAATTACCAAGCCGACCGCGCGTTTGTGAACTTTTTGTTCAGCTTCTCGACTATCGCTCCTACCGACTGTAAGTTCTCTTAATGTCTTTTTTCTGATCTCTCGTGTATCTTGCTTGTTGCTGACTCGATTCATTTCCCAGACGCGAAAATAACTCTACACAATTTCAAGATGTCTCTCGCTCGGCCTCGTGCATTTCACTCCGCGCTTGCCCTCAAGTCTTGCATGCCCTTCAAGGGCATGAAGTGGTAGGTCACATCCCCTTGCTTCCTTTCCTTCTGTCTTATTGTACCCCCGTCCACAGAATATTCTGGGTTCGGATTGGAGGAATGTAGGAAATCGCAAGTTGAGCACTTTGCGAGTCGCAGCAGGCGCTTTTATTCGGTTTGGTCGTTTTCGTGGAATTGGTCAGTTTTGTTAACGAGTTATGTTATCTACAGGCCCGAGGGCTGCTCCAACATCACCCACCGCCGCCGAGTCGACAACCGGATTGTTAGGGCACTCCGGTCGCTCGATGTCCCGATCCGCCGGCGGGAGGTGCAGATCAAACTGGCCGGCTCGGTGGCCTGCTTTACCAAGCCGGCCAGCCTCGTCTCCATCCTGCCGGAGGACGTCGTGCGGCCAGAGTTTATGCACGGTCTCTGCGAAGAGACACGCCTCGGCCTCGCCCTCTCGCTCGCTGACTTTGAGCAGAGTTTTTCCGCGGTCGTTCTGGCCCGGTACCGCTACAAGCGAGATCGAATGCTTGCGGGGTTGGTAAGTTTGTCCCCTTCGCTTATTTTCTTTTTATATTTTTGCGCCCCTCGAGCATTGCACACACGCACTCACTTCGGCGGCAGTGAGAATCCTTCTCTTGCTGCCTTGGAGAAAACTTTTCATCACATCATTTTCCCTCTGTCTTTCCCACCCTCACCTCGCGACCACTCCGCAACGTCTTATTCCCCCCGAATTTGCCACCCAGCCTTTCCACACCCATTCTTTCAAACCAAACACCCCTAAGAAGACCACTGCTAACCCCCCGTTTCCACAGCCGGCCAAAAGCCCGGCCATCCACAGCTACCTCGCCCGCGCCCGACGACTTCGAGTCCACGGCGTGGTTCTGGTAAAACCCAGAGGCGTGCCTCGAGGACGACGTTGCCCGGACGGAGCTCGCTGCCTCCGGCAACGACGAGGGCGCCTCTGAGGGGCCCCTTGGCCAGACCACCACTGCCGCGGCTCGTGTCGCGCAAAACTTTGCGGCTGCCGCCGCCGCCGCCGGTCCTAACAACCCAGCGTTCCTCTCCCTTGCTGCTGCCGTCGATGCCATGGAGCTTGTAGCAACGAGGGCGTTGGGTTGGAGGGAGGGAATGTGTTGGAACAGCAGGGTGACTGGTTGGGAGTGATGATATACCAGAAGATGGAGCAAAATAGACTGCAAAAGGGCTCTCGCAATGGGTTTGACTGATCATGTCTTGATTCATTGATTATGTTCTGTTCAGTCTTCCAGAAGAGGGGTTTTAGACTGGGGGCTGAGCCCAATAGGGCCCAAACTCCAACCGCAATTTCGGCCCGGGGATCCGGTGGTTCTGACAGAATGCAATGGGAATGGATGGGTAGATTGTTAGGTGGTGCGTAGGGGGTGGGAGGGGTGGGTTTTGCCTGGGTGTCTTAGGTGGGAAGCTGGGCGTGGGGATTCTGCTGGGGCTGGGCTGAGATGGGGTCTGTTTTTGTCTCTTTTCTTTTCGTTTTCTACCTTGCTTTCCCCTTCTTTTTCCTCGTTCGTTTTTTTTTCTTTTTAAAGAAAAAAAAAACTCATCTTTGGGGATCAATTGTAGCCACCTTGTGCTTTCGTGATGACTCAGCCAGCGTCACCATGCTTATTACAGCCTGTCTGGAGGCAATACACGAAGTCGTTAGCAATGTGACAATGTGTGATTGGGGGTACTTTCATTTAAATGAGAGATGCGTCTCCCTTTTTTCTAGCTCACACTGATCTTTATGGTGACCCATTTCCTCAGTGACGTTGTGAATTGAGCAGGGAGCCCGGAGGTCATGTGGGTCGGTCCCGGCGTCCTATCAGGGGAAGATGGAAACTGTGGAGCCCACGGAGTCGGGGGTGAAGTTGACTGACCGTGCGGCTCTTCCGGCTCTCACGGACTCCCACGTGATGACGTGTCCCAAAGGTCACTCCTACCTGTAACCTTAACACTCTTGACTCTACAAAACTACGAACTGCACAGAACTGGAAGACTGCCGCTCTTTTCAAAATATTTCCCTGTCCACAACCTCGTCCACGACACAAAGTGCCACAATATATCTCTTCGATCACCAAGTCACGGAGTCACGGATCAAAAGGCATCCAATTACGTCATGGCTTCCCCGCGTCAATCTTGGTCTTTGACCGAACACCTCCTCGCGACACAACGAGATCTTTACAAGGATGCAACGCAACACCCTTTCCTGCTCGCCGGCGCCGAAGGCCGCTTGTCCAAAGACCTCCTCAGCCGCTGGCTCGCCAACGACAGACTCTATATCCATTCGTACATTCGCGCTGCGGGCAAACTCCTCGCATCCCTCGACCTGCCCCGTGAGCTTCCGAAGTCGGATGAAGCCGTCGAAACGCAGTTGGTGGACTGGCTGATTGAGTCTCTCGTTGGAATCCGCAAGGAAGAGCGTTTCTTTATTGACGTGGCTGAGCGCTATGGGTTGGGGATTGAGATGCCAGTTACTTTCCCTCCAGCACAGGCAGCTGCGTCTTCGGAGTCCGAGGGTGGAATCAAGGATGGCAAGCTCCCGGGGCTGACGATGATGGAATCCATCTTTGCGTTAGTCGGCACTCCAACCTCCAGCACCCAAGGTTCAAACGTTCCTGGCTTGCGGCTCGTTCAAACTCTTTTCAGCTCAGCTACCACACCACCTCTCCTCCTCCCCTGGATTGAGGGTGCTCTTACATTCTGGGGCACCGAGCGTTGCTACCTGGATGCGTGGTCCTGGGCGCGAGCCCAGGCCGACAACCCGGATCGTACCACGAAGGAGGACGCCGACGGCGGGGCGCTACGTCGGGAATTCATCCCGAACTGGAGCAGTCCCGAATTTGCAGGGTTTGTAGACAGGCTGGGAAAGTTGATCGACACTGCTGTGGCCGAGGCGCTTGAGGGAAAGCCTGAAGGGGAGGAGAGGGAGAGGGCTAAGGCAGAGATTTTGGGGAGGGTGGAGGCGAAGTGGAAGACTTTGCTGGTGGCTGAGAGGGCGTTCTGGCCTGATGTTTGAAGGTAACCGCCTCGGTGGAAAGCGGCGGCGGCATATAGACGCTCGGGGCTCAGAGACGGCAACGCTGCATGGTGTCCCCATCTCAAGTCAACTGCCTGTGCTGCGCCCCAATCTTTCTCGGACTCCTGTGGGCAACAATCGAGAGTCCGAGGAAAATTGGGGCGTGGCACGATATGCGTACAACGGCCCGGGAGCGTCGGCCTCTTTCTCCACTCTCAGAGCAACGATGCCAACGAAGCAATGAGACCTGATGCAACTCTGCTCGAATCTCCTGCTCCAAATGTCGGTTACAGCACTCAATAGTGCAACAGCATGCCTTTGATCAGTACTAGTGCATGATTTATTGGTTGTTTTTGTTTTGTGTGTCCATGCCTGAGGTGGCGATGCTGCCAATCCAAGCAGGCACTAAAACAACACAACGATCCTAGCGGAGTATCCAGACCGATGTTACCTTTCCCGCCGTCTGTTGCCACCTTCTTTTTCTAGACCACATTAAGTCCAGTATCGCAGGTCATTGAATGTAACCTGTACATCCCGAGGAATAGTATCCCTGGATGAGAGAATAGAATTTCGGGCCTGAGAAAAAAGTCCGGATCCCAACTTGACTCGCTGATGGAGTTTAACTGCTGATGATCATCTGTTAAATATTGATGAATCCCGAGCCTGACCCCAAACTGCCTTGCTCAATAAACCTTAAGAGGCATAAATCCCAACTTCTTTCTCGCTCACTGACAGCATATCTCGGTATCCCTTTAAAAACCATTCAACTCGCCTCAACACTTAACTCGTCCTCAACATGAAGTTTACCACTATTCTCCTTTCCACCGCCCTCGCCTTGTCGTCTGGCGCTCACGCCTGGACTAAAAATGGCGCGGGCGTCTGGGTTGCGAACGACACATTTTACACCATTAGAGGAAGTAAGTGAAATTTACCGGATGCGGCAAGATATTGAACTCCAGTTTAACTGAGACCTTGTAGTCCGTGTGCATGAGTCCTGTACTAGGATGAACGACGCAAATACCATCTACAACAACAATGAGTACTGCGCCTACTGGATTGATGGTGCCGGGAACATGTTCAAAGGACGTAAGTGTCTCTGTCTACGGCGATGTGTGATGTGTATGCTTAAATGGCCCTCTTTTTAGATTGCAAGCAGTCCGGAGCCACAGTTTACTGCCGTTGAAGTGGGGACGGACGACTTTTGAGATTTGAGTCTCGCGCGGGTTGGAGAAAGCTAGCAAGCGGTTTTCTAGGGCAGGCCTCAATCCCAACGCAACATCTTCAACTTGAAATTCTTCACATTCTCTCTCTGACGTTAGATGGAAAGTTTAAAAACTACTGATAATCAGCAATCAATCTCCCTTCTTTCTCTGAGAACATAATACGTATCATAAACCTGGCAATAAAGACCTCCCTTACTTCTTTCTTTTCTTTTCTTATTTTCAACTCCTTGACTGCCAACAAAAACTTCTACCCCTTTTTGGCTTAGAGCAAAAAGGGAATGGGGAGTTGGTGTCTTTAGCATATCTCTGAACTTCCATCCTCCAAGTAATTGGTTGCCAGCGAGTTTTCAGCGGTCCTTGAGCCATAAGGGGTGGTTTCAAGATTTTGCGCCGCCTCCCCCAGCAGGCATCAAACAACACAACCATTGCCACGGCCTCTTTTGATGCAGTATCCTCCAAGCTTTTAGACCCCCCCCCCCGCCTCCCGGTCACCTTTGTCATATGCTGCGGCCACCCAGACTCCTCAAGACTGGCACATCGAGTTCAGCATTGATGGCAAGGTCATCCCCAATGAAACGACCAAAACCAGTGGCGTCGGTGTTAAGTGAGGACCTTGGACGCCTCATTTTGCAGGTATCAAGCGTCTAAGCCGGCAGCGTTACCAAAGCCAAGACGACGCTGTTCTCCCTGCTTTCAAGGGCCCATTCAGCGCTGCTGGCTTGCCGGGATCTTCTCGAGTATATGCTGGACGAGTTCGACAGCCAACTCCTGGACACCCTGGATAATAAGTCCATAGTTGAGGTTTCTTGGGTTACCCACCCTTGATGAGCCAGCTCATATTCGAGGTCAGAGAACTGTTGGAGATTCTCCAGACCGAACTATCACACCGAGACGATATGGCTCGGGATGGACTAGTCACCGTTGAAGACCTACCCACTCTCTTCGCTCGTGGGACCATACTTACTGGCTTTAAAAAAAAACGCGTTGAGAAACTTGTCGAAGTCTCGTTCTGCGGCATGGCATTAGAATGCTGTGTCGTCGACGTTTGGTATTTTAGAAGGGATGGTTATGCTTTCTCTAGGACGAGCCGCCGGTTTCTAGTCGAGAGGTACAGCGGGACACGGCCCATCGGCGGCTTGGCCTACCACCCTTTTGTTGGAATCGACAAGGGCTGACGAGAATGCAATTACAATGGTATATCGGTCGAAACAAGCTATCTTAGCAAAATTTGAAGCAGACATTGGATCTGGGAGTCGCAAACTACCCCGTTTGCACCTGGCGCACAAGATCACCGATCTTTAGTGGCGAACCCAACTCTACGGTATGTCCGTCCAGATCCTTGATTGGTGTACTCCCCTTTCCTACCATTGTGACTAAAAAAACCAGGCAGCCGAACCTGTTGTTCTGGATCCAAAACGCTTTGCTCTGGCTCAGGAAAAAGGGTCAGCCGTGCGGACAACCTTCCGCTGTTACTGTTCAAGATGTAGGGGCTCGATACATATTGATGAGCTCTTGAGCAACCTCAGATACATCCTCCTTGCACCAAAAAAAAGTGGAGGAATTTTCTACTCTAGACCAAGAAATGGGTTACCTTTGCCATTTGGGATATTTGTTTATATGAGCAACCAGAAGACACGATAGCTCTGGAAACAGTTTACGCTGACAGGACTCTGGCTTCTTCCTTAAAGCAGGAGTTTTACAATTACTTTGAGAGACGCCATATGTTCCTGAAGCACAAGAGAAACGGTGAGATTGTTGGCAACTTTGGTCAGGGCGTGGCCTTGGACTTTTACGGCAAGGCCCTTCCTACCGTTCTCTGTATTCTATTTCTCTTTCTCTCTTTCTCTCTCTCTCTCACTGGGGCAATAGTAGAATAAAATAGGCTCATTGCATAGTTTTACAATTAGTCACTGAATTGCTTGGGTAGGCGGCCATGGAGTGGAAAAGACGTTTCTCGCCATCTCACTGGCAGCACACTGTCGGCGCCCCTTTATTTTCTTAGGTCCTGCGGACATGGGAACGAATTTCAAGCCTTGTGACCACAGTTTCTCGTTTTAATCAATCTCAGTTTTTGTTGGGGCGCTATTCTCATCCTGTAGAAGTGTTCCTCGCCGTTTTCTGTTAGTAGCTAACAGCACAAGCGTTGAGGTGGATAATCTCCTGCAGGCAAGAACAATGAAACATTTTGCCGCAACACCAGGTGTGTAGTATCTCTTAGTTTTCACGCCTAAAATTCCTATAGGTTTATTAACACTGGATAGCTCTTATAAACAGACTGTCCAACTTTCAAAGGGTGGCCATCATCTTTGTCACGAACCATATCCCAATCACTGGATCCAGCACTTTCGCCATACATCGGGTCCATCGACATCACTCCACCATCCCCACAAGACATGAAAAACATCTTCTCTTTCTACATGAACCAGCTCGGACCAAACTTTGTGGATTCCAGGCAGGAAATTCTTACTTGGGTTGAGAGTGCTGCAGCGAGCTCGCTGCTATCAGCAAGAGAGGCTCGAGAAACCTTTCGTGGCGCTGTTGAACAAGCGAAGACTGAGGGACGAAACCTAGTTTTGCGCGATGTCGTCAGCAAATACACGGTAAAGACTGGACGACAAGGTGAATGGGATCTGGTCACAGATATGTCGCTGTATGGCGACGACGATGCAGTGAGGTCCTTGAAGCCAGAGATTGCGGAGTTTCTAGACCACACGTTCGGCTTAAACTCGTTGATTCCCGACGATGAACGCCTAGCCCTTACCTTCACTACTGGTTTATTTTCCCATTGGTACCTCAGCAGAGGTTCGAGTAATCTTGAGATCGAAATCAAAGAAGAAATGCCGCTTCTTGGGCAGCACAAAAAAGTCTTGGCAAGGACCGAGGCCGATTCTTGGTAATCGACTGGGGCTGGCCTCAAGGCTTATGGGCTCCTCAGCAGGGAATTATGTACAACGTTGGCAATCCAGCTCCTGCGCATGGCAGAAATGCACGATACAAATGAGGAGCGGCCGAAATCACGCTTGGATTGCAGAAACATGTTAGCACTGCCCATTCCAGTGCCGCTGGGGCTAGGAAGTCTTGGAGGTTGTTGTTGTAAGTGGGTTGCCAATCCCCGAATTCCGTGTCACAAACTCACAGCATAACAAGATATATCAAGGGGCTAAGTTCTTACACAATCCCCTTTAACTATCGGGCTAATCTCACTTCACGAGGGTACGTGGGGGGATCGACGCGGTCCAAAACAGCACTTAATGTTAATGACCCTGCCGTGGGTTGCGATAAATGAATCCAGAGGTGCAGCACTAGATGCGAAAATTAAAATAAGGGACAATGTCGAGGCAGTAATGTGAGACGGATCTTTAGATGAACGCTGGTTCCCGTAGACCGGCCTTAAGACGGATTTCCATCTCGTCGTGTTTAAATCCAGCTTCAAAACTAGGAAGCCTAGCGGCAACCTCTTTACTTATTATTATTATTATTCCTACACCGCTGTGCCCTGCGGGCATGCCGGACCCTCAGACATTTACTATACAGGAAAACCGCGCCCTTGCGGGCCGGATGAAAAACCTATACCGATGATTAAGGGAAGAAATCAGTGAATGAGCCTGGGAAATACAAAAAGAGAAGGCCTCTTGGCCTCCGACCGGTGGGAGTCGGATTGCCTACTCCAGCTCGAGCTTCCTAGCCAAGCCGTACATAGGCAGTCTTCCTGGATCCATCAGCCAGCCCAGTATCCTCCTCGTCAGCCGAGCAGTTGAAGGACTGTCACACTGTAGAACAGAGTAAAAGTCTCGTCGCGTCCTGACTTCTGCTCTCTCTCTCACGTCCGAGTCAACGGTAGGTTCAACCTCTTTAATTGAAAATTGGAAACCATTTTACGATGATTCATCTGGTTGGATAAAGAAGTCGAGCGCGACGGTAAATTCTTTCCAAATTATGAATGGACTATCCTCTAGATGGCAAAGTTGTGAGCTAACGTCAACTCTCGACGCCACACAGTTACTTCATGTTGTAACGTTGTTTCATCCGAGGATTGCAGAGCGGCACAAAACTCGGATCCCCTCTACTGGACGGTTATTTATATCGCGCCGCCAACATTTTACTCCAACCCCTCCATTGATTTTGGGATTTGCAACTCGCCAAATTTCAGAGCACAGGTTTCTCTCTACGCAGTTGATGTGCTGACAAATGCAGAACGTTTGTGGCGTTGGATCCTGGGCAGCATAGACGCTTTTGTAGGCAGCGATCTTCTCGGACGGCAGGATCAGCTGCAGGACATCCTCTTCGCCGACGACACCTTTTCCATTTCGAAGCGGCATTTCTGGGCACTTAACTTTCTTCCTGAGGTGATCAAGCTGCTGGAAAAACTAATTGAGCATTGGATGCATTTCAAAAAGCAACGCTTGGTGCCGTTCCGGACGACTGGGTCTAACGGTCGTGATGAGTTTTAGCAGATCAAGTCGCAGGAGGTGTTCGGAAAAATCAAGACCAAGGGGACAAGGCGTGCGAAAAGCTGGAACGTCTTAAGAGGAGTTTCAGAACAGATTAGACCGTATCACGATGCTGAGAGACGGAGTGAATAGCTTATGCCCCCCCCGCACTCCCTTGTACCCAGTGGCTGACGATGCCACGCACAGCTCTTCAACGCGAGTGCCGTCATGGAGAGTCGCGTTGCTACCAAGCTTGGGGAGAATATCAAGCTGTTCAGGGTTGTGAGCATCTTCTTCCTCCTCCTGGGTCTTTGCATGGTAGGTAACTGCTCTGCCCCCTTCTCTTACACCCTCTTGGCATCTCACTTCAAAGGCCAGCTGGTCCATCAACGAATCCTACTCCCGCACCCACCTCCTGATCGTCACCGTTATTGGCGCAGTGGCGACCTGCAGCGTCACGCTCAATCTGAATACATCATGGGCGGCCTCTGAAAGCTTTACGTGCCGCGTCACCGCGCCTTAATTGACAAAATGGAGGATGGGCCCGGTTGGAAAAGCGGGCAGAGGTTCAAGGGATTTCAACGATTTAAAAAAAAAAAGTTGCAAAGCCGAGCGAATGAATGATATTGTGGTTTCTGTTAAGCCGTTGGTGGACAGGGAGGACGTGGGAAGGGGACTACTTCCAACGCTGACATCTCTTCGAGGTGGTGTCGTGATGCTATCTCGAAGACTAGGAGTTTGGAGTACCTCGCGGAAAGTAGTGGAAGCGGGGTAAATATTGAGATGGGTCTCGGAGGCGAAGCGATGGAGATAGCGGTTGTGTTGGCATGCAGTCAAGGGCTGAGAGTGGAGGAAGGGTTGTGTCTGAAGTGAGGGTAGTTTTTGATGAACCTTTTCGCAACATCATGTTGACTTCGAAGGCTGTCTTTGACTTTGTCGTTGGATTTGATTGTGGATCTGTTTGTCTCAAATGGGTACCCCTATTTCACGTCTTGCAGGGGTAAGAGAGGGAGCCTACAGGGGTATGACAGACAGCAGATACCCGTATTGAGAAGACAGCAATGTTGCAAAAAGTCACAGAAATCGAATCAGACAAGTCTGTTCCTTGATTTCTTGCCAACGGTGAGTTTGATCTGAAATATCATGGTTCAGGGGTAAAGTTCAGGGGTAAAACGGCGCTTCGGCAATGGCGGAAGTGGTGAGACAGGGAACTGGTAACTAAGCTGGGTCCACCTGGTGGGATTCGTCGCGGCGCCAAGATATGCTGAGGCAAGGCGACTCGTTTCCAGTGTGAATTGACACCAATCTCGGCTCCATCCTTTCCCCGAACACACCTCAACGCTCTTCCATCGATGTCAGCTCGCGGAGCAGCTGGCCGGATGAGCATCAACTTTGCCTAGGTTTTCTGGTTTCTTCTGCCGTTCGCTACATACCTAACACCTTTTAATCAACACTCATTCGATCCGGCATCTCGCCACCTTCCAGGTTCTCTTCCAGCACACCACCATCTCGTCAAATCCAGCCCAGTCCTAACCAGATCACGACCAAACGACCCGAACCTGAATGTCCTCGCAAACCCATTACCCCTCTCAGTAGCAGCACAGATCACACATACCCCACCACGCCCATCATGGCGCCCAACGAAGACCAGCGCTACGACCCCGCGCCACCAATACCAACCTACGACGAGGCCATCGCCGGCGGCAGCGCCTGGCACGATCTCCAGCACGATGACCACGCGCACTCTCCGATTGACCGCGACGCCGCCGAAGGCCAATCTCTCCTCACCTCCTCCTCCCGACACGCCTTCGAGTCCTCCTCCAACACTCCCAACACCAACCGCAACCACCGAACACGAGGCGCCTACCGCCCGCCCACCGTCGAGACCGACGATGAGAGCAACATGTTCAGCTCGTCCGACTCAGATTCAGATTCTGATGACGAGCGCGAGGCGGCCCATGTGCGCCGCGAGATGCAGGAGCTAGAGATCGATGACTCGGGCGTGGGCGGCGGTGTGCGGTCGTTGCGCTGGGGGAAGAGGATTGGGCGGGCGCTGTCGCTGCCGCAGTGGCGGGGGTGGAAGTGGCGGTGGAGAATACCGGGGTTGACTAGGAGGAGGACGGTGGTGGCAGATGGGGGGGAGGCTGGGACCGCGGGTGCTGGGGATGCGGCGACGCCCCGGTCAAGGTGGGCGCTGCCGAAGTTGGGGAGTGCGGCGCTGTTTTTGCTGGTTGGGCGCATGTTGGCGGTTATGATCGTGCTGGGTGTGTTGTATTTGCTGTTTGCGAGCGATTTGTTCACGAACATGGCGCGGCGCATGGGCAGCCAGATGTTTGACCCTGAGAGCGTCAGGATCCATGTGCAGAGTAGTGTGGACCCGAGGAGGATAGGGGAGCACCTGCAGCATTACAGCGAGTACCCGCATCTTGCGGGGACCGAGGGCGACTTTGCGCTGATGGAGGATACCGAGATGTTGTTCAAGAGATATGGGTTGGAGGATGTCCAACGGGATGTGTACCATGTGTACTTGAACTACCCAAAAGCTGATGGAGGGGTGGTGGAGATTTTGGGGGCAGATGGAAAGGCTACTTGGTCTGCAAAGCTGGAGGACCTTGGGGCTGGTGGGTGGAAAGATGATCAACCGACGCATGCCTTCCACGGGCTTTCAAAGTCGGGGGATGTACAAGGGCCACTAATTTACGCCAACTACGGTTCAAGGGAGGATTTTGAATCGCTCAGGAAGTTGGGTATCGACACCAAAGGGGCCATTGCCTTGGTGAGGGACTACGGGACTCAAATCGACCGCGGGTTGAAGGTCAAGGCCGCCGAGCTGGCAGGCTTTGTGGGCTGCCTCATCTTCACCGATCCTCGGGATGAGAGCAAGTCTACCGGCCGAGGCATTTCGCCGGCAGCGCGCAACGGGTCCGTGAGCCTGAAGAACTGGGTGGTAGGAGATGTTCTCACTCCCGGATGGGGCAGCAAGGAGAATCTTCCTCGTATGAAGGTCGGACAAACCAAAGGACTCGTCAAGATCCCCAGCCTCCCTCTGTCCTGGCCCAACGCAGAGATTTTACTCAAGCATCTCGAGGGCGTTGGCCACGTCTTCCCTCCCGAATTGTCGAGTGCTGAAGGGGGTGGCTTGTGGACGGGGAGCAGCACAGGGCCGGTTGTCCGCCTCAAGAACGAGCAGGACGAGATCGAGAAGCAGCCCATATGGAACGTTCACGGCCGCATCTACGGCGTCGAGCAGGAGGAAAAGAAGGTCATCATTGGCAGCCACCGCGACAGCTGGGTGTTTGGTGTGTTAGACCCCCCTTCGGGAACTGCCGTCATGCTCGAGGTGATCCGCGTCTTTGGTGATCTCCTCGCCCGCGGCTGGCGTCCCCTGCGCACCATCGAATTCGCCTCTTGGGACGCCGCAGAGTACAACCTGATCGGCTCGACCGAGTACGTTGAGCAGAACGAGGACGCCCTTCGCGAGGACGCCCTCGCTTACATCAACCTCGGTGCGGCTGTGACGGGTGGTGAGTTTCACGCCGCCGGCTCGCCCGTCTTCCGCAGGCTGCTACTGCAAGTCATGAACCGCGTCTCGGACATAACCTTCAACGCCACGCTGCGAAACCTGTGGGATGAACGTCAGGGCGACATTGAAGGCCTTGGCATCGACTCCGACTACGTCGCCTTCCAGGATATCGTCGGCGCCTCGTCGCTCGACCTGCACTTTGACGCTCCCGGTCTCCCACCCTACTCCAGCCAAGAGGATATGGAGTGGTCGGAACAGCTCAATGACCCAGGCTATCTGCACCACGTTCTCCTTGCCCAGGTTGTGGGCCTTATGATCCTTGAACTCGCCGACCGTCCGGTCATGCCCTTCGACATGCTTGCCTACGCGGATAAGCTCTTACACTGGGTGCAGGATCTTGCCGCCTGGATGAAGCAGCAGGGCATGGACGGCAAGGTCTCCCTCAAGGACTTGGAAGACGCGGCTCACACAGTGGGAGATACGGTGGCTAGGTTTGCCAAGTGGGAGCTGTACTGGGAGAACAAGGTGTTGTCTGGCAGCGGGTGGGAGTCGTCCATCCTGGGGAGGGAGAGATGCGAGTACAACAGTCGCATGGCGAGGTTTGAGAGCGATTTGCTGGATCCAGCGGGGGTAAGCCAGTTCCCTCCTCCCATTAACACAACATCGACGCAACAGACGTTAACAGAACATGGCAGATACCCGACCGCAAGCAGTTCAAACACGTCCTCTTTGGCCCACAACCCTGGTCAAGCTCCGACGATGCCTACTTCCCCTCCATTCGGGATGCTGTCACATCAGGCAACGCGACGTTTGCCCAGGAAACGGTCAACAAGGTGGCGGAAACCATCAAAAACGCGGCGAGCCATCTTGTGGCATGAGGTCGCCACACACGCACACTCACTCATTCTCTTCTTATTTCTCTGTCGTGTACGGGCCTCCTGGAGGAAGGTATTAACCGAGCGGAGAGGTTGTTCCTGCTTGAACACTTATTTCATTTTGCATTGCATTGGCGCATTGGGGGATCAAACTCAAGGGTTTTTCTTCTTTTTTGTTCCGCTTTGGATCTTCACGCATCATCATCTGCGGACTGTACCTCTTACCACCGAACACAGCGCCTGTCAGGCGATCTTTCCTGTCATCATATGTACTTTTTCAAGCTGTTTACAGCGAATACCAACCAACGTCTCCAAGCATGGAGAGTTTTCTTCGTTCTCACCACACAGACATACCCGCTCTCAAGGATGCCATCAATACCCCCAGGAAACACTGTTGGAAAACAGAAAGTAATACACATGTACAATGATGGTACATGCAGGAAGACTCCTTTATGCAACAATCGGTTCGCTCGTTCAATATCTCCAGTCGTCTCCAATCCTGACTTTCCCCCAAACGACGCATCATCACCTCGCCCTACCGCCTGCCTCTACCCGCAGCTCAACGCCAAGCTTCTCTGTCGTCCACAACACAATATTATTCGGGTATAACCCCTCTCCCGTCCCTTTCCCCCACACATCCACCCACCCCCTCACTTCGGCGTCAGGACCACGCCCTCATACTCCTTACTCCGGATCATGTCCAGCGTCTGCATGAAATGCTTCCTGCTGGCCTCGACCGACGCCGAGTCCTGCTGGTTGCCGGCCAGGTTGGAATGGATGAGCTCGATGAGACCATTGAGGTACTTGGTCGTGACCTGCAGTTGGTTCACCGTCAGCACACCACATCTTCGTGAGAGGTACTTGGGGAAAGGAAAGGGAGTGGAGGGGGGTGTGCTTACCGATTCGTTCTTCTGATCAAAGTAGTACACATATCTGTCGAGAATCTCGACAAACAGCTCGATGGACGTGGCCGTCTCCATGCACGAGTCAGCCACGCGCAGAGCGCGCTGGAGGCATTCAAGCACGCGCTTGCCGTCGCGGTAGAGCTGCGTCCCCATGTCAGCACTCCATCTTCCACCCTTTCTCAATTTAACTAACCTCAGTCTCCTCACTCTCCCCATTCGCCACAATTGGCGTCGCCCACCACAAATGACTCGCCAAATACACCGCCCTGCACTGATCAGGCTTCCTCAGCAGCTTACTCGCGTGCTGCGCACACTTTGTAATCAGCGTGTCGTAATTTTCCTTGCCAAAGTTGCGCGTGCGGTGCAGCGCGCTCGCAAGCACACACACGGCCTGGAACTGCGCCTTGGAGTCGCTGACGGCCTCCTCGTATACCGTAAACGCCTGCGCGAAGAACTCGTACGCCACCTCCTCGAACCCGGTCGCGTCCGCGATCTGCCCGCACGACGTGAACAGTCGCAGGGAGAGCTCGGCCGCGCCGGAGCCCGTGACCCGTGTGTAGAGGGTGGAGATAGCGCTGTGCAGAAATTTGAGGAGAGCCGAGGTTTGGGAGGACCAGTTGTCGTCGTAGTGCTCGCGGCGCTTGAAGCGGCGGGCGAGTTTGAGGCCGGCGGTGATGAGCGGGGGTGTGGTGGTGCGGATGCGCTCGTTGCCTTCGGCGTAGGCTTTGCGCGTCATTTGGAGGAGGCGGAATTGCGTGTCGTTGTCGTCCGAGTGGATGAGGTGGACGAGGCGTGCGAGCCAGCCTTGCTCTTCCATGGTTTCGTCAGTTTCGACGTTGCGGGTGCGGGGTTGCACGACGCCGGGGTAGCCGGCTGGGGCTTGGGAGCCTTCTTTGATGAGAACCTTGAGAACTTCAAGGGCGTTCTCAAGATGGGCGGGGGTGGAGATGAGGGTGTGGTTTTTGAGGAGCGTCCTCGCGACCTCTCCAGCAACGGCTCGCCTGGTGGGGTATGTTTGGGATTGGAAGAGAGGAACGTAGGTTGGGAGGGACAGCGCCGTGAATATTGACACGTATCGCCTGAGCGGGCTCTGCAGAAGTGCCAGCAGGCTCTGCTGTGCTAGTTGCGAGTGGAGGTCTGGGCTATTAGCATGCTCCTTGACCTTGCTGTGGGCGTAGTCAAGGATCTGATCAACGTAGTCCAACCGTTCCGGGTAGATGTTGAGGGCCAGGTTGGCCAGCGAACCGCAGAGAGCAATGGTATCCTGGATGGGGAGATGCTGTGCCTGCACAAGGTTCTTCACCTGACCAAAAAAGATCTCGTAGAGTGGCACGTTCTCCGGGATGCCCCTCCGCTTCTTGGCTGCTGCCTCCTCCCCATTCACAGCTGTCGCCTCAGTCGCCTCAGTCTCCGCTATTGACGGGGCAGGCTCATCCTCCTTGTGCAGAGTTTCCGTTGTGGAGGCAGTGTCGTTTTCGGGGTGCTCGCCGTTCTGGGGTGCGTCCGAGGATTCCTTCTCAGCTTCTTCATTCCCAGCAGGGCTTGGCACGCCCAGCTTAATCTTCTCAAGCAGGTTTGCCAGAGCCTCCTCTTCTAGCTTACCCCTGTCCTCCTCCGATTCATTCTGGGACTCGCGCTCGGCGTAGTCGGAGAGACGGTCCATGAGGCCAATGACGATGCCCTTGACGTTGACGTGGGGGTTTAGCCTCGAGACGGCGCCGAGAAATTGGTCGAGGGTGTGAAGGTGGAACTCGTCAGGGAAGACCTGGGTGATAACCTCGAGGAGGTACTCCTGGGCAAGGACGTCGCGGCATTGGACAACCTGTTCCAACAACGGCCCGAGGATGCCGTCTTTGTACGCCCGCAAATCAACCAGTTGGCTCAGCCGCACAATATTGCTCCCGACCAGCAATTGCAGCTCCTTCCTCTCCTGTGTCCTCTGCTCCCGCTCCCTCGAGTGCCCCTGGTGCTGCAGACGGACCCAGAGCTTGTTCATCTCGACAAAGTTGGTGAGGATAAAGTTGATCGAGTCCTGCAGGTTGCCTTCCGGGCCGTCCGAGTCGCCAGTCGGGAGGTAGTCCCTTGCTTGTCCCGAGAGGTAGTAGCGCAGGAAGAGGCCGCGGATGGGGTGCTGCACGCCGCGGCTCATGTCCATCATGTCCTTCATCAGCTCCTTGACCGGCGCGCCCTCAATTGACATGTAGGCGGTGCCGACTGTCATCATGAGGTAGAGGCGGGGAACGATGTTTCCGGCATACTGCACAAGCTCGTAGAGGTCGGCGAGGTGGTTGACGGGGTGATTCTCGCGGAGGTGGACTGAAAGGTAGCGGAGAGCATCGAAGACGGACATGTACAGCTCGTAGTATTGCTTGGGGCCGAGACTGCTGGTTCGGAGCTCAGAGACCAGTGTGGAGCTAGATGTGGCATGTTAGCCGCGAGACTTATGAAGTTGCGCAAGCTCGGGGAGAGCTTGTCGGCGCAGAACAGAGAGAGTTCGCTCTCCCGTGGCATGATCCGGGGAGTTGGAATTGAACGCACCAGCATTTGAGGGCATCCATCAGCTTCCCAGGCGTGTCCAGACATTTGCGCATCAGGGCCGTCTGCTGGCGCACGGCAATAAGGGCATCCTCGAGGAGGCGAGCCTGGTCCTCGGGCGGCGCGGGGGCAGCCATGCTGACGGATTGTAGTGTTGCTCGTCGACGTAAGGTGTCGGGAGAAATTCTGGGTTTCGGGAGTGGGCAGAACTGCAGTCCAGAGTCGTGCGCAATGCGGTCGCAAGAAAGGCGAAACGCGACAATGGAGGGTGATGGTTGCTGGGTGGTGTTGGATGCTCGACGCACGGTGGTGGAACTGATCTGAATGACGACGCCAGCATTACAGCTCCTCGGCGCAGCAACAGCGCCAGGGGCCCTCCGCCAAGAGTCGCGTCTGGGGCAGGGGTCCGATTACGTAACTCCCACCCGGGCCAGCTGCCAGCTGCCGCTGCTATCTTGGCAGGCAGGTGTCAAGCAGTGTCTTCCAAGCCTCTCCTAAACTAGAACAAGGACCAGCTCTCTTTTGTCAGAGCTGTCCCTGGGACATCGAAATAACAGGCACACGATTTCATGGGACTTTGGCAAAGCCAACTGGCCAAAGAGAAAGCGAATAGACAACAAAGGTGTTCAATTGTGGAAGCGCTGGGCATCTCAAGCGTGGTCTGACCAAAGTCAAGTGTCTTTTGTTCAAATTCAACTGCTGAGCCCATGCCTATCTACGGCAGGCCCAGGCCCAACTTGTTGCTGACCCAGGCACACCACTCCCACATCATTTTGCGTTAAGCAACTGCCCAGCGCCGTTCATACCAATCCGGGTGGTTGTAGGAGTTCTTCTAGGCATTTCAGCGGCGAGGTAGTTTACGACTGCACTCTTCCAGGTTGCTACATCGTCTACCTAAACTGTAAGGTCGATTGGATTGTCGCGACTGCCCCCTGGACCCCTCTTATCCACCTGCTCATCGTCTTCCGTCAAGTCTACCAGGACCCTTGGCATCGATTGAGCGTCCTGTAAGTACGGCTCGTTGATTCCAAGAGCGTGGTCGCATACTGAACTGGGGCAAAAACCACTAACTAGGTTTGGGGCCTGATAGTTGGACCCGCTGACGTGCAGTCCCACTCGACCCAGTAATCGATCACGTCGTCCCAGCTCTTGGCTGGTTCGGTCAGGTTCACAAACACCACTTTCCCAGCCCGCCGTCTGTAAATGACCCTTACAAAGTCCCTTATAAGGAGCTGAAAAACTGGTGACCCAAAGCTATGCTCTGTCAAGAATCGCAGCCAAGACGTGGGGACTGGGTCTGGCTAAGGCACGGGAGGTGTACTCAAAGTGCATCCGGTCGGCGCTAGCTTATTGGGCTTCATCTTTCCACATCCCCACGGAAAAAGGAGGCAAGCCAGCAACGAAGGGGATTATCAAGGAACTTGGGAAGGCTCAAAACTCTTGCTTGCGGATTGTGGCAGGAGCTTTCAAGTCCACTCCGATCCGCAATCTTAAGACAGAAACATGGGTGCCGCCATTGGACAGGGTAGTCGAGGAGGCTTGGAGAGAGAGATGGCTAAAGGGACGAGACGGGCGGGCGACGACGAGACCAGCGGACGACCTCGACCATCAGCAGAAGACTCTATTCAAGGATAAGACTCTTAAGAAGCACGAGGGACTGAGCAAAGCGTAGAGCTCGTTGTTGGTTCAAGTCCGAACCGGGGACATAGGCCTTCGGGACTTCTTGTTCAAACGAGGAGTCCCAAGTGTGCTGTCGCCCTGCTGCGAGTGCGGCGAAGGGCGGGAGACTGTTGAACACCTGGTGATGTAGTGTTTGGCCCCACCGTTGACTCGGACGTGGGAGAGAGCAGAAGTCAGGACGCGACGAGACTTTTGCTCTGTTCTACATGGTGCCAGTCCTTCAACTGCTCGGCTGGCGAGGAGGATACTGGGCTGGCTGATGGATCCCAGGAAGACTGCCTATGTACAGTTTGGTTAGGAAGCTCGAACTGGAGTAGGCAATCTGAGTCCCACCGGTCGGAGGCCAAGAGGCCTTCTCTTTTTGTATTTCGCAGGCTTGTTAACTGATTTCTTACCTTAATCATCGGTAACGTATAGGTTTTTCACCCGGCCCGCAAGGGCGCGGTTTTCCTGTATAGCAAATGTCTGAGGGTCCGACATGCCCGCAGGGCACAGCGGTGTAGGAATAATAATAATAATAATATATAAGCTAGAACAGCCAGCCAACCTTACCTGCACATCTGACACCCCTGCCATATCAGCATTTTGCGCAGCCGCTACCCTCGGTGCGTGGGTGGCCTTGCCTGTATTGATGCCACACATACTATAGAAGTCCAAGGCCCATTTGTGGGCTGTCGCATACGATAGCTGCCCTGTGTAATCCGCCTTGCTCCGGCGTAGGATCTTCGTCTGGTACCACAGCTTTGGACGGCTAAGATCTGGGAACGGCTCGGCGGCGCTTTTCTCGGCTTGCCAACGGAAGAAGAACCAAAAAGGCGAGCTGGCCTACGAGGCAGGCCTCCGGATCACGATGCCGTAAACAAGAGCCATACTCGACCCGGCCGTGCTGGTTGGTCTTCACCTGGTTCATAAGGACGACGAGGGCCTTCGTCGGGATGCCGCTTGCCTCCGGCTTGGCGCCTTCTTTCGGCAAATCCAGGCAAAAGCAGTCGGCCAGCTCGAGATGCAGCCTGTTTCTCGACCGTAAGAGCATGTGGTTGCCGAAAAGGAAGTCGACGTTCGTCCGGAAACCGCTGTTCACGTCGCTGAACCGCCACGCCGCCGCCGTATGCTCGGGGATCTTGGCCGGCGAATACCCGTCCTTGATCGTGTTCAGGATCCGGTCTGCCCACTCCTTCCGGCTCCGGCTGGCGGTTTCGCGAAGGATATGCCGCATAAGCGCCTTCTTCGCGAGGCCGTTCGGGTGCGGCGCCGGGTTCTCGCCTCGCGTCTTTTGCTGTGCGTAGAGGCTGATGATGGCGCTGCTATAGAGCCGTACGGTGCTGTACTGCAGCTTGAGTGCGGAGGTGCCGGCGGCCGGGCCTGGATCGAGGTCGTCTTCGAGGTCCGAATTCGACGCCGGATCTTCTTTAGCCGGCCCCCCGCCGACGATAATCACGTCGGCCGCCCCGGTCGACGACGACGGGCTTTCCATCTTCCGCTTCTTCAGCTTCCTGTCTGCCTTGATGCGTTGCGTCTCGGCCTTGCGACGTTTGCCGCAATTCGGAGCGCGGGAGGCGATCTCTTCGTCAAGAAAGAGTACCAGCTTCCCCTCGTCAACGAGGTGGCCGGGCAGGGCTATACCCATCTGGTACTGCGCCGGCCAACCAGGCGGGATCTCCGGGAAGCGAGATTTACACCATTCCTATGTCGCCGTTAGCCCTGCCAGGCTTCCGTTAGGGAGGGTTGGGGGGGGGGAGAGGGCCGGGGAGGGGGGCGCGGAGGGGCGCTCTGCCTTGCCCCTGCCTAGGTAGTAGATGATGACTGACCATCCACTCGGCCTGCTTTGGTCCATACGCCTTGCGTGTGTTCTTGGGCGTTACGTTCTGGTCGTCTAGTAGATATCTCTCGACGACGGCGGAGACCTTTGTGTTAACGCGCTGAACGAGACTCGGATCTAGCTGGTCCATCTTGAATGCTGGGCTGGAATGGGATAGGATGACGTGAACGAGGCGGAGAGGCAAAGACGGAGACGGGCGCGCGCGCGCGGGGTCAAGGTCTCTCAGGTATCTTACCGTACGAGCCCGGTCAGGCCAACCCGGGGCGCGCGCCGGCGGCGTCTTGCGGGCCCGGGGCGAGGCCGGCAGGGCTAAGGGCTAGTTGGGGCTAGCCCTGAGGAAACCCCCTTATCACGGCTGGCTTTTGCTGGTCATCCAGACCACGCCAGCCCTGAAAACGAAGGGCGCGCGACCGGGGGTGCTCCGCCTGGCCCCCGCCCGTCGCCCGTCACCCGCGCTAGCCCGGATGACCTGTCACCCAGGCGCCGGGGGCCCTGACATAACGTTATTTATATGCCGACTTTCTGTCGGGACTTATTAGGATTGAATTTGGACGCAATCATGGCTCAGCAATAAACAAGTCACTACCTGTGTCATGTTCCTCCACTTCTCAAAATGAGCATCTCAATACTGCCAGGCCAGGCAGTGCAATCTCAAAGCTTACTGCCACCCTCTCTCTGGGCAAGCATCCGCAGGTCCTTCCGCAAAATCTTGCCTGATGGGCTCTTTGGTATGGCCGACAGAAAGACAACACCGCCCCTCAGCCGCTTATGATTCCCAACTTGGCCGGCAACCCAGTCAATGATTTTCTGCGCACTCACTTGCTTGGGATCGGCGACAACGTATGCTCTGGTAAGATATCCCGTCAGTTGCTGGAGCCGATTGAACAGTTTTGAGTGGCCTCACCTTGGCACCTCTGTGTCCTCAGCATCTACCCCAATAACCGCAGCATCAAGAATCTTGGGGTGGCTAACCAGGAGAGCCTCGAGCTCGGCCGGGGCAACTTGCATCCCCTTGTACTTGATAAGTTCCTGTCCCCTGTCAGCACCACACCACCAACCCCCCCATCCCACAATGAAATCAACTCACCTTCTTCCGATCAACAATATAAAACACCCCTCCCTCCAAACCCCACATCACCCGTCTTAAACCACCCATCCACAAACGCCTCCCCATTCTCCTCATCATCCCCAAAATACCCTCCGTCACCTGTGGCCCCTCACCCACCTCCCCCTCCCTCCCAGGCTCCACATCCCTCCCTTCATCATCCACAACTCGCCCTACACCCCGCCACCAACCCACTCACACTCCCCGTCTCATCCTGCCCGTCCCCAATCGGCCAAAAGGTAATACTCCCCGTTGTCTCGCTCAACCCCCACGTCTGACTGAGCTGCGCCTTCCCACCACCCAACCTCTTCCGCGCCGCGGCCTGTAGCTCCCGCCCCATGGGTGCCGCCCCGGAGATTGCTTGTATGACGGTATCAAACTGGTCCGTCACCAGCGGGGACTTGGCAATTGCCAGAAACACTGGCGGCACACTAAAAAAATTCGTCATGCGATGCCGCGCGGCATGCTGTAAAAACAGCGGGAAATCAAACCGCGGCATCCAGTATACCGTTCCGCCGACATAAAACGGGTTGACGAAATACCCCTGAATTCCCGCGATGTGCGCCGCGGGGAGGTGTGCGATGGTGCGGTAGGGGGGTTGCGGGATGCCCTGCCGGAAGTAGTGGGCGTTGTTGGCGTCGAGGACGAGGCACGCTTCCGCGACCATGTTGGTGTGCGAGAGGCGACTTTGGTGAGTTGGAAGGCGAGTTCCTTGGGGGTAGAGCCGGGGTTAGAGGCGGAGAAGATGCCGTTTGCGGCGATGGTAGAGTAGAAGAGGGTGGGGAGCTGCCAGTGGCCGGAGCAGATGGCTAGGACTACGTCCTTGTTGGGGCCATTCTTGCCGATGCCGTACTGGTGGCGGAGGGTGTGGGCGGTTCTCTGAACGAGGGACCGCAGTTCGGCTTTGGTGATGGATTTGGTTGGATCTGTTGCGTCGGCATGGAGAACTGTGTCCTCTTTTGCGCCACAGATGTCAGAATCTATTTTTTGTCAGTCGTGGCCTTTTCAGTCTTGTTACGGTTTCTTCTCACCGAAAAGAAGAGTGAGGAGGTCGAGCTGAGGAAAGTCGCGGTCCTCGGCGGATTTGTAGATAATGCCAGAGCTAGTCCTCTCGAAGGTCCCAGGCATGATGGGCTGGATGTTCAAGGAAGCAAGCAGTTGATGAAATGTATGATTCTGGTCCAGTTGAGTGGAAAGGTAATTGGCTCTAATCTTTCCAGTTTATTGCCACATCTCGCCTGCTCAACTTCTACCAAACATCAGATTAATTACATCTCGATGACAGCCAGACAGAGCGGGGTAATGCCGCCTGAACATGGGCTTTCCAGAAGCGGATAGGACATCGCGAAGTTACTCTTGTTGTTGGGCTGCTCCAGCAAATAGCATGCTCGCCCGCCACGTTGTGATCAAGGGCTCGAGTGCGAGCTGAGGCAGAGCCTCGGCAGGCTGGAAAACCAAGAGTGTGGAATGCGGGGAACCTGGGAGTCTTGAGGATGGACTTTGGGGAGGGGAACTGGGGTTGTTCAGCGCGGAGGTGGAAAACCAAGCCATGAATGGACCTGTCTCTCAATGATGAACGGTTTTGGGAATCCAAAGCA
Organism: Collariella sp. IMI 366227; assembly: GCA_027946355.1. Taxonomy (NCBI): domain Eukaryota; kingdom Fungi; phylum Ascomycota; class Sordariomycetes; order Sordariales; family Chaetomiaceae; genus Collariella; species Collariella sp. IMI 366227. The sequence goes on from JAPEUS010000018.1 coordinate 27,445, forward strand.
GGCAGATCTCGTGTGTGTCTGTTGTCTAGACTATCGTTGAAGATGGAGTGACCATGCCCTTGATTCTGAGCGGCAACCCCCATTTTTAGGGCTGTTGGCTGTTCGGTAACTAAATCCATAGCCCTTGACATGGATATCAAGTCGGAATGTAAATCTTCTCAAAGGACAAGAACAAAGAGGATTGCAGATGAAGTGTCTTTGAACTCTTTGAATCTTGATGTTGAAATCGAAATTGGGAAGGAGCAACAGTAACGGGACCCATAGTCTTAATCTGGAGTTACAGTGATGCTGAATAACAACTGATAACCGCATCTTTTCTGCAACCACAATGCCGCCAAGTGCCAATGGCATGATCGAGCGGGAGACATCCGGATGCAGACGATTCTGCGGCGTCCCGGAACGGCGGCACGACGGAGCAAACAGGGGCCTCGTGTTCGGGGTGGACCAACTTCCCGGCCGCTGTGGATCCCCTGTCTGGCCCATTGAGCGGGTCCCTTGGCTGCTCTTTTGTCTCTGATCCAATCATTCCATTGATTCGAATGTGAGAGAGGCAGCAGGTTTCAGTGCTCGTCGATGCTTGGCGCGTTCCGTGCCTTGATGATCTTTCCAAGATCAAATCTGGCATCTTTGCTGGACAAGTGCTGAGATTCTTGTTGCAATGCTCCTGCTTGATTTCACGTTCAATATCCGCTACTAAACCTTCTTTTCACCTCCTTCTCAAGTTGGTTTGGTGCGTCGCCTGATGCCGGTCTTGGTGTCGCGGGTGCCACTTTTTCAGGTTCGCTGACAGACAGACCTGACTTCCGGACGACCCGGAGAGCTCCACCCCCAACTTCAGGGCAGGTTCCTGGAATTCTCGCTGCCCTCCATTGCTCAACCGCTCTGCCCGCTGGCTGGACTCTTGACATTCTGACGTCAAGCCACTCGGCCACAATCCCCAGTCCTCACGCTCGCCAAGAACACGCGCAGACACAACCCTGGGAGAACAGCACTCCAACAATGGTTTGCTGGCGGAAACACGATGAATGGCGCCCGCAATGACAGCCATGATGGCGAGATCCATCCCATGGACACCCTGAGCCAGACCACGCCCATTGACAAAATCCCAACTACTGTCACGCTCTCCACCACGCCTCAGGTTTCAAATCCGGACAAGAAAATCATTCTCAAGACCATCGCGCAGCAATGGTACCACCGAATCGTCGCCGGCCTCATCCTACGGCGCGGCTCCTTGCCGCCATCCCAAGACGGCAGACACATCCCACTGAAGCCGCTCCGTGAGCAGCCACTCATTGACGAGAGACGGGGATACCCCTATATCAACAACTCGATCCGCACTTCTCGCTACACGGTCTACGACTTCGTCCCGAAGCAGCTCATCTTCCAGTTCACCCGCTTGGCCAACTTTTACTTTCTTTGCGTGGGTATCCCCCAGACCATCCCGGGAATCAGCACCACTGGAAACTTCACTACCATCCTACCACTCCTGTTTTTCGTCCTTCTCACCATTGTGAAGGAGGGCTATGATGACTGGCGGAGACATCGTCTGGACAAGGCCGAGAATGCGAAGTCCGTGGCGGTATTGAGGCGGTCCGGCGCCAGAAGGCTGAGGGGAGTCAGCAGGGCTTGGAGGTCTCCGTTCGGCGCGAAATCAGCCGAAGATGTTGGGGTCCTTGAGCACTGTGAGAGTGGGCAGGGTTCTCATCTTGGGTTACGGTGGCATACCGTTGATTGGAAGGATTTGCAAGTCGGGGACGTCATCAAGCTCGCACGCGACGACGACGTTCCGGCCGACATCGTCCTCCTGCATGCTGAGGCTGAGGAGGGCATCGCCTACGTCGAGACCATGGCTCTTGACGGAGAGACGAACTTGAAGAGCAAGCAGGTCACGACGGCACTGAAAGGATGCGACTCCATCGAGGGCCTCTGCTCTTCCACTGCCCAGTTCGTGGTTGAGGATCCAAACCCTGACTTGTACCGCTTCGACGGAAGGGTCATGGTGGATGGGGAGACGCTGCCCCTTACCCTTAACGAGGTCGTGTATCGCGGCTGCACCATTCGCAACACTGCGAGTGTCACCGGCATGGTAATCAACACCGGGGAGGAGACCAAAATCCGCAGGAACGCCAACCGCCATCCGAGCGCCAAGAAGCCTGCTCTCGAGCGCATGGCCAACATGATCGTCGTCGCCCTCGTCATCTATTTGATCGCTCTCGTCGCCGGCTGTTCGAGCGGGTACGCCATGTTCCAGCACAGCTATGAGCGGACTGCATGGTACTTGAAGGGCCTCGAGGTCCCTTATTCACATATCATTATGGGCTACGCCATCCAGTTCAACAACGTCATCCCTTTGGCCCTCTACGTGAGCTTGGAGATTGTCAAGCTTGGCCAGATGTTGTTCCTAAACTCTGACATTGAGATGTACGACGAGAAGTCCGACACACCCGCACGCTGCAACACCAACACAATCCTTGAAGACTTGGGGAGTGTCGGTTACTTGTTCTCTGACAAGACGGGTACCCTGACGGAGAACGTGATGAGATTCCGCAAGCTGAGCGTTGCTGGCACCGCTTGGCTCCACGAGATGGACCTCACGGACGAGAAGGCTGTCGAGGAGCTGGGAAATGGCGGGTTTGACGTTGTTGATGATGCCCCAGAGCGTGGCGTTGACGGCCCGGGACTGTCGAAGTTTCTATCCCCCAATGGCATCAAACCAACTGTCTCCGCCAGCGAGCGCCGTTCATCGTCACAATGGCGCTCAACTGCCCGACCAGATCATGAACAGCTGGATCTCACTACCGCTGATCTTCTAGAGTTTATTCGGCTGCGTCCAAACTCTGGGTTTTCTAAGCGTGCCATTCAGTACATTTTGGCCATGGCCCTCTGTCATACCTGCCTGCCCGAGGTCAAGGACGGAAAAATGGACTTTCAGGCTGCCTCGCCTGACGAGCTAGCCCTGGTCAGGGCGGCTCAAGACCTCGGCTTCCTGGTCAGTCAGCGGACAAATCAATCCGTCACTATTCGGATAGCCAGTGGTGATGAGATTAGGGAACGAACATATCAGATCCTCAACATTGTGGAGTTCAGCAGCAAACGCAAACGCATGTCCATCATCGTCCGCTGCCCTGACGGAAGGATATGGCTGATTACGAAGGGTGCTGATTCCGCCATCCTTCCACTACTGAGGCAGGCCGATCTGGCGACGCAAAAGGCCAAAGAGTTGCGCGAAAGCCTGGAGTTCGAGCACCAGATGCTGCGGAAGAGCGAGGCCCGCGAACCCCGGAACAGCTTCGGTGGGCGTCCGAGCTTGACTATCCGGCGAAGCGTCGCCATATCAAGACAGGGCTCAGTAAATGCCAGCACCCCGCGTCCCAATGCGCCACGGAGCAAGTCGTTTGATATCGGGAGACTGGCTCCTCTTCCACGGGTCCGCTCCCGCCCTTCGCTCAACCCCCGAACGGCGTCCCTTGATGTCCTTGGTTCGAAGAACACTTCTCAGGCTGACGTCCAAGCTGTTCCGAGCAAGTTTGCCTTTCTGGACGACCCATCTATTCATGACGACGCCGAGATTTTCAGCCGCTGCTTCAGGCAGATAGACGACTTTGCCACTGAAGGCCTCCGCACCCTCCTCTTCGCTCACAGATTTCTTACTGAGAATGAGTACAACGTCTGGAAGAAGCTGTATCATGATGCGGAGACGAGCCTGGTGGACCGTCAAGAGCGGATTGAGGCCGTTGGAGATATGATCGAGCAGTCTCTGGACCTTATCGGCGCATCCGGAATCGAGGACCAACTGCAGCCCGGGGTTTCCGAAACCATAGACCGACTCCGGCGAGCAAACATCAAGATCTGGATGCTCACCGGCGACAAGCGGGAAACAGCCATTAACATCGCCCACTCCGCCCGAATCTGCCGTCCCGGATCCGACATCTTCGTCCTCGACACCGCCAAAGGCGACCTACAAATCCAAATCCTCGCCATCATGGAAGACATTCAAATCCAAATCCAAACCCACCCCTCCCACCCCAGGCCACACCGTCATCGTCATCGACGGCCAAACTCTCGCCGCCCTCGACCTCCCCACCGCCACCACCGCCAAAACCCTTTTCTATCGCCTCATCCTCACCATCGACTCCGTCATCTGCTGCCGCGCCTCCCCATCCCAAAAAGCCCTCCTCGTCCGCGCGGTCCGCACTACCTCCACCACCGCCTCCCACACCACCCAACACCCCCTCCTCCGCAAACTCTTCACCCTTCTAAACCCTCCACCGGCCCCCTCACCCTCGCCATCGGCGATGGTGCAAACGACCTCGCCATGCTCTCCGCCGCGCACGTCGGCGTCGGGATCTCCGGCCGGGAAGGCCTGCAGGCCGCACGCGTCGCTGACTACGCCATCGCGCAGTTCCGCTTCCTCGCGCGCCTGCTGCTTGTGCATGGGCGGTGGAACTACGCGCGCACCGCGCGGTTTGTGCTGGCGACGTTTTGGAAGGAGATGTTTTTCTACCTGCCGACGGCGTTGTTCCAGAGGGAGGTGGGGTATACGGGGACGAGTTTGTATGAGAGCTGGAGTTTGACCGCGCTGAATACGTTGTTTACGAGTTTGGCGGTTATTGTGCCCGGGGTTTGGGAGCAGGAGTTGGCGGCGGAGACGTTACTGGCCGTGCCGGAGTTGTATGTTTTTGGGCAGAGGGAGGGGGTTTGAATGTGGGGAAGTATATGTGGTGGATGGTGGGGGCGGCGGGGAGGGGTGGTGGTGTGGTTTTTGTGTTGGGGAATGTATGGCGGGTTGGGGAGGGCGGTGACGAGGGATGGGGATGTTTGCGTTGGGGAATTTGGTGTTTTCGGTGAATGTGGTGTGGACGAATTTGAAGCTTTTGTGAGTCTCGATTGGGGGTTATTGGGATGCTGGATGAGTGGCTGACTTACTGGTCGTGACAGGATCCTGGACACCCACTACCGGACGAGCATCGTCGTCGGCTCGTTCCTCATCACCTTTGCGGGCTGGTGGCTGTGGCAGGTGTTTCTCGCGGGGGCGTACGCCGCTGGCGTTTGGCCGTATGCTGTCCGAGACGGGTTCTTTTCGTCGTTTGGGCCGGACTCGGCCTGGTGGGCTGCCTTGTTTGGCGTCCTGGGCCTGCTGACTTGCTTGGAACTCGCGTACAAATCTGTCAAGCGCAACTTGATTGTGGCGGGACTGTGGAAGATGGGTCGGAAGTGGCTCAAGGGGTCTACCTGGAAACAGGCGTTTTGGTCCTCCACGAACGCTGGCGCGGGCGGTGTCTGGGAGGAGGGGACGAAAGGGAGCTTGGAGGAGTGGGATGTGGAGCTGTGGCAGGTGATGGAGCAGTCACCTGAGATTAGGGAGACGCTGCGGAAGATGAGTCAGCTCGATTACTCTGACGAGGGTGTGGTGGACGATGGTGATGGTCAATCTGAGGTGAGGAGGGATCAAATGTGAGAAAGGTTGGATAAATCCTGGTAGCGGTTGGAAAATGACTCGAGATACCCTTGTCGAAGAGACAATAAAGGCGTTGGTTGGTATGCAGTTCTCATAGTAGTAGTACCAGGTAAGATAGGAAGCCTTTCAATTAAAAGCCAATGGTGATCAGCCTAAGCATTTGGGCCTCACGTCCTATAAGTTGGCACACGGAAGTTACGTTGTATCGGATTTCAGAGACAGTATAACTAATAACGATAGTTAGAAAAAGGAAGAGAAAGAGACACAAGGACCAGCCCTGGACCCATAATTCTACAGTGCGCTAAGCCCAAACAAAACAGGCGTGATGCAGGAAACGCAAATACCCACTTTCCCCAGCTTTTCCCCAAATTGGACGAACCCTCCTCCACTTCTGTTGATCACCCTCGACGACCTCAACTGGCCAGTCTATACCTACCAACGACCAGCCTACAGCCTCTGCTTCACCCAGATTGGATGTTTCGGCATATCCAGTTGCGTTTTGACAGTGTCGAGTGTGACCGCCACCAATTCTTGCCCACGCGTGACGCTCGCCATGCCATGAGCCTTTGGCGCCCACTTGGAGCAACAGGATCCTTATCGCCACGTCCCTGATCCCCTCTCAGCGACCCATATGAGCACCAGGGTAACGCGAGCCTGCCATGCTTGCCGGGTCCGGAAGGTGAGGTGTAGCGGCCAGCAGCCTTGCGCCCAGTGCGCCCACCTCAACCTCGCCTGCGCCTTTGCGCCTGCTCCCGCCAGACGCAAACCTGGAGTGCGAGGCCACCTGGTCGCCCAACTCCGCGGCAAGCCCGACACCAGGGCTGCAAATGGGAGGTCATCTGAATCGGGCTCGCCGCCAGAATCTGTGACGTTTGCCGTCACCTCTATCCCTGGCATTCTCGACGTCAGACATGCCGATAACCCTCCCTTTGAGCCGGCCCCGGCCATTAGCGGCAGCGGATACTCGCCAGACTTCTTCTTGAGGTTGCTGCCCGAATACGAGCAGCTGGTGTACCCCGTCAACCCTGTCCTGACGTCTGACGAGATGCGCGCCGCCATCACAAACATGCACGCGAGCTACGAGGACGCCGCCCTCGTCCACGCCTTTGGCGCCGTAACCATCAACCTGACCCAGACGTCGTGGACTCTGCACGGAGACATCGCCGCGCAGATGACCTCTCTCATTGAGTACAGCCTATGGGCCCACCGCAGGGCCAATATGGGCAACGAAACCGACGCCCGCTACCACCAGTGCGAGATGCCCATCACAGCAAAGCGGGTCATGGTCGGCATCTGGAACGAGTGCTCCCTTATGGCTTTCAAGCGCTTCGACCGCAGCCTCTCCAGCCTCCGCGAGGCCATCACCATGATCCAGATGCTCAACATCCACCAGTACTCCGAAAACAACCTCTACGGCCTCTCCCGAGGTGAAGTCGCCCGCCAGCAGCGCATGTACTGGGAAGCCTACATCCACGAGCGCTTCGTCTGCATCATGTCCGGCTTTCCCTGCATCATGGTCCCCTTACGCACCGGCCTACCCATCACCGACCCCGACGTCTCGCCCCACATCACCGTCGGCTACGACCGCCTGATCCGCCTCTTCCTCCTCATGGACCAGCCCCTCCTCTCCCACTGGACCGCGCAGCCCTCCCCGACACCCCATCACCGCCGAGTGGATCGAGCGCAAGCAAGCCCAGCTCGACGCGAACGAAGTCGAGACCGCCGACGCAGTCCGCGATCTCGCCGCCAGCGGCGCCGGCACCCTGCGCGAGGAACAACACGTCGACATCTTCGTCACGCGCCTCTGGCTGCGCACCCTGGTCTGGCAAGTCGCGCTCTCACACGGGCTGTTATCCTCCGCGCCACCCCGCGACGCCCACGCTGGCTTCAGTTTGCATTTCCCCGCCCAGCGCCTCTCGGCACAGCTCCGCGGCCTGGTCAGCCGACTGCAGAACATCTCGAGCATCAACACGCACGGCAGCGGGATTTTCCAGAAGCTGTTTGAGATTACAAGCACGGTGGCGGATGTGCTGGCGCTGCCGAGGGGCCAGGGGCAAACGCAGGAGGAGGCGCGGGCTAGGATTGAGGATTTTATATTTTTGGTGAGGTTTATTTCCGGGTTTGAGCGGACCCAAAAGCATCAGAGGGACTATTTGAGGGAGAAGTTGGAGGCGTTGAAGGAGATGTATACGGTTGTGGATTGGGGCGGGTTAGCGGTTAGTCCGCCTGGGGAGGGGTGGTGTTGATGGGATGGGGTGATGGGTTGATGGGGTCAGTTTGGGTGTAAATCTGGGGCTTTATTGTGAATTTACGACTTTACTAACGAGACAAGGACGTTTTGCGCGTATTTTAGGGTCATTTTTCAGCGGTCAGTGGCGCGTAGTATCGCAATATCAAATCCGTACCATCTTCCTGATCTTTCCGACATTGTCCGGCCGTTAACATATCGTTATCCCTGCAACTGCTTTCTGCGCTCGGAATACAACAGGCAGATTGTTTTGATTTTTTTTTTTTTCAAGTTCCACACACTCGGCTTGTCTCAGACTCACCGAAATCTCGCAGGACATATCACATGTGGTCTCCTTCCTGTCGTTTTCGGTGATCACTTATGCAAGGGCCGTGACAAGAGTCCGAGACAGAAACTCATCGAGGCCGCCTGCAGGTGATCTGTTTCATGTTGTTACCAGACAAAGTCTGTGGCAGGCACACACACATCCACTCTTCGGCGCCATCGACGACAAGCCGGAGGGTCCGAGCGACATATCCGGGCACATATCCGGGCCTGGCCGGGCCAAGGCAGGGCGGGGCGCAGGAAACAAAGTGCGTGGAAGGAAATATAACTATGTGTCATCAATCAATGCCAAATCACAATGAGTTTCGATGGCAAATATCTGTGACAAGTGGGATCGAGGACCAAGCAGAATTAATTTGTAGCCAAATAATAAATTAAACTCCCTATTCCACCCCCCCTCGCTACTCGGCGATCCGCACAGCAGACCCGAGACAATCAATCAATCATTTCAATTCCATAGCACCAACACACCACCTCTCCAAATTCCAAACAAAACTCGCTCCACCTCCCCAACTAAACACTATTCGCAATTTGCCGCCCCCTCTAGCTGACACGGTCAACCCTCACCTCCCCCATAACATCCTTCTCACTGATACTCGCACTCGAATGCCCGCCACCAAACTGATCCACCGAAGTCGTCTTAAACTTCCTCGCACTAACCCCATTCTCAAACAACACGTCCAGCTCACCATAGGTACGGCCCTTGGGCTCCGGCAGACGGAAATACGTCCAGAGCGCGCACAGCGCACAAGACCCGGCCCAGAAAAATCCTGACTTGGCGCCCCAATCCCAGGCGGTGGGGTTGAGCATGCGCGGGGTGATGACGTTGGTGGCGATGCCGACGATGTTGTACATGTTCCTCGCCAGGACGACAGATTTGGTGCGCAGGCGGGTGGAAGTGAGTTCGGCGACGAGGGAGTAGCACACCGGGCCGACGGTGGCGTCGTAGGTAAAGGTGTAGATGAGGAGGAGCGTGCCAATGGCCCACTGCGCAGCAATGTTGGTGCGGCCGGCGAGCGCGGTGCAGCCGATGGCGAGGAGCACCAGGAACATGAAGAGCTGGCCCGAGAGGTACAGCGTGCGGCGGCCAAACCATTGCATCAGGAACCAAGAGAAAACGGTGCCGACCGCGCCGAGGGCGTACTGGCCGAGGGACATGTTAAAGGAGTTTTCCGTGGCCATGCCGGCTTGTTGGTAGAAGTAGGTCGAGTAGCCCATGAAGGTCGAGCCGCAGAGGGTTTGGATGGCCCAGGTGGTGCAGACGATTTCGGTGCGGCGCAGGTTGTTGCCCTTGAACAGGTCAAAGTAGGAGACGCCCGAGACGAGCTCCTTTTCCATCTCGTTGGTGTGCACCATCATGGAGACGGTTTCGTCCGGGTTGAAGGAGGTTTCCGTGTTGCGGTCCGTCAGGCGGATCAGAGACTTCTTGGCGTCCTCGAGGCGACCGCGGCGGACGAGCCACCAGGGAGACTCAGGGGCGAGCCAGATGCCGATAATGAGCGGGACAGGCCAAACCCACTGCAGGGCAAAGGGAATCTTGTAACCCCACTTGTCGTTGCGCTCCAGCATGGCGCGGAGCACGCCCGAGGCGATGAACTGGCCGATGACCCAGCACAAATTGACGTAGGTCGTGAGATAAGCGCGGAGATGGGTCGGGCAGACCTCGGCGGCGTACGTGGTCGTCAGGGTCTGGAAGACACCCCAGGGGATACCGATGAGGATCTCTCCGATGAGCAGCTGGATGAGCGACTCGGCGAAGAAAATGATGAAGATGAAGCCGATACAGCCAACGAGGGCGCCGATGAGGGTCTTGCGGTATCCGAAGCGGTCGGCAATGATGCCGTTGGCGAAGAGACCGAGGATCTGGCCGGCCAACACACCGTTGGTCAAGCCGGTCTGCCAGGCGGCCGTGAGCTCGTACTTGCCGTTGGGTTGCAGGTCACCGAACTTGCGCTGGAACGCGGGGTACGCAAACATGCTGGCGAGGAAGGCATTGTCGAAACCTTCCATGACGATGCATGTCGACAGGAAAATGGACCACAGGCAAGCTTTCTTGTACAACTTGAGGGACTTGATGAGGCCCATGTTGTGTTCGGCGTCGGTGGCGGCGGCCGCCTCGGCGACGGTCGACTTGTCCATGTTGCCAGTGACGGCAGTCACATGGCGGATGGACTGGTCGTCCTCTGCTGCCGGAGGCATGGTGAGGATGTTGCGATGATGGTGATCCGGGAGACGAGACGAGAAGCAGAGAGACTAGATGGCTGGTGGTGACTGAGCCAAGAGAGCTGGGGATGGCAACCTGGGAGTCTGGCAGTACGGCAGGAGACGGGGGCGGACGGGCATCTTTATACAGGCTGCCGGACGAGGTCTCGATATACTACCGCTTAGAGTCGTCTGCGGCTCGGGGTTACGCCCGAGCAGGGGGGCCAGGGTGTAGTGGCGAGACCTCGAGGTAGCAGTCGATCTGGGGGTGTCGCGGCGGCGTTGATGTCGCGTTGAGAAACCTCAATCTGGCCGTTTCTGCGCTTTGTCTCCTGTCCACCTGCTCGTCTGGTCAGGGCAGCGTGCTCGAGCAGGCAAACTCTCGTCGGCCCGGCATGGCATAAAGGGTGTTGGATTCCGAATGAAGTCATCGCCCCCGGCAGTTCCCCAACTCAGGATCAGGTGGCCCCAGATTCTCTTCCCCAATCTCCCCATGGGGTGCCATGGGGTGCTGCTGCTGTGGAGAGGAGTGGAGATGGCCTGGAAGGAAGGAAGGTCGAGGGCAAGGGATGGCTCCGCGTGGTGTGGTATCGGGCCGAACGTCAACTCCACTTGGCACGCGCGGCGACCGCCGTTTGAAGTTTCTTTTTTTTTTTTTTGCAGCGTCTTGGAGGTGAAACCCTCTGAGGACGACGACGGCAGTGTCGATTAACAAATTAACGTCTGTGGGCACGCGTCGGACCGAGCGGCATGTCTCGACGGTGACACTCTCGGCCGTGTCTGAGGTGTGGTTGATGCAGCATGGCAAAGGACGAATTGGCATCGCATTCCCAGATGATCCAAGATTGGACAGGCACAACAGGGTGCCGACAGGGTGCCGGCTTCAAACAGAGAAGGATTCAGGCATGTGAAGTGGGTGAACCCGGCGAAGGAGCGAAACACAAGACATGTGGGGCAACAAGCCAAGGCAGCAGCGGGGAAGTTTCGTCGGTCCGACAGCTGACCAATGGCTCAAGTCTTTTTCGTCGGTCCGAGAAAGGACCAATCACAAGGGCCTTCCCCCAGACAAAACACCAAAGTGGGGTGGCTTCCTTCACGGTCAGCCTTGGAAGAGATCACCAAAGACATCCTGGCATCGCTGACTTGCCGTTTCTGGAAATCACCTGAGGCACGTTCCCTGTCCCCATTGCGCATTCCAACATGGTTCTTGCCCCGGATCGGCTTTATGGATGACCGGCAGGCCACTTGGAGACTTTGGGGACTTGGAGTCGAGACAGGCCGGGATCGAGTTGTCGGTCCGGCATCGTTGATGGATCGAGGGATCACCGGCTTTGCGGGCCCATGCTTCCGCGGAGAGTGGCCGTGTTGCGGTTTCGGCGCCGCCGCCGCGGCCACCGTGGCCCTCCTGCTCAGGGGAAGGGGATGGTGAGCGACTGGAGCTCACGATAACCACGCCGAACCCACCATCCACTGGGTCGCGATATGGCAATCGTTGACTCTTGAGAGGCTGAATCCCACGCCCAGATCCCCACAGGGCCGTTTGGAGGGAGAGCATAAAAGATGTGTTCTCACTCACTAGCGGCGCTGCTCGCTGCCTCAACTCTCATCAACCTCCGTTCACAATCTCTTCCCCTTTCCGTCCTCTACCCCTTTCTCTCATCGCCCTCCCATCCTCACTTGCTTCGGCCCTCAACCGCTGAACCCTCTGCGGCGCAAACATCTCTGCCATCACCATGACCGTGTCAGTCCGCGAGGAGTTGTGGTGGAAGCAGGCCGTCATCTACCAGATCTACCCGGCCTCTTTCTGCGACTCCAACGGCGATGGCATCGGCGACCTTCCCGGTATCACGTCCAAGCTTGACTACATAGCCAGCCTGGGCGTCGATGTCATCTGGATCTGCCCCATGTACGACAGCCCCCAGGTTGACATGGGCTACGACATTTCCAACTACGAGGATGTCTACGCGCCGTACGGCACTCTCGATGACATGGTCACGCTCATCAACGAGACGCACGCCCGCGGCATGCGCATCATGCTGGACCTCGTCATCAACCACACATCGGACCAGCACGCATGGTTCAAGGAGTCGCGCTCCAGCAAAGACAGCCCCAAGCGCGACTGGTACATCTGGCGCCCTGCCAAGTACTCCGCCTCCGGCGAGCGCCTGCCGCCCAACAACTGGCGCTCCAACTTTGGCGGCGGCAGCGTTTGGGAGTGGGATGAGACAACTCAAGAGTACTACCTGCATCTCTTTGCCACGGAGCAGCCAGACGTCAACTGGGAGAACCCGGAAACCCGCAAGGCCATTTACGCCTCATCCATGGAATTCTGGCTGGAGCGGGGCGTCGACGGCTTCCGTGTCGACACCGTCAACATGTACAGCAAGCCGCCGGGCTTGCCCGACGCGCCCATCGTCGACCCCACCACCCCCTACCAGCCCGCGGGGATGGTCTACTGCAACGGGCCTCGCATGCACGAGTTCCTCAGCGAGATGAACGCCATTCTCACCAAATACGGCGCCATCACCGTCGGCGAACTCCCTTGCACCCCGGACACCGCCCGCGTACTCAAATACGTGTCCGCCAAGGAGAAGCAGCTCAACATGGTCTTCCAATTCGACATCGTCGACGTCGGTTTCGGCCACACCCACAAATTTGAGACCACCCCCAAGAACTTCACCCTCGTCGACTTCAAGGCCGCCGTCGACCTCACCCAGGCCCTCATCCGCGGCAGCGACGGCTGGTCCACCGTCTTCCTCGAGAACCACGACCAGGCCCGCTCCGTCAGCCGCTTCACCGACGACAGGCCCGAGTTCCGCGTCCGCGGCGCCAAGCTCCTCGCCCTCATGGAGGCCTGCCTCAGCGGCACCCAGTACGTCTACCAGGGCCAGGAGATCGGCTGCGTCAACGCCCCCAAGGACTCTTACCCCGCAGAGAACTACCTTGATATCGACAGTTCGCAGTTTTATAACATGGTTAAGGAGCGCCATGGCGCGGATAACAAGGCTGAGCTTGACAAGGCGTTCTCGGCGATGCAGTACATCGCGCGTGACCATGCACGTATTCCCATGCCGTGGAACGGCAAGGCCAAGTACGGCGGTTTCTCCGAGGCGGCTGAGAAGGCGGGCAAGGAGGTTAAGGAGCCGTGGATGAAGCCGCATCCACTTGCGGGCGAGATCGATGTGGCGTCGCAGCTTGATGACCCGGAGAGCGTGCTGGCGTTCTGGCGCAAGATGCTGCGCTTCCGTCAGGACAACAAGGATTTGCTTGTCTATGGTGGTTTCAGGGATCTGCGGCCGCTGGATAAGGATCTGTTTGTGTTTGTGAAGGAGACGCAGCAGGGCGGTGGGGCGAAGGTGCTTGTGGTGTTGAACTTTACCGCGGAGGAGAAGACGTGGGAGGTGCCCGGCGCTGAGGAGCTCGGTGTGGAGGGGACGCCGGAGCTGGTGCCGATTATGTCTACGCTCTCGGTTAAGGCCCAGGAGGGGCGGCTGGCTGCCTTTGAGGGGGCATGTGTATCTAATCAGATAGATCATAGAATACGTGATACTCGGGTCTTGGGAATAAGTCTATGAGCTGGATAGTTAACTACATGTGATGATTAATGAAATTATTATCCTCAGCGCATTCACAGCTTCACATCAATGTTTGGCAGAGCAGGATGTCACTGCTGAAACAAGCAAAAAGTGTTAAAATTCTAATGAAACTCCATGTCTTTGATCCTAGTTATTTATTATTATTATTATTTCTACACCGCTGTGCCCTGCGGGCATGTCGGACCCTCAGACAGTTACTATACAGGAAAACCGCGCCCTTGCGGGCCGGGTGAAAAACCTATACCGATGATCAAGGGAAGAAATCAGTGAATGAGCCTGGGAAATACAAAAAGAGAAGGCCTCTTGGCCTCCGACCGGTGGGACTCAGATTGCCTACTCCAGCTCGAGCTTCCTGGCCAAGCTGTACATCGGCAGTCTTCCTGAATCCATCAGCCAGCCAGTATCCTCCTCGTCAGCCGAGCAGTTGAAGGACTGGCACCCTGTAGAACAGAGTAAAAGTCCCGTCGCGTCCTGACTTCTGCTGTCTCCCACGTCCGAGTCAACGGTGGGGCCAAACACCACACCACCAGGTGTTCAGCAGTCTCCCGCCCTTCGCCGCACTCGCAGCAGGGCGTCAGCACACTTTGTGACTCCCCGTTTTAACAAGAAGTCCCGAAGGCCTATGTCCCCAGTTTGGACCTAGACCAACAACGAGCTCTTCGCTTTGCTCAGTCCCTCGTGCTTCTTAAGAGTCTTGTCCTTGAATAGAGTCTTCTGCTGGTGGTCGAGGTCGTCCGCTGGTCTCGTCGTCGCCCGGCCGTCTCGTCCCTTTAGCCATCTCTCTCTCCAAGCCTCCTCGACTACCCTGTCCGTGTCGGTGGTTCCCCCGGTCCAACGTGCTATTACTCCTGCGGCCTCTTCTACCGCTGTCGGCCTCTGTGACCTAAAGGCCCGTGGTCGGCCCCTGTTGCTCGGCCTTGAGTAGAACCTCCGGCGTATCTTGCTGCAAGCTGCATGGACAATGGTCCCTGGGGCCTTTTTGCCTCCTTGGCCGTTATTGAGAGTGGGTGCCCACTCTTTATAGTAGAGCACACCGTCCGTATTATCTTACGGCAACTCTTTCTCGACCGGGAGTTCAATGCCAGCTTGAATCAGATGTTGGCCTGTGATAATCAGTACAAGTACGCACACACAGAAAAATTGTTGAAGAAGAGGCAACTAACTAGAGGAGAAAGAGAAAAAAAGGAGGAAAGAAGAAGAAGACAGGGGAAGAAAAAAGAGAACAGAAAGAAAGTCAAACAAGAAAGGGAGAAGAGATGTCAAGAAATCAAAAATAGAGAAAACAAAAAAGATAAAAAAGAGATAGAAGACAGCAAAGGAAGAGCCAGCCAAAGCAAGACCCAGCCAAAGAAGCAAGACTGACAAGGTAACACAAACTTCCCATCGTGCCTAAGGGCGGCTTGGAAGCGGACACATTACCAAGATCACAACCAGGAGAACGACACGGTTAATAGCAGAGTACCATTCCGTGTCTGGTCAATCATGGAAAAATTCAAGCCAAGTCTTCATTCGTCTACCCTAGAGTGACAGTATCAAGGAGCAACCCATGCACACAGACAGGAACAGAGCAGGCTTCACTCGCCCTCAGGGAAGTCGCTTAAGGCGCTAATAGCCTTCCATTCCTCGATGGCATCCAACGTATTCTGTGCAGACTTGGATATCTCGGCCGAAGCGTCACTTCCCAGTGGAAAAAACGCGGGCAGGGCCTTGCCTTCAGCCACTCCCGTAGACGTCACAACCTCAAACATTATCTCGGCACCCTTGCGAGGGTCGCCCAACTGGATCCCGTTGAACTTCTTGAGAATCTCCTCCGCTTCCGCATTGATCTCGTCGTAAGCCCTCAGGCGAGTCGACGGCGGTGTGCCCGCGATGTTGGAGCCCGGCTTGAGCAAGTTGGTGCGGAAGAAGCCTGGCTCAACGAGGCAATGCCGGATGCCAAAGCCTTCCACCTCTCCGGCGAGGCCGAGAACAGCCATGCGTAGAGCTGCTTTGGAGGCGTTATATAGGTTGGTGTTGTTGAAGGCATACCAAGCAGCCATGGACCCGATGGTAACGAGCGTCCCTTGGCCTTTCTCGCGGAGGTGGGGGAGCACGGCGCGGTAGAGATTGATGGGACCGAAGAGGTTGGACTGGAATTGTCTAAATGTTTCCTCCTCGGACGCCTCCTCAACGACGCCCGTCTGTACGTAGGCGGCATTGTTGACCACGATATCAATGGGGCCATGGGCGGCGATGATGTCTTTGATGGCCTCCTGGAGCTTGGGCAGGCCCTCGTTGTGGTCAAGGCGCACAACTGTGATGTTCTTCTGGGCGGCGAGTTCCGTTGCATTCTCGGGGTTGCGGGACGCAGCAAGGACGCGATCACCGCGACCGGCTGCGACCTTGGCGAGGTGAAGACCAAGGCCAGAGGAGCAGCCGGTGATGAGCCAAACACGGGGGCGTTCGGACATGTTGGATCAGGATTTGGTGTAGACAATTTTGAACAAGAAACTGCGAGAGACAGTAGAGGACTTTGGTTAAAGACACGGAGGGGGAGGATGAGTACTCCCTTTATCCTCATTTGAAGCAGAGGACCAATGTCCACGCGGCGGCCCAGGCATGGCCTCCCGCGGCCCCAGGGTTGTCTTTCCGCCCCCAAATGCCCTTGTTTGGCAAATTCTTCCCGGCATGTCACAGCGTATCAGCGCCGCGCATATCTGGTTCGAAACTGCAGTCGCCTGGGTCAATTCCTAACCCCGAAGTTCGGGGTTAGGAATTAGGTAATGTTTGAAGTTGGACTCTGAATTGAGCTTGCCGGGGTTGTGCGTCATTGATCTTGGCGGTTGCTGTCAATCTAGCCAATGGAATTGCCTCAGATTGGCGGTTGTTTTCAATCTGTCCAATTGGATGCCTCACCTCTGAACGCTTGCGGTCAATCTAGCCAATGGGTTTTTAGCGCTGCAGAAAAGACTCTCGGCATCGATGCAACTGTGCGGACGTTCGGCCGGGTTCGTCTGATCGTCTTACCCGCGGGTTAGTCCTTTTAAGTTTCAGCCTCCTACGCATTTTGTAGAGAATAATCTGGAACCACTAATCCGTAGTTTGAGGGTTAAAATCAACAATCTGCTCAAGAAACTGACCATTTGGCCCTGCTCGTCGATCTCGCAGATCTAATGCATTTGCGGACGCGACCCTCCAAGTCTTTCAAGGGAAAGGCAAGATCTTGTCCAATATTTTGACCCCCCAACCCCTGAATTAGGAAGCGGGAGTCTCTGCAGACTACAGCACTTTTGTTGCTGTTGTGACGAACAGCCTCAGTAGAGAAACAGGACTTGGATTTCAGGGAAAGGGGCCACATCTTTCTCCTAATCCAGGGCCAAAACCGAAGATCATTTCAACACTCTTCGCATCCCTCTGGTCAGCGTGATTGACGACGCCTTCCCCATTTGTGTTGTTTGAAACGCCAGAACGGCAATCCTCCCTGGCAGCCGATCTGGAAACACCCACAACCATCACGGTGGAGCAGCATCCAGCCGGAAACAAAAACTCCTCTTCACCACTCCACAGCATCCACAGATCCTCCGTGGCGCAATGGCTAGCGCGTCTGACTGTTAATCAGGAGGTTGGAAGTTCGAGCCTTCCCGGGGGAGATGTAAAGCACTGTCTTCACATTTGCTGGCCTCTACCCCAGCCTGTTGCTGGGCGAGGTTCTCTTTTTGGTTTGGAAATGGGAAAGAAACGTGACAGCTTTAGTTATCAACGTTATCAACGGACGAATGAGCGATTGTGATGAAAATCAGGAGAAGGCAAGCCCGAGAAGAAAACAGAACTCAATTCTCAAACACACACTGTCTTGAGGAACTCAGGAAATACGGTTCTTATCTCGTCTCGTACCGGTTCCGATTTTCATTCTTGCCACTTCCCCCCGACAACTCGTTCACATACAAAGGATTCACCTCAACCTCTCTCACCCACAGCGCCCAAGGCTTTTCCACCGTCTGCATCTCCGTCTCCCAGCTATCCTGAATTTGCGGCGAGTTGAGATATTGGATACCGTCGTCTTCTTGAGCTGCCGTTCCTGTAAAAACATGTTGAATCTTGAAGGCCTCAGACTCGATTTTGACGTTGATCACAGCATAGATTCCCTCGTACGTGACGAGTTTGATGTCAGTGGCCACGGCGGCAAAGCCGAGCGATCGCATCAGGACCAGGTTGTGGTTTGGGTATCTGCCGCGGATTCCATCATGTCCCCCATGCCCGTTATCCTGGTCATTTCCCTCTTGATCGGTGTCCGCGCTGTCTCCGTCGTAACCACTGCCGCTGTTGCTAAAGGGATGGGAAACCGGTTTATCGAACTCCGCTGCGAGGGCCGCACCCAGACGCCGGTCGCGCACGAGAAAGTCTTGCGTGCCATTTGGCAGGTAGTAATTTGTGATGTCAAAGTTGGGAACTTCCTCTCCTGTTGGGCGTTAGACAATGATGGGCCCTCAACTTATGCATTGAAACACGTACCCAGGAAAGGAGCCATGTGAATTGCCGCACGCAAGGGGACATGGCTGATGCTGTAGGAGATGAGCTCCTCGGGGTGGCCATACAACACTACGTTGACGTCGGGGTAACGCTTCAACACCTCGCTGTGGATAAGCCTCTCGCTTGGTGCTGCGGGGGTTCCTGGGTAGACAGGCTCCGCGTTTGACACGCGGTACTCGCCTACATCGTCGAGCCCCAAGACTAGGGCGGGTGCGAGCTGGTGCATCATGAAAAATGTTGGCGGATTGTCGGGGTTGCGAACCGAGAGGTGGCCGTAGCCATCCAATAAACCCATAGTAGTGGAGAATGTGCAAGGCATGTGTTGGAACAGCAGGGTGGTTGGCCGGGAGTGATGGGTCACCAGAAGATGGAGCAAAATAGACTGCAAAGAGTTCAACTGATCATCTCTTCGTTCATTGATTGTGTTCTGTTCAGTCTTCCAGAAGAGGGGTGTTTTCAACAATATACCAGTGCGATGGTGCACGCGTCCGCCCCTTCCCCTTCGTATTCTAAGATCTTCACATCTGGGGCCGAATTCGTAGTTAAAATACGGTACCATGGATATGAGGCAACCATAGCACTTGTTCTTGACGTCCTCGACAGTACAAGGCCGGGCAAGTGGATTTTGATGACGGGCCGAGGGGGCAAAGTGTCCTCACAGGGAAAGAATTCGACTTCGACAATAGCAACTCTGGTCTTGAGTGCCTGTCCGAGTAACGGACAGTGCTCCATACATCCCGCAGTCACATCCTTATCAAGAACATCCCGGACGTAAAACTAAAGAGCCGTAGGGTTCGTCTTCCGAAACGACTCTAGAAAGTTCGTCCAGTTCGCCTCCGGTTTGGGACCTGACATCCTGACAGGCTTGGCAACCTTCAAGAAAGTTTGTTGATGAGGGGCTTACTGCTGTGGTGGGCACACAGAGCAATGTTTAAAAGAAAGATAATGGCTTGGTTGTGCTACTGGAGAGAAAGGCAGAATGGTTCTGATTAAATAGAAAGAACCGCGTCTTTGATCTTTCTAGATCGAACAGTTGATGCACACTGTCCGAGAATGTCAGACTGGGTCAGATGGGTAGCCATCCGGTTCAGATAGTACACGTTTTCAATTATCCGAAGCCATGGGCCACGGTAAACGGTTTATACCAGGAGTTGGACAGGCTTCATATCAGCCTTTGTTCATTCACATTCATCGGCACAGCAGAAAAATCCACCCAATCAAGCCAGTGACTGTTCTTCTTTGTATACACGTTATTCGTGGAAAAAATGCTGCATGCAGACTGGATCATCCTCCAATGAACCGTCCTCGCCCGCGCGTTTTCTTTGTTACAGGTATTTAACAAAACCAACCACCTCGGAAGTGGTTGACCGTCAATACTTGCCGAGTTGCAGACTCCATAAGAGACGATGATGACTTCCAAGACAGTTTCAAATCTGTGAACAACATGTTGTATTTAGGGGCAGCTTCTTGGTTGTCAGCAGTTAGTGTTAGGAATTGGCAGATCTGGAGTTCCAAATTAGACATTGAAATGGGACACCATCTTTGCGTAGCCTGTTTCCAGACTCCTCAGATGCAGTGTCTGCTGTCTGAATGACTACCGCAGATATGCAGGCTCAATGACACACTAAATCCTGCTGTTGGTCTTACATATGCATGCGCTTGCAATCTCGGACTCGATTTTCCCCCAGCAAACAGCTCTATTTCTCGAAGCCTTCGTTCAACTTGTTCATCCTGCGGCTAACAACCCCAAAATAACACTTGCCAGTCATACCGTTTTTGTTGTTTAATACCGACGCTACAATTGGGCAGCTCTGTCTGTACATTATCGATTTTGAGCATGCCTCATGTCTACCCATCACCTTTCTTGCGTATGTTATTTTGAAGTATCAGCGGTGGTGGACCCAACCTAAGGTCGAGAAAAGAATTGGAAGTACAATGGCCGACAACAACATGGAAACTATAGCAATTGTCACTTCTAAGCTTCAACAGCTTCCTCTGGGTGTGGGACTTGAACAGGGGGATGACACCTGGGTTTTACCTAAGGCTTAAGACTGTGTTTTATTCAGTTCCTTGGCTTCTAGTGATGCTCTGCAGGCCAGGTAAATATTTGGCAAGTCAAGCCCACCCACGGGAGGCTCTTGAAGGTTGGGATTAACAGTTTTCACTTGTATCATTGGAAATCCGGGATGCAAAGAGCTGGGGTCTTCCCCGCTGTCTCTCCTGTGGAGTTCTGCTATTACACATACCGCTATAGCCTAGGTCAATAGACACTTCCAAAAAAAAAAAATCAACCTTCCTAGCCGCATTTTGCCCACCTTCCCGCGCTCATTAGCAGCGGCAGATGCTAGTCCTCGGTAGACATAGTTACGGGTGCGTTTTACACGCCGCGATAGAGTAAGTTGAATGGATTCTGGGTATCTGCGTAAGTTATTTTTTGCCCTGACTTGATCTGCCCATCTTATGTTGAGGCGTTTCGCTCGCTAAAATCAATTATTCCTCGAACTCCTGCCCTTCGGCTCCGCACCACCCTCTTTACCTCTTATGCTGCCCCATCATCCGGTACGCCCGTCACATACTCGGGCGGCTGCAGCCATCCCGCAGCCGCAACCTCCACCAACCCCTTAATCCACACATTCGCCATCTTTCTATACCCTCCATCCCCCGGATGCGTGTTATCCACCAAATCCCCTACCCCCGGCCCTTCCGGGCCATGCATATCAACCAACACCACTCTCCTCCCTCACCCTCAACCTCCCCACCACCTCCCTAAGCAACCCATTAATCCTCCTCACATTCCCCTCCGCCTTCTCCCCTTATTAACCAACAACGTACTAACCACCACCACGGCCCTTGGACTCGCGTCCCAAACCCCCTCACCAACCCCTCCATCCTCTCTCCCGCCCCTTCCACCATATACCCCTGCGCAGCATCATTCGTCCCCACATTCACCAACACCACATTCGGCCTCCACCTCCCCACCACGCTCTCCTCCCCCAACCCGCGCCCCTTCCCCAGCGCCTTTTCAGCAACCTGCTCAATCCTCAACCCTGGCCATCCCTCGACGTCGTTATCCCGCATCGTGCCTGCCTGTCGCGAGCCAACCATGTTGACAACGTTTCCTGCCGAGATGAGGGCGGTGCGGAGGGGCAGGCGGTAGCCGTTGCCGTCGGAGGAGCCGACACCGTAGGTGATGGAGGCGCCGAGGGGAGGATGCGTAAGGGGATGGTAAAAAAGGGGGTGATGATAGGCTGCGCGAGGCGAGGAGAGGGCCGGGTGGACGATGGCGACGCCGAGGTTAGCGAGAGGGGCTGTGAGGGCTGGAAGTTGTTAGCTGGGGGAGTGGAAGAAAGGAGTGGGGGGGAGGGAGGGCGTACCGATGAGGAGAGTTTGTATTGGGAGGGTAACCATTTTGGGTGCTTGAAGGTTGTGTTCGTTATGATGTCGGGATTTGGGAGCTGGGGGTTGCTTACGCAGCAGCAGTGGATTCTCCCAGATGGTATGTATGGGCTGCAGTGACGGAAGGTGGGATCAATTCTGACGCTCGGATACACCCAACACTAATCCGTCCTGAAAGTAAGCGTACTTCCAACGGCTGGCAGGGCTCGTCTTGGTTGAGTGTCTTTTGACTCCTATGATCTTGCGGTACAACACCGGCTTTGTTCGATGTTGTGCTCGTCAAGGGCCTGAGTTATGACCAGCAGCAGGCCAGGCTTAGGGAAGGCGCTGAGACAGGTGTGTTAGAGATAAAGAGCTCCTGCTGTTTTTGGACTTGTTGCATCCGTTCCTGTTTGCATGGACAAACCGTGGGCCGAACAGGCTCAGTCGACGCTGGCCGGAGGGCGGCATGGCTATTTTAGAATGACGGACCACTGGCTCAAGCCGAGGTGCGAGCATGCTACTACTACATGCAGAACATGCGCTAGCAATCTTGAGCAGAGGTCGAGGCGCGGGAGGGGAGTCGGAGCGAGCCTGGGCTGCCTGGCCAGGGACCCCGGCTGGCCGAGGCGTCGAGGGTGGCCCACGGAGGTGGATTGACCCCTGCGGAGAGAGCTCCGCAAAGCTTATTTTTGTGCTGCCCATCATCCCGCCGCCAATCCCATGATTCCTCGAGACGCGTGGGAGTCGAGGATAATGACCTGGTTAGGTCCTTCATCAGCAGCGGTCAGCAGGCGGATTCCAGACTCCAGAGTTGGGGTAATCCAGGTCGCGTTTGTGAGCTCCATTCCATCGCTTTCTCTCCTCGGCACTTGTTCTTTTAAGGTCGAGGTCTGGGCCCTCTGATAGAATTCGGTTGAGGTCTGGCTGCTGCAGTGCAGGTCGTAAATCGTATCTTGGCATCAAACAGACCCTTGCATGTGTCTGGACCACGACCGACGTGTGTGGCTTGGTTCCGGGGGTCCTTATTGGCTACCGCTCGCGACAAGCACAAACTTTCTTTCATCATCCATTTTTCCCCTTCACCCCCATTTAGCTCCCTTTCTCCCGAGCGCACGTTCTTGCGGGATGTGGCCACGATTGGGTGTGCTTCGACCGAGCTGCAAGCTGAACAATCAATAGTTGGGGTTGGGTGCGATTCCAGCGACCGAATTATATTGGACAATATTGCACCATGTTAGGGATCATGGGGGGATGTGGTCACAGGGATGCGAAAATGCCTCGCTGGTGATGCTCTGTCTCGGATTGCGTGTGATGGTGCGGTGGAACGCACGCAGTCGCAAGCACTCCTGTTTGTGGTCTGACAGCACCAACTGAACGGTCAAGGCCAATTTGGCATCCGCTGGAAAGTGTGCTCCACCAGCCCCAGACGCCAAGTCTTGCCAAGACCCACGAATTCCAGCAAGTCGGAATGCAAAAGTGAAAAAAGCCATTGGAGTTTGGATGAGGACTATCCGTACTCCATACAAAGAGCTGGATCAATCGAACTTCATTCTTGGTTCCGGGAAGGAACAAATGGAAAAAAGAAAGTTGAGACTCGGATACCGGGAGTCGAACCCGGGGCTGTTGAGAGAACAGTCACTGCTAAGTAGTGAGAGTCAACGATGTTACCGCTACACCATACCCGATTGAGGATGGTTCCGACCAATTGATGCTGAGAGTTAGCAGCAATTATTTTATCAAGGAAACCACAGCTGTCAGTTTTGTCGATTCTTCACTCACTCCGTTAGAGTTCGAAAAATTCTTCTGAGGCTCATGAAGTTATCCTGGATAGATACCTTTTTTAGATTAAAAATGTAGAGCTGTCATTTGGCACATAGATACCATAAGGCCCATCTTGGGGCATCCGCTGACCTGCCCACCCCTATTCGTCGTGATCTAGAAAGAACACAATCAAGTGTGTATGCAAAACTCGAACTTAGAAGTGAAGTTAAGAGCAACAGGGAAACTGAACCGCCCCTTAGGTCTCAGCTAATCCTCACTCTTAGCCTCAAATTATTTCAAAATTCTTTGAATTAGCATCTTACATTTCCAAGAATCCCTTTGTCGTCAATCAGTGAGCACCTGGGTATCATCCGTCGAGCGAGTGCATCCTCCACAAATTCCCACTTCGCCAACCCTACCAACCTTCTTCCCTTTTCTTGTATCCGATGGACATCCCCGTAAAAGCATACAGAAGATGGAACCAACCCTGTCCGGACTTCCCAAATTAACCTCCAGACCGGCCACCATCAGTTTAACAAACTGAGCCCTCGGACACATCGCTCGCCGCACTCGACTGCCTAGTCGTTTCGTCAACAAACATCCACGCAATATATCATTATACCACAGCAATCTGTACTTACGAATCTCCACTCCACCTTCTCACAGGCCTCTTCGCCTCCAACGTTTCCACCCCATCCCCATCCCGCCTCTTTTTCCTCCATCCTTTCAACAACCCCTTCAAACCCACCTCGAGAGTCCCCCACCCGCCTTCCAGACCCTCCACCTCGCCTCCCTAACCTGCTCCGGATCCCTCAAGTCCCCACACTGGGATCATCTCGCCAGAAGAGAAAGATGTCTCCAAACTGGTCGTAGACTGCCTGCAGCGAGGGCTGGGCGCAAGAACAAATGCTCTCTGAACTGTCGTCGTCCGCAATCTCGGGAGTGGTGGTGATAGGCGTGTGGGCGAGGAGGGAGAAAATGGGGTTGTGGGAGGCGCAGGTGCCGCAGCGCCAGATCGTGGGAGTTTTGAGGGTGGGGAGGAGGGGAGGGTGGGAGGGAGGATGTTGGTGGGGAGGGTGATGCGAGAGGGGGAATGGAAGGGGGACGTGGTTGTGGATGGAAGTCGTCTAGAGTTGCCATCTTTTCTAGGTTGAAAGATGATGATCGAGAGGGAGAAATGGTATGAGGTTTTGTATTAGTGGTGGTTACTCAACGATTGGGACGGAGATGAAATTTGGATGCAAGAACTAAATAATTTTCTGCGACTGGGGGTCATAGCGGTTATTATCACTGCCGGTGTTACAAGTGGATTTGGGGGTGATGGAGCAGGTGAGGTAAGGCTGACAGGGAGGACAGAGATATGTAGTGTCAGCAGGTCCGGAGTCCGACAGGATGACTGTGCCGAATTAGGTGAAGGAGAAGGAACTCCGAGACGTAGTAACTCCGATGGGTTTGGCAGAATTCCAATGAAAGCTTACTACTAACTTGACTGAGACATTGTCAAAAATGACGATGGTGAAATCATCATGACAGACTCGAGGGTTGAGGCTAAATCATCTACTGGTTTCCCTATTGACTTAGGCTCGTGATAGTGATGTCCATTTCTCGAGGTAAAGTTGGTAGGTGCTTACTTCGGGTCACAAATGTAGCCCAATACAGTGGGTTGGCTGCGGACTTCCCCGAACCCAGCCGGGTGTGACATCCCTTTCGGAATTCCATTCCCTTGCATACCACTCCTGTGTGGAACAATGATCAATGCGGCGCTCTTTTCAAAGGCACGCATATCAAAACCACAAATTCAAAATGTTCTTTCTGCCTTTCGTATCGACCGTGCTTTGAACGAGTGTCTTTTGAAGGTGCGACAAGGCGAAAACTAAAGTTCGGAAGCCCTCGGCCGGGGCACCACCAGTTTACAACGGAGTAATACACTACAGTCTTGTCTTGCCAAGCATTCACTGTGACTTATCAACGCTTTGCAGTATACCTTTGGGTCTTTGTCGCTAAGAATCCCGAATCTGAGAATTTGAAGTGACATGCGGGGGGCTTTGAGATGTCGCGAGGTCGAGGATATCCACAAAGTTAGGAATCCATCAAGACCTCGTGATCTCTCCATAAAAGCAGTCATTGCGAAGGCTCTCGGACCGCGTCTGAGAGCTTACAACGTGATTTGGAACAACCCTCTTTTGCTGACTCATC
Source organism: Collariella sp. IMI 366227 (assembly GCA_027946355.1). Taxonomy (NCBI): domain Eukaryota; kingdom Fungi; phylum Ascomycota; class Sordariomycetes; order Sordariales; family Chaetomiaceae; genus Collariella; species Collariella sp. IMI 366227. The sequence continues at coordinate 53,117 of JAPEUS010000018.1, forward strand.
TTGGAGGTTTGGAAACCCCGAATTATCGAGGCTCTTCAGAGGGTACCATAAGGGTAGGCTAAGGGTCTCTTCTTCCCAGTATCCAGTATACTCTCTCAATCGATCCTTTGAATGCTTTCACAAGCTCTCGTTCTCTCTAATCTCAAAGCTATTGATCAAAAAATCCCCATCTTTTCCACAGCTTTCTGACGTTTCATAGAAAACCGCAGAAATGGAACTCGATTTATGGGTTGTTCGACAGAGCCGGAGCTTGGTGTTTGAGTTGATTGCTGGCTGCGATGCCAGTTCGAACATATTGCATAAAAGATTTGGTTAGGTTTCGATTCAGAACCTGGTTGTCTCATGTTAAGGAACCCCCCCAGGCTCTTCCGGTGCCAGCTCGAGACAGCCTGAGCGCTCAGACCCAACCCCCAACAGCTTGAAACGGGATGGATGGGAGCAGGGGGGGTGAAGCCGATAACCCCCTCCCCCCCCCTTGTGGTGGTAATTTTACACGAAGAGCAGCATTTGGGAGAAGTCAGCACAGATCTTAACGCATAATATGTAACATCTTTGATGCACCAGTCTGCACCACACTCCCTTGGGGTCGAGTGTCAAAACATCTGATCGACGACAACCCTGCATCATCTCCTAGTCTCCTTTCTCTTGGCAACACGCTGTCTTTTGGTGTATTTTTGTTAGATTTGGCTGCACGGTGCACGGCCAGAGTCCTGCCCAGCAAGACCTGCTTCATCTCCTAGATAGACAAGGTGCGGTGTTCTCTCTTGGACTGCCAAGAAAGGATCTTATACCACCGCCCTCCACCCAGCTGCGTCTTGGGACTTGCGCTGGGTGTTTTCAAGAGGATACTTTCTGATCAACGCGGGTGGCAGCTGCTCTCACACTGTCAAGCTACCCCTTGTCTCTCAATACCGCGTTGCAGACAAGGCCCGGGGTTTTGAGCGTGCAGGACCTGGAAAAGCTCGTCCTTCTCATATGTATACATCCTCCATCAATCGTACGATTGTTTCCTTCCCACTTCTTTCCTCCTTCTCTTCCCACCTATCCATCTTACCATCTCACTCTCACCTCAACGGCACCATATTTCCTTCCCAGAGCTGGCCTCACCCCAGAGCAGGCTCTCGTCCCTTTCTCATATCCGGGCCTGGCTACCCCCTTAGCTTCCCTTTCCTTGACTTTCCACCTCAATTTCAATTCAACCATCTTACACAAACCTTTCTACCCCCCAAAACCCCAACACCCAAAATGCACCTCCCACACCTTCCCCACACCCTCCTCACCCTGACCCTCACCATCTTCTCCCTCCATCTCACCCACGCCCTCCCCTCAACATCAACCTCGGCGCGTACTCCCCCGCGCTCGTAGTGGGCGACGGAGCCATATCCTTCGAGGGTGCCGAGGAAGGGGAGGCTGGTCAGGAGGCTGCTGTCGCACAGATTGTCAATGCACTGCAAGGGGCAGCGATCGATGGTGCTGTGGGTGTGAGTGGTGCCTCACAGCAGGCGGGTGCGGTGCCAACAATGCTGCTGGGAATGGGGTGGTGGTGAGGCCGTCGGGGGTGCAGGGGCTGTTTTGGATGGTGGTGATTCGGTAAGTTGATACTTCTTCCTGGCTGGGAAGAGGGAGGGAAGTGCTGACATGGGTGGGACTGTAGACTACCGTAGGGACGACTGGGGAAGCAGCAGGGAAGGTTCTTGACCCGAGGGTTTGAAGGGAAAAGAATGCCATGGCTTTGGGCGGAGGCTCTGGGGGAAAAGTCCGCCGGCGACGTTGGACCTATCCTACCGCCGACTCGGATATCGAATTAATGAGAAAAGACGAAACACATTCGATGTGAAGCCGAATCAGTCAACGAAAGAGGGGCTTGGATAGGGACAAGACAAATGGTGCGTGAAGAACATGAGCGGAGGAAGAGGTGGGTTGCGTCGACAGAAAACGTTCGGAATTTCTTTTGTCCTTTGGATATTACCAGTATTGCGTGTTGTCTTCCCCACCGCCTGTACGCTTGTATTACACTGTCTTGCCTGAAGACAAGATCGGACGTCAATTTTATCATGAGCACCATCTCAAACGGGACAGGACTGGCCCAAAATCTTATCTCTACAACTAACTGACAGGTAGCCCAAAGGGCTGAAATCCGCCTTCTGTGGTTGCCCACCGACCGTCTAAAACCAACATACCGGGTATCGCAAAATAGCACGCAAACCATCCTGAAGTACATTCTCAGAGAGACGTTCCAACCCCTAAACCAAACATCCAACCACCCCCCAAGAGCCCCCTCACTCATAATCCTTCCCATTGCCCTACGCAAACGGATCAAAATCCTCTTCCGCATACGTCTCCTCCTCGCCATTATTGTAGTCATCCTCCCCACCCTCCTCCTCTTCCTCAGGGGGGGCAAGAGCCCTAGCAGCCCTCGCCGCAGCCGACTCACCGGCGACCGCCGGCATCTTATCCTCATCACCACTCGACTCATCCTCATCCCCATCACCCACCGGGCTGCCTGCGCTGCTGGGAAGCGCACTGCGACTGCCCACCGAACTAGCGCCCCCATACGTGCTCCCCGGACCGCGCTTCGAGAAGTCGAACAAGTTCCCCATGCGCGAGTAGTCGAGCTTGGTGCTGATGGCGCGCGACTTGAGCATGTTCTGGGCCGCCTCGCTGGCAGACCCGGCGGGCCCCGCCTGGCCCTCGCCGATGCGAGGCTTCTTGGCGCGGCTCTTCTTTTTGGAGGGGTTCTTTTGGGACACCTTGGACTCGAAGATCTTCTGCTGCACCTTACGCATGTAGTCCTTGTTGTGGTTGGCCCAGATCATCTCCTTGAGCTGCACGTCCTTCTCTGAGAGCTTGCAGAACATGACTTCTGGGTCGTTGGCGAACTCGTCCTCGTGGACGATGGGGTCGTCGGAAACTGTGGATGTAAAGGTGGGGACAGGGGGTTTGTCCTGAGTTGGCTGGGCGGTGCTGGCTGTGGTGGTATTGTTGCCCGTAGTGCTGCTGCTGGCGACAGGGGCGGAAGGCTTTGGCGGGGCGGGGAGAGCCTTGGGCGCCCGAGCGGCAGCTTCACGCTCTCGTCGCTCAACGTTTCTGGTCTCGACCGCGGAGGCACCGATCAGGCGGGGATCGTTGAGATGGCCTTGCATCTCTTGCTCAAGAAAGTTCTCGTCCATCTCCCATTCTTCGTCGATGCGCAATGTTGGCTTTTCTGGCTTGTTCTGCTCTCCGTCCACGTTCTCCGCCGACACGTCGGCCCCCTCGACAGCGGCAGGGCCAGCGGCCGGTGCCTCCCTCGGCTTGATCTTCATCTTTTCCATGCCCGGAATTTGAATGCCCTGCGCTGCCGCCATGGCCATCTCGCTGTTCGGATCCAGTTCCTGTTCCTCCTCCTCATCTTCATCCTCATCTTCAGAGTCACCAAATTCCTCGGCCAAGTCCTTCAACTGGCCATCAACATCTCCGGTTGCAGCCTTTGCAATGTGTAGATCATCATCGGTAGGCTTGCGAGGCATAATGGCGGTGCCATTCTCGCCAACCGGGGTGGCCACTATCATGTCTGCCTCGGGCACACCGATTGCTGATGGTGCGGGCGTCTCCACTGATGTACCCGTCTGAAGAGCTGGATCGATGGGGATAAAGGGCGTTTGAGCGTTGTCTGGCGTTGACATCTGGCGTTTTGCGCTGTGCTGATCCGAACCTTCCATGATTTCGTTGCCGTCCTTAGGGGCCAGCCATTTCCTCTTCTTGACCTTCTTCGGGTTCTTCTCCTGCCACTCTTTCGTCTGCTTGTAGACGAACGGCGGGTCGTGGGAAGCCTCAGGCAGCTTCTCTGCCTCATGGAAGTCCTGAATCGTCATCTGAGCCGACGGAACATTGGCGAACTCCTCCATGCGCTCTTGCAAAGTGGCCATGGTGACCTTGGCAATGTAGACAACCTCCCTGACAGTGCGGCGGTAGTTGTGGGCTCGAGCAGCCATGATTAAGGCGGCACCGCAGATACCCGCAGGGCGACGGCCATGAGTGATGTTGTCGTGGCGCATGCGCTGGGCAATCCGAATAGCCGAGAGGGCCACCTTGTTCGTGTCGTGGAGGAACTCGAGTTTGGTGGCGAAACGAAAGATGAGATCTTCGATGATGATGGGCTTTGTGTTTTCCTTAAGGTGAGGTTTGGTGGCGAGCAAGTCTTTGTAGCTACGGCCCAACAAAAAAACATCTGTTTTGATGATGTCGGCCAAATCGATCAGCATGACCTTGTTGTTATCCTTCTGGCGGCAGACGGCGTAGATGCACACGGCGGCCACATTTAGCTTGCGGCGGCCTTGAACGAAATTGCTACTAGATGCAGCCTTGTAGACTTGGAAGGCTTCCTCGGCCAGCTGGGGATGGATCTGCAGTTGGTGGGCGAACTGATTCAGCTGAGTCTTGACCTCCCTAAGGCTCCGCTCGCGGGCTTCACTCGCTCCGGCACCAGCGACACGCCGGAAGGCGAGGCCGCCTGCCGTAGGGCGAATGCCACCTTGGTCTGCTGCAAGATAGCTACCATGAACGACAGCAGCGCCGGACGAGCTCTCGCCGAAGGTGACCTCGGCAACAATGTTGCTCTCATACACGACACGGCCGCAGTTCTGGCAGGCTCCGTCACGGACGTCGGACTTGTCGCACTGGGGGTTCTTGCAGACGGGCCGGTTGGATGGCGCTGGTGTTCCGGGTGTGCCGGCAGACGGCGAGGGCGCCACAGAGCTGTCTCGAAGGCGCTGCTCTCGGTCCATGATGCGGCGGATGGCATTTGGTTTTTTGGGCTTCTTTCCGGCGTTTCCGCCGGATCTAATCATGGGTGCGGACATGGTCGGTGTTATCCTGTCGAGGTTCGCACAGGAGTATGTCGGCTTCCCTCACTCAAGGGGCGGTGTAAGTGGTGATCAAGGGGTTGGCGGTTGAGAAGCGAATGATGGCAAAGTTGGAAATTGAAGGCAAAGAATGGAACGAAGCCAGCTCCAGTCGTCCCCCACCAAATCGCCGGACTGAACCCGCTGGGGACTGTCCAAGAAAACTGGGATTTTGTGCGTTATTGTTGACAATAGCTCTACCCCCGAAAAGCACCCAAAAGATGAAAAGGGGTGTTATGCCATTGGTGAGGATGAGCCAAGAGCTGGGGATACTGACGAGAGGAATCGTCGAGGTCGGTTGAAGTGGGGTGCGAATTTTGAACTGGAAGATGGCCGAGCGGAGTGTGTGGAAACATCGAAAAAACCTTCCAAAGCTTGGACCACAATCTGAGTCAGCGACTGGGGTCAAAGCCCAGCGTTCGATCTCCAGGTCGAACACAGCTTTTTTTGCTTCAAGATTTCGGGTCAATTACCCCGCATCACCAAACCCCACCATCGCGTCGACCTCACAGCACAAAGAAACAACAAGCATGGACCATTCAGCAACCTGACCCAGCCGATTTTTACCCGTTTGACATGCCCGGAATATCCTCGGGACATGGAGCGGCGTTGCGGGCCGTTTTTTCACACCCGCTGCGCCTCTTCACTTCCCAATCTGGTCATTCCGGTCGGACCGACATCAGGTTCGCAGCGCGTTCGTGATGGAGGTCCCTTGAACGGCAGGAGGAGAAACGCATGGTAGAACAGAGGCACATGACCAGCTCTCTGCAGTACATGTATATCTTGCCATGATCCCACTCTCGTGAACCCATCTCTTGCCCATCCCACCCAATCTCTGTAGAATTGCAACAGCACCCACCAACATCATGGCCCCGAAAGACACCTTCACCATCACCGCCAACCCAGGCACCGACATCTGGCGCAAGCCACCCACAACAGACGTGTTCAACGGTACTGTGGTCCATAACTAACCCCCTCCCCATAGCCCCAACAGCCCTTCCCCGCCCTCTCCCCACCACCCCTCCGCACCTCAGGCCCCCTCACCTCCTTCCTTTCAGCCCGTCTCTCCTTCAACTTCACCCCCTACCAGCAATACGACCAAGGCGGCCTGCTCCTCAGCTTCCGGCGCCGCAGCTCTTCCACCACCACAACCAACAGCACCAGCAGCACCAACCCCTCCCGAAAAATGGATCAAAACCGGAATCGAACTCTACAACGCCCGCCCGCGCCTCTCCACCGTTGCGTGCGACGCCTGGGCGGACTGGAGCGTCACTGATCTCAACTCAGACCCTCACCAGCACCAGCATAGTGGTGATGATGAAGACAAAAAGGGAAGCCTACGGGGTGGACAACGATGCTAGTGGAGAAGGACAAGGATGGGAATGGGACGGGGTTTGGGTTTACAGGGTGATGGAGGATGGGGAGAAGGTGCCGTTGAGGGAGATTTGTTGGGTTTTTGGGGAGAGATGGAGGAGTGGGAGGTGGAGGTGGCGGCGATGGCTGCGAGGCCGGGGAAGGAGGGGGGAGGGTTTGAGGGTGGAGTTTGGGGTTTGGAGGTAAGGTGGTTGGATTAAACTAACACAGGGGGGCGGTTGTGACACGGGGAAGCAGGGGGACAACAAGTGAGGCAGCCGAATATTGTATTGTTTTTCTCCCATTTACCTAGCCCCTCAAGCGGGCGTAGAGCCTAGCGGGAATCGGACGGGACGACGCAAAGCACAAGCTCCCTCGGGGAGTGTGTCCGGTTGTCCAGCCCGGCCCGGATGATGGTTTCATCAAGAAAGTCGTTCGTTCATCATCAGTTCGTTACAAACGAGTGATCCGCCAGAGCTCTGCGCGGTGTTATGCCAAGCAACCATGCAGGCCTTGTTGTGCTTGACTCTCTCCTTCCAACCATGATCACCCAGATTGTTGACAAAGAAAATTCGTGCGGCCGAGCGCGTGAGTGGTGTTGTGTGTTGCGGTCGCGGGGAGTTGCCGGAAGAAGGGCTGAGCCGGTTGGCGGTAATTAAGGTCTCCTTTTCCGATGCCCTCCTCGCGGCCGTCTTGTTCCAGTCTGAGTGGTGTGTTGCGGTTCCAACTCCAGCCTCCTTGAATGTTCCAAACGCCAGGGAAAGACAACAAAGCTGAGAGATCGTCGCCTGTTCCCGTTTCATAAAAAAGTCCAGCTTAAACAGGCAGAGCAAGAAAGGTAAAACAATCCATGGTTGGTTGATGAGAGATGAATGGTGAAGTGCGGTGGTAAAACGGCGTCTTGTGTTGTCAGTTGTTGGACGTCGAGTTTGGCAGGAAGCCCTTTTTTTTTTCCTGATTCATGACTTCTTCCCTGATGTTTTTGAGGAGCGCCCCGCAAACCGGTCGACCGGCGACGACGCCAATCAGTCTGATTCTGAGGAAAGCAAAAACGCCAGGGTTCCGTGAAATCCCAAAGCAGCCCAGTATCCCCAAAGCAAAACAGAGAATCAAGAAAAAGAACCTGAGACAGCAGAGGGGCAGCGAGCTGCGCATGTCTTTCTCGCACAACGCTCACATCATGTATCGGCATTAAGCCCCTCCCACTCCACAGATCTTGTGCGCATAAAATTGATCGGCCAACCTCGTGAGAAGTGAAGATGTGCCATCTCCCAAATGGTATTCCAATCTGATGCAAGATGCGGGAGCTTGGTGAGAGAAAAGACTCAAAACGCCAGATGTTGAAGAAAGCAGAAAAGACATAACCCCTGAATGACCCCCTGTTCCGTTCCTTGCTGAAGAAATCCCTGAAATCATGCCTTGAGAACGCCAGAAAACATGTTCGTTACACATTCAGTGCAGTACACAACCTCTCAGATCGTCTTTGGGGTGCGCACATTGCTCGCCTCAATGACGTCGTCGAGGTGGTTGCACATGGCGACGAACAGGTCGAAAAAGAGCTTCCCGCTGCCCTCGCCGTAGACGCTGTTCTCGCCGCCGCCGCACTTCTCCATCTCGGCCTGCATGGTGCCGCTGCGCTTGAAGGTCTTGCGGCACCGGATGATGAGCGCCAGGTAGTGGGCGCGCAGGCGGCTATCCGAGTCGGGCGTGTTGGCGTAGCAGTACTGCGCGCTGCGGAGGATCGTGCCGACGTCAATGCCGGACTGCAGTCCTTGCTTGCGCAGCGCCAGCCTCTTGAGCTCCTCCAGCCCGTAGCGCTCCGCGGCGCAGTAGATGACCGTGTCGCGGAGCAGGTGCTGGCCAACGCTCGAGAGGAACACGGTCGCCTCGACAGCCAAAGGGGTGTTGTGGCCTGCGCGGCCACCTCCAAATTTTGGGGATTCATGAACCGTCGGGGAGGTTTGCGGTGTGGTCCGACGGTGGTGGGGGAGCGAGTCCTCGAGCTCCCACGAGTTGCGCTGCTTGTTCTGCAGCAGGCGGGGGTAGTAGTCGCCCTTGTAGAGATACTCGAGGATCGCGCTGAAGACTTCGGGCTCCTCATCCGGGAGCGAGATCCTCCGGTTCTGCGCATCGACGAAGGTGCCGCGCAGGACCTTCTCGAAGAAGGGGGCCTGGCACAGCACATTCTCGTGCGCCGCAAACAGTCGCGTCTCCTGGCCCACGACCAGGGTAACGATAGGCGAGGGCGCGAGAGACTTGTCCTTGACGCTGGTAGGCCTCGCCTGCTCAGTCGACGTGCGCATGCGCAAGGTGTCCTCGCCCCTGAGCGACCGTTGCAACTTCGACACTTTCTGCGGATCCCGCGTGGCACCCTTCCTCGTCAGCCTCGCAGACTTGTCCACCCGGTGTTGCGAATCCATCGTCGTCGAGCCGACCTCCCGCTGGGAGGCGGGGGCTTCGCGGCTTCGGAACGAGCGCTTGAACATGGTGGTGATGTCGGTCTGCGGTTTGTTGTCGGTGGTAGCGTGATGAGGGTGTTTTCGTACAGGTGCCCGAGATCGCGGGATTGGGGAGATGGCGACGCAAGAAACGATGGTCGCCGCCAAATACCAAAGAAGAGAGAGCGACGAAAAGAATGACGGAGGAGAGAGGAGCAAGGAGCGAAAAAGAGAGATGCACAAAAAAAGATTGACGGGGTCCGGGCGGGGCTGTCCCAAAGAGAAAACTCTTGAGACAACTCCAGCAACAGCTTTGCGACCCTTTGGTTGTGTGACGGGGGGGAGGGAGGAAAGAGAGAAGAGGTTAAGATGTGGGGGTGGCTGGTCTATTTATACCAGCCCCGGCCTTTTGGGTTGATCTGAGGTGGTGGGGGCAAGGCAACGCAAAGCTGTGTGTGCCTGGGAAACATCCATGGAACACAACCATGAAACCCAGATTGACGAGAAACAGCAGGGCTGGGTGCAGCAGCTGTGATGGGCTGCCTTCGACCCCGGCGCCTAATTAATTGGGCCGCGGACGAAGGCGGGATGTTAGAATTGAGGCCCAATAGCCCTAGGTAAGTCTGCGATTGTCGTCAGCACTTTCGTGGGCTTGGCCGTGAATCTGATCGTGAATTGTGGTGAGCCCAAATCCTGGTCGGTACTTCAGGAGCATCGCCTCTCCATGGTGCTGGCAGTTTCGAGAATAATGAGGCAAGGATCCAGTACCAGATGGATGTGACAAAAAGAGGCCTCACGCAGGCTTCCCTTCCCGCTGCACCCATTCGCCGAATCCATCTGGTTTCGATGTTCTCACAGCTGGGATTGGCCAGCATCGCTGTCTCGGGAACGAATTGGGTTACAGCATTGTGCTTCCAAAGTGAAGTGCCATGGGCGTCTTCGGCTGGAAGCAGGGCACGTGAACCAGGCCAACCAGTGAATGCCGGCCAAACAATGGCCACTGAAAACACAGCCCCATGCCAGCCTGGTAAGCGACAAGTCCAGGATAAGGAGAGCTTCGGTGAAATCTGATGGAGTGTGCAAGAAAATGGTTGTCGGACGGAAAACGCGAAGCTTTCCCCCGCAGGACCCAAAAGTGCGGGAAGAGTGGGGCTGCCACGTTCAGGTGGAAATTGCCGCCCCACTGGGATTTTGAATTTCAGGTGGAGCTGCAGGTGGATTGGAAGAGTAGAATATACCATCGCTCAGCAAACACCATCCCGAGTCCTGGATTGCAATCCCTGCACCCACTCTCCAGTCCAACTCAAAAGAGGTACCTAGACATCAGGGTCCGTGACATCGTGCATGAGTTCCTGGGGAGGTAAAAGCCACATAGCAGCGCATTGCAATCACAATCAAAACTGAGGCACGCAAGTCGAGATGGTGACGCAAGCTGATGATGAATATTCGATGACTCAATTCCCAACACCTCAAATGTATAGCTAACAGAAACACGAATTTCAATATGCCTCCAGGCTCACTTGGGTAAAAATGTTGTACCAATGGTAAATCTGCCCCAAGTTTCTCTTTCCTTAATCGTCGCCCCCTTGCCATGTGAAGGTCTTGGCAAGGCAACACCCGGCTGTCGTGAACAGAGTACGTACTCAGACCCGATCTCTGGTCGCCTCATCGGAAGTAGGGCCAACACCATGCGCTTCATCATCCTCCTCATCCACAATTTGGATGTACTGCCCCCTCTGATTGAGGTGGCTGGCAGCCTTATCCCGCAGCGAGGTCAAAATGTACATGGCGGCAAACGCTGCGAAACAGGTCAGCCAACAGCGTACCCAGCTTCTCTCTGGCACGAGTGACTCACCTGCCGCGCCCATGGCAACAAAACCAGAAGCATAAGCAGCGACGAGCTTGGTGCTGCCCATTTCTTGTGGGTCCATCCAGAAGAAGGGGGTAATGACCCGTCAGAGTGTTGCCGATCGAGGCCCAACCGAGGTAGTTCGACAGGAGGAACATGACCGAGACGAAATGGCCGAGAAGAGGCTGCGAAATTGGTCAGCTACGACTCGGCCAAGCAGAAAGGGAGACGTACACGTTGGTGCTCAATGCTGTTGAGGAACACGACCTCGCTGGAAGCGATGACGGGTGACAGGCTGTACAAATGGACAATTGAGAGCGACTTGCGCCAACATTCGCCGAGAGCTTGACCCTGAGAAGAGCCATCATGGGAGTGCGGGACCAAAATGGCCCAGTAGATGATCGCGTTCATCACGTTTGCAATGTGGGCGGCCGTGTACAACAGGGTGTAGTTGAAGTTGCTGAATGAGGATCGGGTGCATGGAGTTAGCTTGGAAAGCGCCCTTTCCAGAAGATTCCGTCCACTGTCTTCGTTGGGATCGAGCTCGTCATGGTGGTGTGTGACGCTCCAGAGCTAGCAACGAAACACTGAGTCAACACCAACTCGCAAGAGGGGCCAAAGGTGAGACTTACAAAGCTCATCAGGTGCCAGGTCCATTGCAGGGTGTGCGAGGTGGCCGAGAAGTCGAAGAGCAGACTCCATGGAGTCTGGTCTTTTTGCAGCGTGTTCCGCCACCTTGTACTGGAACAACACTGGAGTGACGGCAGTAAGATAGACCAGAAGACCTCCGCGGAGGAAGAGCAGGGCCCGCTGGCTGAGCCAAGGCCATACCGAATGGGCCGCGCCAAAGTCAATGGATGGAGGGTCCTCAGCCTTTGCTGCGCCCGCGTGCAAGGGAAGAACATGGTGGTCCGACAAGAGCGGAGTGGTCTCCTGGTTCGGCATTGTGAGAACAGTACAGGGTAAGTCGAGGCGAAGAGATTTTAATCAAGGAGAATTTGCTGCAAGCAAAGAAAGTAACCGAGTATGTGAGTAAGAGACGGTATGGCGTTTCCAAGGAAGCAAAACGATGGATGATCTGGAGCTCAAGTCAGAGGGAAACGAGAGCGAGACTCAAGGACACAAATCCCAAGCGATCCTGTGGTACCTTCCTCTTGGGTGAGACTTCACACTTCGAAGAAGGGACGAGTTGAGGCTGACTCAACGAATGACCGGAGGCTAGTAACATTAATTTCCTCGACAACTGCCACGAGGTTGAGGGCGGAGGTAGCAAGCAGAAAGGCCCTCCTGGATTCCCAGCCAGCATTGCAGCTGCGAACTGCAGTCCGCGATCCGTACTTTCAGGAGTGCCTCGCTCACGGGTGATGGGTTTCTGAGGTTATGTCCTCTTCAGCATTTTCAATTCATTGTAACGGTCATGTGAGGTTTTTGAGACGCCGATATTGTCCTTGTCATTTTGACAGTCATTTTTTAACGTGGAGGTTGAGTGTTGGTTTGAGGAATGGCAACTGTTGGCTGTTGACAGCCTTAAGGGGCGGGCCCTGGGCTGTCCAATGGAAGCTTTGGTGGGTCTTTCTATGTCCCACTTTTACATTGCGCTCCAATCAACATCTCCCAATTTCCACACCGTGGTCACTGTGTCCCTTTCAACGCCAAACCGGGAGAAACCACATCGCTCCGATCGTGACAACTCCTGCGACTCGCAACAACCTTCGCTTCCCGATTTTTGCGTGACCTCTCGCTATCGAATACAAATTGCCCAAGATGTTGTCGAGTTTAGGAAACCCGCGGCAGGCTGCCACGCAGATCATGAACTTCGGTTTGATCCTATCGACAGCTTTCATGGTACGCCTCGCAACCCTGCGCCAGCAGTCCCTCGTGGTGCGTTGCTAATCCTGAATGGCAGATGTGGAAAGGGCTCTCCGTTATCACCAACTCTCCCTCCCCGATTGTCGTCGTCCTCTCCGGAAGCATGGAACCAGCCTTCCAGCGCGGCGACCTCCTCGTCCTCTGGAACCGAAACCTCTTCTCCGAAACGAATGTCGGCGAGATCGTAGTCTACAATGTGAAGGGCAAGGATATTCCGATTGTGCATCGGGTGGTCAGGAAATTTGGCGCTGGGTTCGTCGGTCCCTATCGCAGCAATGGTTATGGAGGGGACAACATCGGGACTGACAAAGCTCCCAGGCCTGAAGCGAAGCTTCTTACCAAGGGAGACAACAACGCGGCAGACGACACGGAGCTCTATGCGCGCGGGCAGGACTATTTGAACAGGAAAGACATTGTTGGGTATGGCAACCTGTTGTGTCCGCAGCCATGCGCAGATGCTAACACCTGGCAGGAGCGTTGTCGGGTACATGCCCTTTGTTGGTTATGTGACTATCATGCTGTCGGAACACCCCTGGCTGAAGACGGTTATGCTGGGGATAATGGGGTTGGTGGTGGTGTTGCAGAGGGAGTAGTTGCCCGAGTTCGAGAGATACCCAAGCAAGCGTGCGGAAGCATTGCCAATTTTTCCATGCCAGATCGTGTCAGAGTCTTCTCGTCTCCTTGATTCGATAACAACCAAAGGCCCGCTGCTTCTCTTTGATGGCTCTTGGAGCAAGCGACCTGGGCTCCTAGTCTGCATGGAACTTGTGTCGGGACGGTTGCCTGCTAATGCTGGTCCCTCATTTCGCAGCTCCTCACCACCAACGGGATGCCAGGCTGAAAAGCACCCCATCCCGTCAAAGCTGGCTCGCTGTATCATACAAATCCCCCAGTCCTGACTTGAACTCAACATCACGTTTACCTCTTCGTCTTTTGCTCGACAAGAGCCAGGCAACAGGATCATAAATGTCTTGGCAGATGCCCTTCACGCGCTAACACGGAACGCCAAGACCGCTAAATACGATCGCGGCGCCGTTGGGCTGTGCCATTTTGAGCTGACAGGGTCTGGATGCAATCGTAATTTCTTCCACGACCTCGCTCTTGCCACCATCCGCTTTTTCTCCCTCGTTTTCAGTCTTTTCGCTCGCTTTATCGCCGTCGCTCTTTTCACCAACCACGCTCTTTTTCGAAAGAAAAAAAATTAGAATTCTAGTACTACAGTAAAGTCGCTCGCTCACTACAAACTTCAAACCACGACGCCAAGCACACACGATTATCGGCTCATATCCACTACACGCGAACCGACGGGGATTACCAAATGGCAGGAGAAGACCGCGCAGCGGCCGAGACGAGGCCAGGTCAATCGAGCGTGGATCCCGAGAAAGCGCAAGTGGAGGATGTTGCAGGACACCACCAGCAATCCGAGCATGAAGGACGCCAGGAGACCGAGAGACGACCAATCGTGCCCGTCTTACAGACACACTCAACACCACTGCCTCCTTCCCACCACGATGCGGAAAAGGGCGTGCCGCCGCCGCAGCAGATGTCTGGCGTCCATTTTGGACCATTACCTCCCCCCTTTGCCACAACGCCCAGCACCACAACCCATCAACTTTGAACGGCCGTACTATCCAGTTTGGCACATGGCAAAAATAGTGCTCGGGACCTTGTCTTTGCTCTCTTGCGCAATCATCTTTGGTCTTGGGATTACTCTGGGTCTTCTCAACGCCCCGTATGCCTTTTCATCCTACAGCTACGAGCCATCGGATTTTGAGCTTGGCCTCTCAGGCGCTGCGGTATGCCCGATCCGTTCCCCTCAAACCCAAGGAGGGAGCTAACAGAAACAGGCCGGTCTTGCGATTCTCGTTACCATGGTCGAATTTCTCAAACTAGCCATCACCGGCCGGACGATGCACCCGGGAGCCCACGTCGCCTTCCAGCTCTTCATTTGGCTTGTTGCCGTCGTCGCTGTTGTCTTCACGTCCCTGTACGTCACGGACTGGGACGTCTACTACGACTACCCCGGCGGAGACCCCGAGAACCTGGAAGAGAAGAGCCAGATGTATGAGACGGTTCTGCTAGGTTTCGACTGCGTTCTTGTCTTCATCCACTTCGTCCTGTTCTGCGGTGCGTGTGCCGAGACAAACGAGTACAACAAGGCGAGGAGAGGGACCATCGTGGTGGAAGTCCCTGTTCCAGTCCCAGCCGGCACGCCCATCCCGGAGGGTCATCTCCCTTATTACATGCGCCCCCAGACTTTTGTGCCGCAGCCCGGCGCGCAGCAGGTGCAATACTCGGTTCCCATGGTTCCTCAGGTGGCGCGTCAAGGCCCTGGCGGCGGATCCATCACGGGTCAGTCGCAATCGGCGGCCATCTACGGAGGATACTACGCACCTGCACCACCAAACATGTGGGCGCCATCCCAACAGCACCAGGGTAACGCCCAGCATTACCAGGGATACTATGCGCCGGTATCTGCTCCGACAATGACACCGGCGAACTCGGCTCGGCGCGAACCGCCTGTCCCCGCTCTTGCGTCCAGTTCGGGCTCTCGTCGGTCGCAGCGTCTGGCCTAGGCCCAGGCCCAGACCCAGCCAATTGAGTCCCAGGTGACGTAGCAGTAGGTCCAGTCAAGGCAAACGGGACCTGATGTTGAGAACGCTGCATGAGTGCGGATTTGAATTTATGTTTGCTCATGAGGGAGGACTTTGGAAGCATTTGTTTGCGAATTATTGGACAAGATACGGATATTGGACATGATGATACCTTATTCAAAGGGCCTAACTACTTCTGTAACGGGGTGACTTTGCCACCTAATGTAATGACAGCATGGTTTGAACTGGCATCTCCGCATTTTCTTCTGTTCTTGGGTGGGGGGACGGTGTGATCTGCTTGCAATTATCCGGTTCTGTCGAACCACCCATGCCTCTCAACGCAGCAGCCCCGTACTCGCATCTTCAGCAGCTGCCTCGGCAGCTGTCGTCCTGAGGACGTCCACCACGCATCTTTGGATCTCGGAGTCCACCAGCCAAGAAGAATGGTGGATCCTTAACGGGTTGCTCTCGTCCTTGAGAGACTAAATTTTTCTCGAACTCTTGCTGACGCAAAACCTCGATGCGGATACAAAACCCACAAGACGTTCTGCAGAGGCTCAAGCTTCAACAACCACAGAAACCGTTCACATGCTGAGACTCCCGCTCTCTGGCTCGTGAAACGCCGAGGAACTGACAGGGGGTGGGCTTCCCCAGATCTCGGCATGCACATCCCCAGGTCAGGGCTCCAATCATCAGAAAGCAAAGCAACGGTTCCATGCTATCCCCCGCATTCCCGCACCCGGCTGAGCTTGTTTTCCCCTGGCGCGGACCCACCCCCATCTGCCGCCTCAACACCATCTTCGAGATGGTACCATTCACAAAGGACCGTCTTAGCAAGTTTTGCCAGCCGGCTTCCCCCTTCCGGGAACCGCCGCAGGGCAAACGCTGCTCTCCACATGGGTACCGCCTGCGAACCAACCCTGCTACCCCAGACTCTGCCGCCTGGGGAACATTGGGCTGATTCTGGGACCTGTCTTGACGTAGGATTCCACGCGGTTCAAGCGGGGTAGGATCATGTCTGCGGCGTGCTGATCACGATCGTCCTGGCTGTTACCTCGGCGGCGACAGCCTGGCGGAGGAGTTCATGCTTGTGAAAGATGGAGATTCTGCGCTTAATCTATCTTATATAAAAAGGTTGGCGATCCCTCCCCTCTCACAGTTTGTCAGCCAGCACTCCAGCCAGCCCAAGACACCTACATCCTCTCAAACCACCCCAACCCCCAAATCTTTCATCCCTCCCGCCAAAAGCCCAACAATGAAGTTCGCAACTCTCATCGCCCCCCTGGCCCTCGCGGTCCAGGCCCTCGCTGACGCCAAAGCCATCGTCGACGCGCTCGCCACCATCGACGCAACGACCGTCAAGCTCGGTGCCGCCGTCAACAAATGGAACGGCGACCTTTTTGGGTCTCTGCCCATCGTGTCCGAGAGCACCACGCTGCTCGTGCAGACCAAGAAGGGCACCAAGGCGGCCGAGGGGAGCGAGGCGCTCGACTTCTACGGCACGCTCGACGTGGCCAAGGCGACCAACAACCTGGTCAAGTCGGTCAACGCGACCATGACGGCGCTGATCGGCGCCAAGCCCAAATTCGACAAGCTCAAGATGTCGCCCATCATCTTCCTCACCCTCGAGATCCAGCAGGGCGCCACCACCGACATGAGCAACGCCATCATTGCAAAGGTCCCCGTCCAGCTGCAGGATCTGGCCAAGGATATTGTTAAGCCGATTGATGAGAGCTTTAAGAAGGCGATTGATGTTTACAACATTCTTGGTGACATCGGTGGCATCATTGATGGCATTGGTGGTGGCTTTTAAGTGCTGAGTTTGGGGAGGGGGTAATGTGTGGGTTGGGGTGAGGAATTGGACAGGCGGTGCTGGACACACGGAAAACAGTTGTCGGGCCGAAAAATGTCTCCCTACCCTTGGCGGCTGCGTACATACCATGTCGGAGACAGAGCTGCCTTCTCTTCGCTGTACATACTTGATACCCATTGCGGATAGGGGGTTGGGTGACAGAGGTGATGCCAGGTGCTTGAATTAAATCTTTCTGCCACCACATCAGTTGAGACTGCAAAGTCAACATGCCTTACCATTCCATTCTACTATTAACTACTATTACTTGAGTTTTAGTTTTACTTGTTATGCTCTCCTGGGCCGAACAGAGAAGCCTTTCACGTCAACAAAATGACTGAGCTCAGCCCCTTGTTTTAGCTCAAAACGGTCGGGACGAGTCTTCTCCGAATTGCTAGCACTAACTTTATGTCCCATCTCACTTACAAACCAGTACAAGAAAATTCAAGTAGTTACTTACATTGGTCGAATATCACTTTTCATTTATTCTACAGGAGGACACATAAACACAAAACAAACAATTAAAATTCATAAACTGGTCAATTCGGAAAAAAAACTATGTAAATTAATGAGACAACTCCGAGTTCTATGCAAATGCCAAACCCCCAAATTCAAAATCACTGATGGCAAGCAGGCGCTATCCTAGGGTATCTCCCAAAGAAGTGAGTCAACTCAATTCCCACGCGCCCTGCTCCATACCTGGCCAGTGCCATGAAGCCTGCAACGGCCTCTGGAGAATGCAACAAAGAAAAACAGAGCAACAACTGAAGCCATTCCTGAGGCACAGAGTTCCTCGCTATGCCCCCAAAAGCCAAACAACGCATGGAACCAAGCTCAAGCTCAAACAAATAAAACACAAACCCTCCCTCTTATCCTCCCAACAAAACTTACATCCTATCAACCCCATTAACCCCCACATGCCCCAACACCCTCATCCCCGCATGATGATGATGCCCCTGCGGCACCTGCACCACCTGTCCGCCCATCCCATATGAGTCCCTCCCATACACATCTTGCCCGCCCGCAGCGCCCGCCTCCCTCCGCCGATAACTCTCCTCCCACATCAAATCCAGCTCCCGCCTCTCCGCCACCAGTCTCCTATGCTCCCTCTCCAACGCCTGAATATACATTCTCGCCCGATCCAACACCTCTCCCTTACTCACCCTCCGATCCCCCTTCTCGAGACTCAGATTCCCCACGGGCATGCTACCATTACCACCGGGGGAGGTGGATTGTAGCGGCGGCAGCCGGTTAGTGTTGTTGCTGCTTCCCAGAGGGACGTTGGACGGGAGCACGCTGTTGACGCTGACGGAGCGGGTCGGCGGGCTGCCATGCTGCCCGTCGGGCGCGTCGCGCATGCTGGCGGGCAGGATGTCGAGGAGCTGTTTGAACTGGGAATTGAGGCGCTGGCGGTACTTTTGCTCGACAAGGTTGTGTCTCTTGCGCGAGTGACAGTGGTCGGGCGAGTCATCGTCATGGTCGTGGTCGTCTGGGGGGGTGTCGGAGTCTTCCTCCTCCGGGGGAGTCTTGATGTGCGGGAGGTCGGGGCTGGTGGAGGGGAGGTGTTGAGGGCTTGGAGGTGCGAGACTTGGTGGTGCTGCCCCTGGTGATGGTAGATGGGGGGAGGGGTTCGGCTTTCCTGCGCTTGGGTGCTTTGGCGCGGGTGGTTTCCGGGGTTGAATCCGGGCCGTGGTGGCGCTTGCGGCTGGAGTTCATGGCGCGTTTGGTATTGTGGTGGTGGTGGTGGTCTGGCCGGCTGAGGTCTGAGCTGCTGTGGTCGCTTGGCCCACTTGTTTCGTGGTTGCAGACGTCCATGATGTTGAGGTATCTGGGCTTGGTTTTCGTTTCCTCGCGCATGAATGTGATGGGTGTGGGTGTCTCCGGGTGAGAAGGGTGGTGCTGTGAGAGATACTCAGAGCTGGTACCGTCCTTTGTTTACTGGACGGAGCTCTGTCGTCCAGAAATGTAATGGGTTGGGTGATGCTGTCAGGGGTAGTGGTGGTGTTGTTGAGAGCTCAGGGGTGAGTGAGCATCCAGAAGTCAGGCTAACACGCGAGAGAAGAGCCAAGGGTTTGAACCAGCCTTCAGATAGAAAACTCTCTTGAAGTGAAATGGGATCTGCAGAAGATGATATGAATTTAGGATGGAGTGCTTCTTGCGTGCTCGGGTGGGCCGGTGTCTGGAGTCGCGGAGAGCAGGGAGATGCCCATGTTTTCTTGTGCACACATGGGGCTCAGACATGTAAATGCCATCCTTCATCTCAGATTAGGCCGCAAGACAGGCCAGAATGACATGAGGACTGCAATTACTAGGCCCGTGATCCTGATTCGATGGGTCAGGGTCTCAGGCGTCCGATCAGGCCACCCGGACATGATCGCGTCTGCACCGTTCCCATTCCGGCCCCATCCTGTCCACTTCCCCACGTTACGGGCGGGTGGAACATGAGAAATGGGCTTCTATTCTGGTTTAAGTGCCAGATGGCCCGCAAGCGATTCCATATGTGGTACGTCTGTGCCTGAGGTCCGCCTCTCCCGGCCGGACACATGGTTCCAGCTCGTGAAGGAAGCAGGTGAGGCCGCGGCAGTCGACAACAGCCTTGTTTGCAACACATCAAACATGGGCAGTCCGGCCGAGCATGGAAGACTTTTACTGGATTATACCTGTGAGGCAGCTGGAATCAGGCTGGAGGGAGGTTTGTGGTGGTTCGTTTCCATCTTGATATCGGCCTCGTCCATAAACAGCAACAACAAGTTCCACCAGGAGCACCCCACCGGTCGCCCTGTGCCACGCGATATGCAAGCACGGCCCGAGTAGTCTGCTGGCACGGAAGAGGACGAGCACGCCGATTGCTATCTAAGCCTCTCTTGTTTACAAACCTCGGAGCTGCCCCTTTTCCGTGCAGGTCTGGATGAGTCGGCAAACCATGGTTTTCGGAGCACCTCATATGATTTTTGTGGCTGGATCAAGGCACTCATTGAGGATTCGGGAGCGGAGATAAAGTTCATGTTCTCCCATGTTGACGAGCTGGCGCTGGCGACCCATCATTCGATTGGGCGTGTCGATCATGCCACTCGACATCATCCCGCCTCGGCGCTAGAGACATGGCGTTCGGGCTAACTAGGATGTTAGCCCCTTTAGTTGCGTGTAAGTCGCCAAATACGTGATGTCCAATTTGGCCTCAATGTTTTGGAGAGCTCAAGATGGTGAATCGCGGAAGACCAGTTTGTCAAATCCAAAAAAATCAAGCTGCGCGTTTCCGGTGCTCCAGGACGGTTTCAGCGTTTGGGGATCTTCATCTGAGAGATAAACATGGGCACCAACGTCGTTGATTGTTAGGGGCTTTATACACAGTTCAAAGTGAGAATCAGTGGTAGAAACAGACCTACCTGGTTATAAATTTATCCTCCCGGCCGGGGCTCATTGCCTGATTATCGTTCATGGGCAGTTTTTGGGGAAAGCGAGGACCGAAACGGTCAATGGGGCTCAAAATCCGGAGGTCTCAACCGTTGGGTGAAAATCAAAGTGCTAGAGAATATTTAACGGTGCCGAATGTGTTGTTTAAAAGCCCACTTTGAATGCAAATGAAGTTGTTGCTCAAGGGCCTCGAGGTTCAGAGAAGAAATTATTTTTGCCTCATTACTACTATGTACAATTGTACTATGATACCGACGTCATTGAAACCATGCCGCATGACCATCGTCAAGTCATCTCTCTCATCCGTCCGTAAAACATGTGCAGAAAGCAAAACAAAACAAAAAACAAAACAGGTGAAAAATGAAACTGTAACTCTGAAACCCCCTCTTCGACAAAAAAAGAAAAACAAAAAGACAATTTAGCCGCCCCTTTTTATACCTTTTTTTATCCGTTTTAACCATCCTCCTGACCATCCCAGAACAATAAACTCTGTAAGTGTAAGGCAACAAGCCAATTTGAAAGTCAGATAATCCCACCCATGCAATCACAAACCACCACCCCAAATCCAATGTTGAATCAATCCCAAGCCACACGACACAAAGCCAAAAGGACCATGACGCCAACTCAACCCCCCGAACATGACGCAACATTCTCCCTTCTTTAGCCCCTCCCCACCGCAACCCCCATCCCAACCGGCACCCCCTCGCCGCCACCGCTCCCGCCATCATAACCTCCATGCTCCTCAACAACTCCTTCCTCTCCCTCACCAACCGATCCTCTCCACCTCAAGCGTCCGAATCCTCCTCGTAGCCAAATCCAGCACCTCCGCCTTACTCATCCGCTTCTCATCCCCACCGCTTCCCCCACCACCACCGCCCATGTACAGCGCATCCCCCGCTCTTAGACCCGGCGCGCGCACGGCACTGATCCACGGGCAGCACGGCCAGGAGCCGCTCAAACTGCGCGTTGAGCCGGTTGCGGTACTGCTTTTCGACCAGGTTGTGATTGCGGCGGGCGCGGCGCTCCTCGGGGTGAGATCGTCGTCTTCGGTGGAGAGGGGGAGAGTTTGTTGGTGGCGGAGGGTGAGCCGGGGAGGTGGTGGATGCGGTGGCGGGGAGGGGCGGGAGGACTTGCGCGGCTTGCGGGCGGCGGTGCGCAGCTGGATGCTGTGCTTGCGCGAATGGATGGCGGAGGTGGGGACCGCGCCGGGAGCCGGGGGCTTGGTGGGCTTGTTGCGCTTGGATTTGTCGCCCGTGGGGTCCTCGTTGCTGGGGCTGGGGAGAGGGTGGTGGAGGATTCCTCGGACCAGGAGCGCTTGCGGTGGTGATGGACGCCGGTTGGGTCGGCGAGGGAGGCGAGGTCGACGCCGGCAAGGAACTGCTGGCTGGTGCGCGAGCTGGGCGGCTCTGAGAAGAGGTCGCAGCCGTCCGAGTCGGTCTCACCGGCCCAGGGGTCCGACGGGAGCATGGGGGCCTCGAGCCCGCAGCCCATGCCTGGGATGGGCGCGCCGGGGGTGGCCCATTGCAAAATGTTGGTGCCGGGGTTGGGGAAGACGGTGGCCGAGCCCCGTCGCAAGGGGAAGTAGTCGCAGGCTGGGCTGTCGAGGTAGGTCGACACGGGGTAGACGGAATCGGGCGAGCACCAAGGCAGCACGTCGAATCCGAGGCCCCGCTGGTCCAGGGTATCGTAGCCGGGCGAAAGGACGTTCTGGGGAAGTGCGGTGTTAGTGTTGATGCCGCGTAGATATGGGATAAGAGGTGGACAGAGATGAGGCCAGAGATGGCATGATCGAGCCATGCCAGATGGCCGCACCACGATCACACCACGAAGCGGTCAAGTTCAGCCTCTGGTGGCATGTTGATGCCTCTCAGGCTTGACTTTTGCACTTGACTGAGGCCAGACTCTGCCTCGAACTTGAAGCAAAGGAAAAGTTGAGGGGAGGAGGGGCTAAGGGGGAAGGCGAGTGAACCTAGACAAACACAGAAGTCTTCTTACCTTGCTCAGGTCTCCATCCAAACCATCAAGGCGAACAGTTGCGGCGTTGGGCTCCATGGCTCCGAGGCTCCGAGGGCAGAGGGTCTACCTCTGCTGCATGGGATGTTTGGTGGGGGTCGACAGTGTCGGAGAGCGGGAGAAGAGGGCTGGGTGTTGTTGAAGGGGGGATGTTCCAACTTCAAGCTGGCGGTGGTGAAGGCGCTTAACTCTCGGGATTGTATTGTGCGAGGCAACCAGTGCTCTCAGACACTGAACCCGGGACGAGCTCAAAGGAAGAATAAACAAGAAGTGAAGTTATCATGTCGGGGGGCCAGGCGGCATGTCCGTGGCGTCGTGTCACCTGGCGATCCAAATTCCCCGGGGCTTTATATACAAGTACTGATCGAGGAAACAGGACTCAGCACGAGAAGGCCCCTCCTCCCGCGTCCCCCGTCCCCCGTCCCCGTTGCCCCCTCGACCACCCTGACCGACGTGGCGGAGACATTCTCTTTCTCCCCTACCCAGCAACAAACAGCCCCAACCCATGCAAGGTTCCCCGCCGTCGGCAGGGCACCATCATGGCGGAAGTGACGGCAGTCGAGGAGTGTCGCAGACGCGCCGAGGCCAGTCGAGAAGTCGAGAAGACGGCGGTCCCCGGCAACACGCCCGGGGGGTCTTCGTTCCTGGCGTCGCCCCCCTGGTCCATCCTTGGTGTTCATCCTGGTCCATCCTTGGTCTCCATTCTGGTCCATCCTTGGTGCATCCTGGACCCCTGCGCGGATCCCCCAGAGGACGAATGGAAGAGAATTCACCGGACTGCATGCATGGCTAGCCAGCGGGCAGTGGGTCTCTGCGAGCCCTGTCGACGGTGCCAACGCTGCTCAAGGCGGGCGAATGGTGGACCATGATGTCAGGTCATGCGAGCCAGTGAGCCCGCTGTGAAGGCGCTGAGCCCTGCTGAGTCCTGGGCTTGCAGCAGGCGTGCAGCCGGCAGCAGAATGGCGCCATTTTCTGTTTCTGCTCCTTCCATTGCGAGCGCAGGTCGAGGGTTGTCGAGCGAGTCCAGACCGTCTCGGGCAAGACTCGGGGGGAGGAAGAGGAGGGTCATTGGTTCGTTCGAGAGTTTTGGACAGACTTGGACAGTTGTGGACTGGGCTCCATTGGCGCCAGGGCTGGGGTTTGCCAAGGCGGGACCGAAAACACAGTGGGGTGGCAGTGGATGGGCAGCTTTATCTTATCGCCCCGCCAGCTTTCTCGAATTGAGAACCCCAATGGCCAGTCTGAGCCAGTCGACTTGAACCTTACCGGTTTTCCCCAGACAACAAAAAAGTCTCGCAAAACACCCAACCCACGTCGGCCATTGCTCCGAGATACGGATGGGCTGACTTGCTGAGCCACTTGCTGGAACGGGAAGTGGCCTTTCCCTGATCTGATCTCACAAAGGCAGGGGCCGGTTAAATCCCCAGAACAGCAACTCCTACACAACACAACACACAGAAAACTTCACGGTCAGCATATCCCACGATCTGGGCTGTCGACTGCAGTCCGCCGCGGACACAGAGAGATCTGCCCCCGGGACCTTGCGTAAGTCCAAAATCCTTTTGCAGCGTGCATGAACGGCACCGCATTGGCCCGTTATTTGTTGCTCTGCGGGGACTCGCCTTGGAGGAGCAGCCTAATGCACGCTTCCCGGAGGAGGTTCCTCTCTCCAACCAACAATGCAGGACCCGGTTCAACTCCCTCCTGCAGAAAATTATCCCGAATAGTCCCGCCGCAGAAGCGAACGGCACCGCAGCGAGCGGGAGCGCCGGCCAGGATCGACTTTGCGGCACGTCTGGACGGGGGGCCTTGAACGCCGCTTCAGACGCTCCCAGAAAGCCTTGCCTCCCTCCCCTTCTCCTCGACCAAGAGACGCCAACAAAACGCCAACGCCGACACTAACCCTGCATGCATGACGCACCTCGCTCGTGCATCCGTTGGGCCGACTGCTCGCTGTCCTTCAAGAGGCAAGCTGAAATTGTTTACAGTGGGACGAAACTAGGGACGGCAAGGCCGCACCCGTATTGTGTACGGCATGACGAGAAAATACCGGACTCAAGCGAACAGCACCGCCCTCAACGGCATCCACCCTCGCTAGCATACCCAATCACCAGAGTCGAGTGCGGCAGGCAAGGGTCAACGCCGAACAGAGAGCACGTCAGGGCGCCTCCTCCTCTGTGGCCATGACGCCTCTCTGTCTTGCATCAACCCCCTCCCGGCTTCCTCGACTGGGATGACGAGCTCCATCAAAACACCAAGTGCAGGATGGCGGTGAAGCTGCGTCTACTTCTGCCCGGGATGAAACACCAACTTCACCACCGACATGGAGACTCCCGAGAACACCAGCAGAATGGCAGCGGGTGCTCATTTCCTTTCCCTCACCGCTGTCCTCGGGCTCCGGGCCGTCGACCGGGCCCGCCCGACGTCTCCCGGGACACCGGCCGCCTACGGTGGGAGACCGTTGACAAACAGTCTCCGGGGGGCGAGGACGCGTCACAGCGCGTCGATCCATCGACACCCACCCCCCGGCGGGGCCTCTCACCGGTGTCCTTGACGAGAGACTCCGAATCCGAGACCCCGGGTCTCTCGGAGCATCCCGGATCTTACCTTACCCAGCCCTTGACAACACGCCCCTTCCCCCATGTTCTACCGAGAGTGCTCTTCGGGGAGGATTCCGTTCGGAACAGCTCCCGTTACAGGCTTCTTGTTAAGAAAATAGTGGACACTCGTCTCTCAACTCTCATGATCTCGAGTGGGAACATGTGTTGCGAGCCCCAGGGGTGGCTGATATCCCCCACGCTCTTATCAGATTTTCACGTGAAAACATCTCACTCAGACCTTTGTTGACTTTCAGATGCCCCTTGCAGAACAGTGGTCGAAGTTTCTTGAAAAAACACCCTACCCTCGGTCGAGGAACTGAGAGACGGAGTGGCCGGGACACGCGAGTGGGGATGCTCCTCGGCTGGTGTTCGTTCGAGTTGTCAGAGTCGAGCACGCTCCATCCGAGGTGGTTGGTTCAAGTCCGAGGCTGAGTTGGCAAACCTCTCATGGGCGTCTTCCAAACAACTCTGTGAACGAGGGACTTCTCTTCCTAAGCCCAGGCAACATCACACCCAAGCCATAACCGCGGTTATCATTATCTCCATCCGTCTGTCCGCGCAAGCCTTGGGGGAGAGGGAGTACAACGATCTACGCGCTGAGGCTGGGTCGCGTGAACAACCCCTCAGCAAGGATTGTTTCAAGAAATAATCATCGTTGCCGCAGCCACTGGCGGTTACCTGGTGGTTGACCCCTCTTTCTGCCTGCGCTCGAGCAGTCTGTCACAGGAAACCGGGGAGAAAGCGGGGGAGATACTCTCTTAAAGACAGAAAACTCAACAAAAAGCACAGATCTGCTTCCATCGAGAGGTGACAAGGAGAGGGGGGAAAAGTCTTGCGTGCCACTTGTTTCAACAACCGCTCTGCGTTTCCAAGGAGGGGAAGTCATCTCAACCGATGACGTGCAGGAGGATTGCCCGCCTGAGCAGTCTAACTCCCGAAGGTGCATTCATCACACTGGACCAACTGCTTTGTACGGACGTTCACTCGGGGAACACAAGGGAATAAAGAAGCCCCGCGCCCTCGGCAATTGCAAAGATTTTTTTCTTTGGGCTGAACGGAGAAGTGTGGCTGAAAGGCTGCCACCTCCTTCTGTGAAGAACCACCCACAACATGAAGCAAGGGCAGACTCGTTGATTTCTGGATATTGTGATACTAGATGCGAGGAATAAGAATCAAAATAGACAAGAACAGTAGATAACCCCCAAGCTAAACTAACTAGGAGAGGACATGCCATCCCGTGGGGTGATTGAGTTGGGCAGCAGAGGAACCGCGAGCCGTCCTAGGCAGAGGTTGAGAAGCGGGGGTGGGTCATTGAGGGAATGGCCTGACCTCTCTGATCGAAGCAGAGAAGCAATTTTTAATTTTTTTTTTGGCAAGGCATGAGCTCACAAATGCAAATCATTTTCTGCTTTTTAGTTGAAAACTTTTTCCCCCCTCAGTTTTGACGACCCCTGCGAGATGTCACTGTCTTGAACTTCAACCGGTACTCTCCACCAACTCCCGTCTCCAACTCCAGGCTTTTAGACTTTGAGCCTGAGCCAGGGGTTGATGCCCGGCGATTTCCGGAGCCGGCGATACATGTCCCCGGGCACATCAAGCAGGCAGTGAGCGGGTGGGCAAAAGCCAAAAGGAATCAAGGCCAAGGTTTGGCCAAGAAAAGATGAGCCTGAACGAAAACCCAAACTCAAACTCAAGCTTCTGTTGGTCATATTTCTAACTCAAATTACCAGCACCAAAACCGGCACACACAAAGCAAACACAACTTCCCGGTGCACCTCAAACACACCAAAGACGAGAGGTCAAGCCCGGCCCGTCTTGAGCGTTCTCGAAACCGGGAGAAAAACAACCCCCCTCTCCCAAAACAAGAACTGCCCGGGGCACTTATTCCTCCTCACCACCACCCGCAGCAGCAACAGCAACACCACTCTTCCCCTCCCCCTTCCCAGCAGCCACACCACCACCACCACTACCACCAACCTCTCCAACCCCTTCCCAGCCCCAACAACCCCTCCTCCCCTTCTTCCTCCTCAGCACTCTCAACCCCTTCCTCCCCTCCCCTACCATCTCCTCTACCTCCTCCTCATCACCCTCGATATCCTCCAAGTCCTCCTCAAATTCAGCCTCTTCATCATCATCTCCCTCGTCCTCTTCTTCATTCACCTCCTGCTGCTGGGATTTGCCGCCTCCGTTTGCAGCAGTGGCAGCTGCGACGCCATTCTTTTGCTGCTGCTGCTGGCGATGGTGGGGGATGGCTTCGGTGGTGAGGCCGGTCTTTTGTTTTTTCTTTGGGGAGGGGCTTGTACTTTGGGGGAACCAGCGTTAGCCAGAGCATGGGATTGGATGTGGGAGTCGCAGGAGTGGTAGTACTGTGCCGAGATGGGCAGGAGGGGGTAAGAGGTGTGGGAGTTGGAGGGAAACTTCAGCAGCCTTAGCGGGCTCGGTGATAGCCATTTGTTTCATGAGGGTTGATGGGTGCAGGCTAGCTGGCTGGGTTGTGCATGGAGGGCAGCAAACAGGTAGAGAGACAGGCGCGCTTACCTGCGACGGCATTCTCCTCGTCCTCGTCTTCTTCGCCCTCGGCTTCCTCATCAAACTCGTCGTCGTCGCTCTCCTCGTCATCGATTTCCTCATCTTCATCACTCACATACCTAATTTTTTGGCGCACGCATCAGCACACACAGCTGCATCAACGACACTGCAACATCATTTGCCCGTCCCTGGCAATGCAATGCAGAACGAAATACCAACAAACAACGACTGCGACATGCGAAGCAACAAAACCCCCCCAAAAAACCCTCCGGACTCCTGACGACGACGCCGCCGAGTACAGCATTTGCACCCGCGCGCCGCGCTTGCAGGTTTCCTTTCTCCCTCGCGTATCAAGAGGCTGTCGCATCGAGAAAACAACAAAGGATACGGCACTAGACGCGTTTTGCGACAGCTAAGAACGGGTCACTTACTCCTCCTCCTCCTCGTCGCCACTGGGGAGGGAAACGAGCTCCTCTTCTTCCTCGCCTTGCTTTCTCTTGCGGCCGGGCATTGTGGAAGGTGAGGGTTTGGAAGGGTCGTCAATTGGGAAGAAGAAGGGGTGTTAGAGGGTGCAGGTGGGCGGGTTTGATGGCAGCGAAATGGGATACGGCTGAGAGAGTAAGAGAAAGAGAGAGAGAGAGAGAAGAGAGAGAAGGGGGAGGCTGCGAGCGAGGAAGGGCGGTTTTCGGGGGGCATGGACGGGCAAAGGCTGGGAGCTATGGCCAAGAGGTACGTACTTCCTCCCCGATGGAATTAGACAGAGCAGCAGAGGGCGGGGTGAGGCAGCTTGCTGAGCACGGCAGAGGGCGGCTGCGGAGAAGAGGCGGGAAGCTCCAGCAGCTCACAACTTGTTTGTGTGTGACATGGAGAGAAAGCTGGGAGCTGGGAAGTGGGTGGACCGTGCTCCTGTGATGCCCCGGGGTGTTTTTGCTCGGTCAGCACTCTGGAGGGGACGTTGACCGCGCCTCCGTGTTGGCTGGGACGAGGCCGGATAATTTCTGGCTGTTTTCCAAGTGGTCGGTGACCGAGAGAGCTCGGACGTCTTGGCGATCGGCGCGTTTGTTCCATGGACCGAGGGGGAAAGTCGCGCCCTATCAGCTCGTGATGGTTGATCCAGACAGCACGTCATGGCTGCAAACGGAAGTTGACATCACGTGATCATATACGCTGCTCGGATCGGTTGCACTTTCAGCCGGACCATGGGTTGTTGTGGCTTGTGGAAGGCTGGCCAGAAGTCCCGAGCATGTTGTTGCTTTGTGAGATGGCAGCTCGGGTGTCGCCGAAAAAGCTCAAATATCGCCCACGAACTCCGTTCAAGTTCAGCTAATGCCCTGGCTCATAACCTAGCAAGGGGATTCGTTTTACCTATTATACCATGGTAAGATAGAAGTTGGATTAAATTTTGTTAAACTAGAACCAAGAAACTAAAATAGAAGGCGGATCAAACCTCATCGCATTAGAATTAAGAAACCAAGATAGAAGTTGGATCAAACCTTGCCAACCAAACCTCGAATAGAAAGACAGATAGCATTAAAGATCGTAACCTGATCGAAATAAAGATGAAAGTCGGATTTAATGATTTAGTCCTTACGGGCTGGCTGTTTGTGCAATGTACCCACTAAAACTGCACAGACCACGGCCGACCTTTGAGCAGGGATGGGGGCAACAGTCGAGCTGGTAATCGGTTGTTGCTCTATCTGCGAGCGAGAGATGACAAACTCGGCAACAAAATGAGATGTCGCTCAAACGCGCAATCTCTGTCGCACATTGCTACCGAATTGGATGACGTTGAAAGAGGTCGGTGTCGCGTCTTTCCTGACGCGCTGGCAACGTTCAAATCATGATTGCCGAGGACCTCAAACTGCCCAGTCCAGACTGTCCAAGGTGGCCGAGAAGTGATGAATGCGGCTCGGCGTTTGTATGAAGAAGAAGCTGACCGGAAATGTCGGAAATGGCGCTGGGTCGCGGGCTTGGTTGAAGGCCTGGTTGCAACACAAGAACGTGCTCAAACAGAGTTGAGTTGCAGTCGGGTCGGGGCCGGGTCCAGAAAGAAATGTGGAAAAATGGAAGAGCTTCAGGTTCGACGACAAACGGCAGGACCGGCAGGGCTGGGACATGTTCAAGGGACAGCCATGCTCTTGCCAGCCAAAAAGGGGCTAGGCGAGGCGCCAAGTGGCCCGGAACACTCGCCGAAGCCAAGCGCGAATGTTCTCTGGGACCACAGCTCAGCTCATCAGACATCAGAACTCGAAAAACCAAAAATAAAAGCAACAAAAAAAAGCCAAAAACACCAAACAGCCTCAAAGTGACGGGTTGGCATTGTGATCCGCTGCCATGACTTTTATGTCGGCTGGTTGGTTTGACAGAACAGCGTCGGAAGGAGAAGAAGCGACCAATGGTGTCCCTCGTTGCTGTTTCTGCCCCTGAGACTGGCAGATCAATGCACCAATGTTGCGAATGGCAGGTCCGACCGTTTGCGCGGTTGCTTTTGGCAAACCTCAAACTCTGATGCGGCTGACCAATCGTGGACCGTGATATTCTCAATTGGTGATTTTGTCCCACGCTTCAGGCCGTGGAAGACACAACAATTGCACCTGATGTTCCATCGAAGCCAGTATTTCCCACTCTCCAGCCGCCGCTCGGGCCGAACCCTTAAAGTCACAGACATCGTTCAGCTGCACAACCATATCGAGGACGCGGGCGGACGCGGGAACTCGCAGGCAGTGCAAACACTCGAGGGGAACCCGTGGTTGCAGCAATTGACGACCCCGACAAAGTACCTGTCATCTTTCAAGTTTGAATCTGCAAGGGGCAATAAGTCCCTACGTCCCTGATCTCGGCCACGATTACGACTACCGGCAGGCAGTGGAAGCGTCTCAGTTTTTCACCATTCCGGTCATGGCGTCGCTGCTGGAGACGCCGTCCATCCTCATCTGAGGCTGCCCTCTGTGTCCCGGTTTCTCGTCCTGTGCCACGCTGAACCTTGGATTCCTCGTCGGCTGCCCTGGCATGCAGCGCGAAACCAGGCACGCCGCCGCTGTGACCGGGATCCCACGTCCCGACCCCGGCAGCAATCCCAACTCCCTTCTCGCGGCTCCATCGCCGTGCTGGGGCCCTGCACCCAACGCCTGGTGCTACTCATTTGGGCGCTGCTCAGATCGCGCCAGCGAAAAATAACAATAAAATTGGGTGCTGCCCGACAACATTTTTTGCCCCGTCTTGTCGGTGAACAGCAACAACACCGTGTCCCGCCTGCTCCGTTGGCCCGTCATTCTTTCGCAACGGCTGCAGCGATGATGCCGGACAACTACAACACCCCAGGGGGCGCTGCTGACGAGCAGCATCAGCAGCAGTACGGTGATGAGTACTACGACCCTACGCCCGATCCTGGACCCAGCAACTTGTCGCAGACGCAGCAGCAGCAGCAGCAGCACGGACCGGGACCCTTTGCATCCAGATCCCAGATGAGACAATGGCCGAACCCAGGGCCCTGGCAACGACACGACCATGACGACGCCGATACCTCCTCGCATCCCTTCGACCATCACCAGCATCGCCCCTTTCGCTTGCAGCACCCACCGCCCGGCCACAATCGCCCTTCGCGCCCCCCCAGGCCCGTCCTCGACCTCAGGTCCGAGACACAGATCTCTCCAGACCTCATCTCTCCGCGCAGCGATTCGTTCTTCTACAGCTCCCGACCCGCCAGGCCCTGCCTGAGCCCGACCCCGACCATCTCACACTTTCAGCCAGTGTACCGTCCGCGAGCCGAATCCGCCGCCACACAACGAACCCCCCGATCTGCCTTCCCAGGCCTTTCGTCCAACCCGTTCATTCCGGAGACCCCTGAGACTGAGTCACGAAGCGAGACTCGCAAATTTCCTTTGCTTGCCAGACAACATGAACAATTAGCCCGCCTGTCGCCCGTGTCGAACCTCGAGTCCCCCGTGGAAAGCCGGCAGTCGACGCCGACCGAACCAAACATGGCAGTTGAGAACTTCTCGCGCCCGCGCAAACCCAGCGTCAGGTCCCAGCAATCCGACAGTGCCCTGTCACGCCGCGTCGTGGCACAGCGCCCGCTTGCCGAGCCGCCCCTGTTGGATCAGCCATCAAGCAACTCCCAAACAACTAATTTTAACCCCGTTTCAGGACCTTGGCCCCGGGTTCGACGTCTTTCAGGTTCTTCGTCTCAATCATCCAGCACCTTCTCCTCCATCCCCCCCCGTCCGAGCAACGATTACCTCATCGCCGCACCTCGAACCGACTCTTTGAGGCACGCGAATGCCGCTGCCATTGGGCCACCGCCGCCTTTCCCACGACCACCCCCAGCCCACGCCCCCTATTACAATTGCACCGGGCCGCAGGGGCACCTTCGGGAGGTGCCACCATGGGTCGCTGGCGGTGATGAGCTTCGATCGAGCTTCCGGTCCCAGCTGACTTCCTCTACCGCGCACGGGACACTTTCTACCGCCGCCGGCACCGAGAGAAACAGCGTCTTGACCAAGGCGAGCAGTATTACAGAACAGTCAATCATCAACGGCTATTTTCGGAGGAGCTGGCAGGCGAACTCGATAGACGACGGACCGAGCTTGGAGGACGTAATGGGCATGTACGAAAGAGGGTTCAGGGACTCCGACATCGACATCGACAGCATCCGCCGCAGCATGCGCTTTCCTGAGGACGACCAAATTCCCGGGCCCAGCGCAGACATGGACACACGGGAGATGGATGGCTCACGGCCGGCAAGCTGCCATTCTGATGCGAGCGGACTGAGGGAAAAGGTGCTGGAAGCTATGGGCGAAAACTTGTCGACTCCTGGGGCAATGCCGATACCCGGCTCGGGCACCTCGACCGCGCGAAACTCAAGGACCCGGCGCTCGCTATTGCCCAGTTCGTTACCGAAGGAGATAGAGATGGGGCTCGCTTCCGAACAAATGGGACGGCGAGAGAAAAGCGAGCCGGACAGCATGGAAAAGCATGACTCTGCAAAGATGTTGGACGAGGGCGACGGCATCGTTCTTCCCGAAGATGAAAGCGAGCCCGCATCGCCCAGTTCGACAGTGCAGACTCAGCTCCCAATGTCGCCAACATCTCTGGCTTCACCAACTTCACCAACTTCAATAACATCCGACTTGCCCTCGCCGCGCACCATCACCCCAGGCACCTTCGCACCCGCTCCCATTGCTCGCCTTCCTCAAGAACCACCAGAAGAGCTGGGCAGCCGCGATCGGTACGGGTTTCGAAAGGCGAGCAATAACGTGAGTCGCCAAGAGTACGATGCGTGGGACGCAAACTACAGCGAGTATCTGGCCCGACGACGCAGGAAATGGATTGCTTTCTTGAAGGACAACTCGCTTATGACCGACCACCCCAACCGATTCCCTCCGCGCGGCGCAAAGACGAAACGCTTTATTCGAAAAGGAATTCCGCCAGACTGGAGGGGCGCGGCGTGGTTCTACTACGCTGGTGGCCCGGCTATCCTCAGCAAGCACCGCGGAGTTTATGAGCAGCTGGTCAAGAGGGCTGGCCTAAACCCCACCGGCCCGGGCATGTTGCCGGATCAGGAGGGAGAGGTAAAGCCCCTGATTGTGGACGACATCGAGAAGGATCTCTACCGGACATTCCCCGACAACGTGCGGTTCAAACCACCACCGCCCGCAGCCCGGGAGGCCCCACCTCCGCGGCCCCCATCACAGCCGGCCCCAGAACCCGAAATCATCACCTCCCTCCGCCGCGTCCTAAACGCCTTCGCCCTCTACAACCCGCGCATCGGCTACTGCCAATCCCTCAACTTCCTCGCCGGCCTACTCCTCCTCTTCGTCGAGACCGAAGAACAAGCCTTCTGGCTCCTCAACATCATTACCCGGGTCTACCTCCCAGGAACTCACGAGATGAGCCTCGAAGGCTCCAAAGTCGACCTCGGCGTCCTCATGGTCGCCCTCAAAGACTCGATGCCCGCCGTCTGGAAACTCATTGGCGGCGACGAGTTTGAGGCCGGCAAGCGCAGCCTGCTCGGCCGCCACCGCGGCCATACCAAGGGCACCGCCCAACACGGCAGTGTCAGCGACCCCAACCGCCTTCCCGCCATCACCCTGTGCATGACCGCCTGGTTCATGTCGTGCTTCATCGGCACTCTGCCCATCGAGTCCGTGCTCCGCGTGTGGGACGTGTTCTTCTACGAAGGGTCGCGCACGCTGTTCCGCATCGCGCTGACCATCTTCAAGCTCGGCGAGCGCGAGATTCGCGCGGTCCAAGATCCCATGGAGATGTTTGGCGTCGTGCAGACGTTTCCCCGGAGGATGATTGATGCGAACGCGCTCATGGAGGCGTGTTACCGTCGGAGGAATGGGATTGGGCATTTGAGTCAGGATGCGGTCGAGGAAAAGAGGCAGGAGAGGAGGGAGGGGATTAGGAAGTGGAGGGCGGAGCAGGAGGCTGCGGCGAGTGATTCAAATGGGGGTGGGGTGTGCGTCCGACGACGAGGCATCGATTGGGGTGGCGGCCAGGGGCTGGATTTGGCGGCGGATTTTGAGGATGTGAGGAGGAAGGCGAATTTGTTTGGGAGGAAGAAGGAGAGGGAGAAGGATAAGGAGCAGACGCGCGCGGCGGAGGTGGTGTAGGGCGCCCCGAGGCCGGTGTCGGTTGTCATGCCTAGGCACGGGTCGGGGTGATGGCTTGCTTGCCTGCCTGCCTGTTTGCAAGCTTGCAGACATTTTCGGTTCATTTCTTTCCATTCCCTATTTTTTTTTTTTTACCATTTTCTTTTGTTATCACGGCAGTTTTTGCGCGTCTGGGACGCTTTTATTTCTCTGCCTTGTTCAGCCAGCCCGGTTTCTTTCACCAGCGCTTTTCCCTGGCCGGTATGAATGGTGATGGGCTGAGCGGGTGGGCATCCTGTAATTTTAATGTATTTTCTATATCGTCTGAGGCGGAGGATTCCTCCAGACCAGGCACCATTTGTTGGCGAGAGAGAGCTTAGTTGTATTTTGTTGACCTTTTTGTTGTTGTTGTTGTTGCGGCGGGTTTACCGACATTTGGTACTGGCATGGCATGGCATTGCAGGCGTTGCTATTCTCTTTTGATGACAAAATGCAAGGAAGGAGGTGGAGGAGAGAGAAACAAGACAGAACGAGATCTCCTTTGTGTAGAGGGGTGGTGGAACCAGGATACAACAAAGAGGATGATGGTCAGAGAGAGGTTGAGCAGCATGTCGGATTTTAGATGGCGAAAGATTAGGCCAGATGAGCAATTGAACGAGATATATCTCTCGTGTGTTTGGTTTTCTAGTTAACGTGGTGAAGTCAAGATCCCTACATTTGAAGAAAGCCTGTCCTTAGCCTGGCCCCCTTGCCCTCTCTCTTTTTCTTCTTTTGTTTTTCTTTTTCAGTTTTCTTCCCTCTTTTCTTCTTCTCTTTTTTCTCTTTTTCTCTCTTTCCTCTAAACTGTTTTCCCTTTCTGCTTCTTTGCCTCTTCCCCACACTTCTCCTTTTCCCATTGTTCTCATCATGCTTATTCTTTTCTTGACATCATGTGGTGCTTTTTTGTTTGTTCCTTTTCTTAAACAAAGTATCATTTATACCCTCCGCTTGGAGAGGTTCAGTGAGTGCGTTTGCTCAAGACCACAAGAAACACGAGCCACGCTTAGCACTTTTGATTCCATATACTAGATAATCTTTGAATTATCTAATGTCACTAGTTAACTTCTAAGTGTACCGAGTCCATCGCTACCACCAACCACCCAAAAATGGAACGCTATGCTTTCTTGCCCCACCCCAACCCAACCCGTATGAACGCCGGGTACACCCAACTCTGTCCATCATGCGAATTGCGCCGTCGGCCCTGCCAGTTCGCCATCCACTGCATGTACGCAAGCCGCGCTCGATTCAACACCATCCGCGTCATCTCATGATCGCGCTCGGGGTCCGGATCCAAAGCTCCTTAGCTGCTCCTGCGAACCTTAGCTAGTGGTGGAGAAGTGACCCTGGGCCAGAGTGTCTCATTGTCTCATTGGTGTGTGTTGGCACCTCGACGAACAGGCAAGATGGCTGCCGTGTGGTTTGAAAGTCGACAATGAGGGGTGGGAGGTTGCTTTTGCTGTGGTGAGAGGTTTTGCTGTGTTGAGAGGGGCGACCAACCTGGATTGCCACACGGAGGGTAGAGGGGGAATCCAGGGCTGTGAACCAAGGGAAACGGGTGGGTCGTCCATCACATCAATACACCGCTGCTGAAGCCATGAACGCGGAGCCCTAATGCTCCGAATCTCGGCGCCGTTTGCCTAGCAGGGAGCCGCTAGGCAGGCGGGGCCATACTCCGCTCACATCCCCAATTCTTTCGCCAGGCAGAAGAGGCAGAAAACCACCAGTTTGGGTCTCCTACTGCCCACCAGCACCGGCCGCGCCAGCAGCAGCTCCGCCCGCCGCTACCGCTCCCTTCTTATCTGCCTGCCCCTCGGGTGCCACATCAAACTTCACCGGCCCCTTGGCATACCGCTGAACATAGCTCTTGACGTTCTTCTCAAACTCCTTCCTCTCGCTCCTGTACTCGTCCGCAATCCTCGCCTCGAGCGGGTCGTCGGGCTGCGGCTCGACGAGCAGGTCGCGCAGGGCCTCGAGCACGGTGCGGATCTGGAAGGACGGCTTCCAGTTCTCGGGCTTGAGCAGGCCCAGGCACACGTTGCCGACGCTGTCGTTGGTGACGTTGGGGTGGTAGATGCGTGTGACGAAGTTGACGGTGGGTGCCTGAAACGGGTAGTTGTCAGGGAGTATGACCAGCACGCCGAAGGTGCCGCCGGCGTAGAGGGAGTCCTCGGGCGCCTTAATCTTAACCTCCCACCGGTTCAGGTTGCTGTCGTCGACGTCGATGATGATGTTGGTGGAGGGGCTTTTGTTCCAGTCGGAGAGTTCCTGAAGGGAGAGAATGGTCAGGTTGTGTTGGGAAGAACGGAGGCAGGGTCTGTGATGGTACCTTTTGGATCCTCCTGCCGACGGTCATCTTGGCGGTGGTGATGTGATGTTGCGCAAGTTATCTCGAGAAAATAGTGTTGATGGAGAGGGTGTCGGCTAATAAGAAAGGGGATTTGCTGTAAAAGTGTCGGTTTGAGCTGTGATGAAGAAAGATCAAGTTGCTTTGTTGGTATTTGAAGTTGTCGAGTGCAGCCTGGAAGGCACCGGCAGCTGGATGGAAGCTGGAAGGAGGGGTGACACGCGCGGGGTGCTTAAGACCCACCAAAAGTGGAGCTTAAGTTATGACCCCTGCTAGCATCCCATTACCCTCTTCCTGGGACGCGAACATCAAACCAGCAAGAGGATACACAGTTTCCGTACATAGTAGTTAGTTAAAGACAGATTCATTTTTCGCTGTCTTCTTGCCCTAGATCAAGAAGGGCATTGACTTTTGGGCTTCTGTGAAAATAGTCAAGTCCCGACGCCAAGTTACTCCTTGCCCAAGGTGCTGACCCTAAAGCATTCCTCAAAGATCTCAAACCACAAACCTGATCCCATCAACGACAAACAAAACGACCCAGTAGCTGACAGCCTCATTCGTCCTCCTCTTCTTCATCCTCCGTCTCATCAACCTCCATCTGGTGTAGCGGCAGCGCTGACTCAGTCGCGCCTTCCTTGTCTCCAGCCTCTGGTCCGTCTTCAACCTCGTCATCCTCACCATGCTCGTCCTCATGCTCATGCTCATGCTCGTGTTCATGCTCCCCACCCTCTCCCCCACGCTCCTCCTCAAATTAGGAAACAGCAGCGACGGCGGCACATCGTCCTCATAATCCGCTGGCACATCGCTCAGATCACTCTCATCATCCGCCGAGTCATGCACACTGCCCGGCGGACTCGAGATATCGCTCCCTCCATCCCCATGCCCATGCCCACCACCACCATTCACCACGCTCGCCCGCCTGGCCTTAACACCAACCTCCCCCAACCTCACCCACATCCTTCATCTCCACGTCCTCCTCCTCCCCTCCGTCTCCTCACCCTCACCCTCACTCTCCTCCCCACCCCTGCCACCCCTCCCAGCCCTCCCACTCGAAATACTCCCCACCCTTGACTTCACCGCCCCCACCAGCACCACCACCATTCGCCCCACCACCAACAGCCGCTCTCGCAGTAGTAGGCATTTCCGCCGCGCGCAGTACAGCCTGCACCGCCTGCTCCGCCTTGCGCAGTATATTCGGCCGGCGAATCCCACCCACGCGCGCCACCCGTGGCGGGCGTCGCCCGCGACGCTGTGCTTCTCCGATCTGTCCTTGCTACCGCCATCGGGCTGTTCTGACCCCGCGCGGAGGAGCCCAAAACGGTGGGTGGTTCAAGGAGGAGTTTTGACCTGAGGAGGTCGGCTGAGGGTGGATGGTTGCCGTTGGGGTGGGGTTCAGAGTCGGTGACGGGGATGGGAGGGTTCGGCGGTGGAATGGGGTCGGGTTTGAGGTGGAGGTAGATGGCGGCGTAGCAGTCTGTGATGAGGTCGTCGATGGGGGAGGCTTTCATGAGGTTTGCGTTGAGCTTCTTGAGTTCAACGGCTTCTTTCATTGCGTCGAGAGCAGGGTTGGCTTCGGCGGCGGGGGTGGTGGCCCAGTCGGTGATGTGTTCGCCGACGATGTCAAAGTCTTCTTGGCTGAGGGTTTTGAAGGCGTCTTCTTCGATGGGGGTGATGTGGAAGGTCTGGCGGAGGAGCTTGACGTAGAGAAGGACGCAGTACTGCCACAGCTCGGTGAAGTGGTAGAAGTCGGCGCCCTTCTTGCGGATCCGCCGCAGCACGGCCTCGAGGTTCGCCCGGTCGTTCATAACGTCCAGGAGCTGCGCCACGTACCGGATGTAGCGCTCCGTGTAGACGTGGTGCCGGCCGGGGCGCTCCGCGTCGCACTTCCATACGTTCATGACCATGGTTTTGGTAAACATGCTCTCGCGGAGCACCATGAAGGCGGCGCGAGCGGAGAGCTGGCTCCCGACGTTGCTGGTGTTGGCATCTTCGTCGTAAAGGATGTGCGCGTGCCGCATGATGATGCGGTGTTGCCAATTCGACTTGTCCTTGTCACGCAAATGCTTGAGGCATCGGATCACGTAGTCGTCCCACTCATCGGTGTTATCGATGGTGACCTCCCTGCCGCGGTCCGGAGCGTACGGCTGGCGCTGAAGAAGATCCGCCGCCTCTTGCGCTGTGAGATCCCCGCGCTTGACAAGTTTGTGGACGACCGACACGATTTTGTAGTGCGGCTCCAGAATCGGGTCGGAACCGTGTCGAGGCTTGGGGAGCGATGCCACAACCTCGACCGTCTTCTCTAAGGCGTTCAAAACGGTTTGCACTGTGGGGCGGTGCCGACGATTCTTCGCGTCGAGCTGCTCCGGTGACTTTTGGTACATCTTCCATAGACACTTGGCCACCATGTACGGGTTCTTCCAGTCCTTGGGCTTGCCCACCATCGCCTTGCGGAAGAGGTGAGCCGCGAACTTCCAGACCTGGTAGTCGCTCATTTCATTGTGCAGGAGCTTCTTGTACGTCCCGGTGCCTTCGGCTTCGATAAAAAATCTCTGGTGATCGGAATGATGGAAGGGCTCCATGGCGAACGGCTCGCGACTGGACGAGTACATCCGCATGCCAAACTCGTGGAACATGTCGTACAGCGCCTCCTTGTCGTTCTCCAGGGAGGTCAAGATGGCTGGGTTCGAGGCCCAGGCATAGGAGTGTGAGAGAGCCATAATGTAGCTGTGAATCGCATTCCTCTGGAACTTGACGAGCTCAGCGCGCTCCTTGTTCATCTTGTCGGCAGTCCACAGCACGGACTCATCCAACTCGTAATCAAAGCATTCGGCCAGCCGGAACCACGCATCCCAACGGTCCGGTGTGTACTGGAGTTGCAGTCGCAGGTAGGTGGCACCAATCCGGAGGTCGTCAGTAGCGCCAGGCGTTTGTCGCCGGTTCAGATCAACACCCTTGAACTTGGTCAGGGCGATCATGCCCAACAGGAAGAACCACCCTTGCTTGG
Source organism: Collariella sp. IMI 366227 (assembly GCA_027946355.1). NCBI lineage: Eukaryota > Fungi > Ascomycota > Sordariomycetes > Sordariales > Chaetomiaceae > Collariella > Collariella sp. IMI 366227. The sequence continues at coordinate 92,491 of JAPEUS010000018.1, forward strand.
CCGGTGCACTCTCGGGTGTGTTGATGGTGACGGCGTCGAGATCCACGCTGCCGGTGAGCGCCTGGTAGAGATGCAGCGGGTGGATGGGAGCCTTGAGGTACTCCGAGTAGTTGCGCAGGTTGTGAGCCATCTGAGGACTGGATTTCGCCGATCCGATCGCTTGCTGCATTCGCTCGATGGTTGTCTTGAGGTCCGACTTGAGCAGGTCCTTCATCGGCATCCTGTTGGCCAGCATGGTGACTCGTTCCACGAGCTGCAGAGCCTGCCGCTTCTCCAGATTTTCTGGCTCGCAGCCGTGATCCTGAACCTCCCAGATCCCAACGCCCAGCTTTAGGCCGTGAAGATCGTAGAGGACTTGACCAAGATAGTCTTCCCAGTTGTCAATGTTTTTCTGTTTCAGGAGCTCCACGCGCATCATCTTGAGGAAGATCTTGTTTGAGGACTTGCAGCACTTCCTGAGACCTAGGACCTGGTGCACCGCAGCCAAGTAGTCGGCAAGATCGTTCTCGGGCTTCGGGAACAAGTCGGAGTGTTGGTTAATGCCGACCTTAAGCATGGTGTACTGGAGCGACCAGGCCCGCACCTGCATCTCCTGAAGCTTGTTGAGGAATGACCTCAAGGGCGAGTTATTGGCCGGGGTAGGTCTCATGCCAATGCGGACCTCGTCCTCATACATGGCCGCGACGTGCAACAAGCAGCTGACCTTGGCGAGGGCGGACATGCTGGACCGGAGGTGGTCTTCGTCGATGATGTCGAAGGAGCTGTTGTCGTTCAAGGCGAGATGCAACGACTGGATGATGAGGTCGTCAATGGCTTTTAGCAGGCCCATGAACATACTCCTTCTCGGTTCGTCGGGGGTGAGAGGATAGTCATCGGCGTCCAGATCCGCAACGATGGTCTCGATGCTGCGGAGGAAACAAGAGAACTGCTTCGTCGTATATTGGATCTTTCCATACGCCTCGCCAAGTCTCGACCACAGCAGCAGCCGCAGCTCCGTATTACTGCTCTTGAGGAACTTCCACAGGTCCATCAGCTCCTGGCTGGCGCACTCTGTGATCGGCTGCTTGTGCTGCTTGGATTTGACGGCGTCGCCGTTCACTTTGTCTTCGTCCACGGGGATACTGATGTAAACGCCTTCTGGGTTCAAGACTGGCTCCAAGCTCTCAATCACGGACACGGGGTCGCCGGTTTCTTCCTGGAACAGACCTAGGAAAAAGTCCATGGTGGTCAACTTGGATATCTCGCGCTCTGCGGCAGGAGTAGAGATTTCGGTCATAGTCGTGTTGTTTGGGGAGGCTGATTTCACTTTTGCCAGACCCCACGAGAAAGTCACGCAAGCTATGCCAGCAGTTGAGGACATGGTCTCTTGGTGTGTCCTTTAGCGCCGTGGTGGCAGCCACTGACGCCCAAAGGAAGCGGAGCACGAGAGCATCGGCAGGCTCGATGTTCCGTTGCCTGGTGATTCCAATGGCCGTGTTCATCCACCTGTCCAACCGACCTCTGACTTCGAGTTTTATCGCTTGATCTGCACTGCTGTTTGGGTTTGTGACGTGGTCGTAGGCGTCAAGCTGAAGCTCAAACGCCATTTGAGCCATTTGAGACAGATCGGCCAAGGCTTGGGAGTCCCCTTCTTTGAGCGACTCGAGGTCGTGAATGAGCAAGTCGTTTATGCTGCTCTCTAGCTGGTTAATGACGTCGACCGCCACCGTCTTCAATGAGTCTGGCCATTTGAACTCGGTGTACGAAGAAGTCAAAGCCTTGGCGTATTCGTAGGCCACGTCGTGGATCGTGTTCCAGCCTGAGTTCAACCTGTCTGCAAATTCCCTGAGCCCTGTGCTGTCGTCGAAGGTGGGTACTTCATGGACCCTTTGAGCCCCTGTTTTCGCATGCTCTAGGAAAGCGGAAAGACTCAGCTCAGGAAGATCCCTCTTATTTAGAAGGACGTCCCCGATCTCCTCGTCAAAGTTGGCGATTGAATCTCGGAGATCAATCGTCGCCGGATTCTGCACCTTGCTTGTGCGGTCATCCGAGGCACATGTGTCAAGCACCTCTGCAATTCTGCCAAGGGTCACTTGGTCGGTAACCCCGAGATTCTCCAGCAGGTTTTTGGTGGTCTGAAAAAGGTTCTGATCCGCGGCTTGAAGTGGCTGGAGCTGCGACGCGAGAAATGTGGCGGAGTCCATAACTTCCTCCGCGACTGTATCTCGACGCCTTGTCCTCTTACTTCGTTTTAGATCTGCGGCTTCATCATCCTGTGCATCAGGAATCCCGGCGGTAGATTGAGATCTCTTTCTGGTTGGCAAAGACGCTCTCCGGTCCTTCCCAGTTGACTCGTTTGCCGCAGCGGGTTCAGCTGCTGCGGATGGCTCCTCTGTCGCAGCTTCTTCCACTGTCGGCTTTTCTATGGGCGTCTCCTCAACCTTTGCCGTCTCTGTTGACTTGTCGGACAGTGGGGAGGAGTCTTGAATTTGTAGCTGCATGTCAATCTCCATCTGAACGTCCTCATCACCATCTGTTTCGGGGAGTTGGACGGAGATGGCCCGCCCTGAAAAGCCCTCTTCCGCGACGAATTGTACTATGGCCCTGCCCATCTCAGTCCAGGAGGGTTTTACAACGGGAATGTCGAGACGCGTGCCTTCCGAACGTTCCTTTGGCGCTGTTGAGGGTACCAGAGTCTTGGTGGGATTTGGAAGGAAAGGCACTGGGTCCATGAACCGCGCCAGATACTGCGGCATCTCCTTGTCTTGGAATGGCTTCATAATAGGGTGGCTCAGGGCCATCTCGTCGTCCAGAACTTGAAGCTGCTGCTTGAGTTGCTCCCCAGCGAAGCCTTCCGCGAGAGACGGCGGTTCGACGTCATCCACGGTCGGGTCATCATCCAATTCGATGGCAGCCTCCAAACTGTAGCGATTTATCCTCGCGCTCTTCAAGAACGCGGCAACTCTGGCAGCCTTCCTCCACAGCTCGGCATCGGATGGGTCGCGATCCAAAGCCACGCAGAAGTCGTCGAGGGCTCTCCGGGCGTCGTCCTGAACGGCAGTGTCTTCAAGTAAAGCATCCTTATTTGCTAGGACCGGGCGTGCCCTCTGTTTGATGCGATCAAGAACGAATTGGCCGTGGTTTTTGTAGGACAGGTACAGCGTCTGAGGCAGGGTGCTACCGATTCCGTCGACGTCGGTGCCAACAACAGGTAGGCCCGGGGCAAAGGCGAGGTCAAGAGGAAGGGGTGCCATCTTGTCCTGCTTCGACACGCTCGTAGTCGGTTTTACTTTCGGGGTAGTTGAAGACTTCGGACTCGAAGAGGGTACTGTAGGCATCGGAGGCTTGGTCGAAGAACTGTGGCCCTTGCGAATGGAGTCTGAGGGCGTTTTGGAAAAGCTTCAGGGCATCGTCGACCTAGCAAAAAAACGAAAAAATATCAGCAATATTCAACTTGAGAGCAAACCATATGACACGCACCTGAAGCTCCTTGGTGGTGTCGACCTCTTCGTCAATGTTCTCTTCTGGCTCGACGTTGATGGCCGAGAAGGCGGCCTTGAATTGGGATATGTCAGTTGGTCTTGACATGACGAATTGAGGTGTGTGATTCTATACCATCTTGTCGAAGAAGCAGAGGGTATCATATACAGGCGGGTTGGCTGTCGAAAGAAAAGATACGGATAAGATGGGATGGTCCAAAGGTCAATGATGTTCGGATGCCACAAGGGTGCATCTTTGGATGTTCGAGAAGCACGTCCCACGCGAAAGACGCGACAGACAAAGTTGCCAAGCCTTGGCACTTAAATAGAATGGTCCAAGCTCTCTTGAGACCCACGTTAGACCCTCTCTCGCTCATTCTCAGGCACCCGCCTGTCGATCTTGGCAAGGGTGGGGTCGCCAAGGCTGGATTGAACTCCCCCCTGCAGCATGCCAGCAGCCTCCTTGGACTTTGGCGGGAGCTTGGACTTGGAGCTGCCACCTCGAGCAAGTGCCAGGGAACTGCAAAACGACGCCGCGACATCAACACGGGACAAACATTTGGGGGCTACACCACAAGTGCGCCGGTTTGCCAAAAGCATCCAGCACATCGTCGCCATCCCTATCTTTATTTTAGGGCTATCGGCTTGTACTGGGTCCAATTGCGACTCTCGAACTCAAATACCCCGACAGCCAGCAACAAACATCCCGCCACAACACCACTGTGCGCCATCGCGGTGGCTCGTCTGTCACCATGGTTGCGCCCGCTGTGCCCGAGTCCGTACTCCCCACCGCCTTCCTTCTGAGACTTGTTCAACTGATGTGTCTTTCCGCAGACTCACCGAGGAGATTCTTCACGAGGCAATCGACTCCCGTACCGATACTCTCTCCTCGTTGCGCGAGCTTGGCCCGCCCGATCTCGTCCACCTCGTCAAGCTACCTTTGAGGAGTGGTGGGAAGCAAGTTAGTTGCGGGCGCATCTCTTTACTCGGATCAAAACTCTAACCCCCCGAGACGCTAGACAGGCGTATACCACCATGTCACCGGCGTCGACGCATCGTCGTCGGCCAGTCTTGCCGCCTACATCAACACGTTGGCGTACAAGGAGTTTGGCCCATCGGCGACGAGCAAGACTCTCGAGGGCACATACTGGTAATGCCCGCCCCTCCGGCGGACCGCGATAAGTACTGACCTTTTCCAGCTGCTACAATGCCTTCTCTCGAGTCGACATGCGCGTGCACGCCCCTTTCCCCGGTTCAGTAGAGAGCTACTGCATCGACGAGCGCGGCGAGAAGCGTAAGGCGACCGACGAACTCTGGCTCGAGACATACCTCTGCAGCGTTCTGCGTGCATACTCATATGCCGACGATGGGACGGGTGAGACCATCAGGAAGATAATTGGCGTCAGACGGTTCAACCCCGTTACCAACACTGAGACGGAGCATCGCTTCCTCAGCGCAGCCGAACAGCTCTTCTTCAGGGGTAAGGATCTTTGTTTTTTTGCACACGCCACAGGGTTCTGACTGACTGTGCGCAGGTTGGCAGCTTGGATCAGACTCGATCGTCCAGGTACCGAACGTAGTCTCGAATCACCTCACCGCCGGCCTCCTGAAATACTTCCACACGACTGGCCGCTACGCCTCCGGTATCAATCTTTTTGAGAAGCTGCGGACACAAAACGTCGAGGTGTCCTCGCTCCTCGCCAAGGTTCTGTTCATGGGCAACGAGGAGGTCCAGGGGATACGCACTCTCCACGAATCTCTCAAGCAATCGCCGATGGACTACGTAATGCTCGACACCCAGGCAGAATTTCTGCTCAAGAAGTCCGAGGTTTCCGCGACACCGCAGCAAAAAGACGAGCGACTGCGCATGGCCCTGGGCTGCGCCGACCGGAGCACCGTCGCTGCCCCGAGCGAATTCGGAACATGGGCGAGACTGGCTGAGGTGTATGTGGCTTTGGAGGACTGGGAGAACGCCCTCACCACGCTCAACTCGTGTCCCATGTTTACCTACCAGGACAAGGACGCGCCTATCATGCCCGAACCCCGCGACATCCACCTGCCTACCCTTCCCGAGACTAGGTTAGACGAGATTGATAGCGAGCCCGAGTCGCGCTACTCCGAACAAGTAGATCCGAGCCTGATGAACCTGCGCGCGGCTGCCTACCGCGGTACCTTCAAGCACGCCTACAGCATTCTTACCGAGATGACGGCTAAGATTGGCTGGGACCAGCTGCTGAAGATCCGGGAGCAACGTGTTCGTGATGGAGGATGAGTACCGTGAGAAGCAGGAATCTACGACCTATCCCAAGAATCGCAACGCTAGCACCGATGCTCTCCGGGGAACGCCCGACCCGACTACTAATGGCGGTGCTGCCTCGGAGGCTGGAGAAGAGGAGGAAGAGGAGGAGGCTGACAAGGCGGAGAAAGAGGGCAAGGAGGAAAACGAGGGCAAGAAGGAGAAAGAGGCCGAGGCCGAGTCTGCTGCGCAAAATCTCGACCCTCATGCCGGAGTTGAGAACCTCGAGAGGCCTTCCAGCGCCGTTGACCCCGACGAGGTCAAGAAGGGCGATGACAGCGTACGTTTTACCACACATGCCAACCCTAGACCCATCCACTGACATCAACAGGGCGCCAAGGAGGACCACTACTCGCGTCTTAACAACAAGCGCCTCTGCGAGCGTTGGCTCGACAGCCTCTTCATGGTTCTCTACGAGGACCTGCGCGTGTACACCATCTGGCGGACGCAGATGGCGCAGTACCGGGCGCAGAGCATGCAGTACAAGAAGTCTGCCGAGGAGTGGGAGATCCTGGGGTCGCTCGCGGAGCGCCTGCAGCACATGGACGAGGCGGTTGAGGCGTACCGGGCGTGCCTGGCGCAGCGCTTCAGCCCCAAGGCGCTGGCGGGCATCCTCAAGGCGTTTGAGAAGACCAAAAGGGCAACACGCGCGACACGGTCGCCGCGACAATAAGGCTCGTCACCTGGCAGTACCGCTGGTACAGCGAGTTCTCGCCCGAGCTCTTGCACACCGTCCGCATGCTTATCGAGGATGAGGGCGCCGTCAAGATCCGGAGCATCATCCAGGCCACGAACCTGCCGCAAAATGTGCTTGACTTGACGCATCATTATGCTGCGCTCTGCGCTACGTTTAGGAGCAGCGGGACAGATGGTTAGGTGTGAGGGTGCGTAAGTCAGTTGACAGAGGATAGGCGAAGTGTGTGGTTTATTGTTGTTGTTAGAGCAAGCTGAATGGGTTTTGCGGCGAGGTATGGAGAGGTTTAATCAGCTGTTTTTAGCAAAGATACCGTTTTGGAGCGATCGTCTGCCTCTCACATGTCCCCTCTCGTCAATCCTTCCCAACCTACTATGTATATTCCTTCTGTCAAGTGGAGCCTGCTTCCTGCAGGTACCAATGTTGCACTGCATCCTGCTCGTGATTCAGGGGCAACTGTTTACTTCGGTGCCGGAAAAGTTACTACCGAGAACCCCAAATTTCAATGGAGGAAAAAAGGATGCCTTGATCACGGGTCAAATCCATTGATCCTTTCGAGTCATCCGGTCTGGGAGTTCCCTACCCCGAGTTAACCCCCACGCGCACCAGTGGAACGTCTTGCTCCATCCCAAACCCCCCCACGATCCCACTTGTCGGGCCGTGATCCCCTCTCCTCGTGTGGGAGCAGGGTGCTCCCAACGATGGCCTTGGTTTGCCGTGAGACGCCACCATGCAAGCACCCCGCTCAAGTTCAGGCTAAGTGGGCATTGCTTCATGCAAGAGAGCAGTTGGCCGTGCGGGCGGTGGACACAATAACGTCATCAGTTTGTTTACATCGAAGGCATTGGAAAGACGGGGGGGGGACTCCCCCGCTCGAACTCGTGCTTAAAGCTGGCTTTTAAACCCCTAACATTGACCTTGGGAAGATAGCATGACCTTCAGCCCATCACCAAATCCCAACCCAAATCCACCATCACCATGACCGTCACTCAGTAAGCAACACCCCCTCCCCACACATCCTCTCACCCCCCTCACTACCCACTAACACTCTCCGCCCCAGGGAAACCTTCAAGCTCAACACGGGCGCCTCCATCCCCGCCATCGGCCTCGGCACTTGGCAATCCCCCCCGGGCGCCGTCGAAAAGGCCGTTGAGGCCGCGCTGCGCGACGGGTACCGGCACATCGACACAGCCTTTGCTTACGGCAACGAGAAGGAGGTCGGGCAGGGCGTACGCGCGTCGGGGGTGCCGCGCGAGCAGATCTGGGTGACAACCAAGCTGGACAACCCATGGCACAAGCGGTCTGCCGAGGCGCTGGAGAAGTCGCTGGCGAACCTGGGGATGGAGTATGTGGATTTGTATCTGATGCATTGGCCGTCGAGTACCGATCCGGAGGATTTGAAGAAGCATCTGAAGGGGTGGGATTTTGTGGATACGTGGCGCGAGATGCAGAAGTTGTTGGGGACGGGGAAGGTGAGGAATATTGGGGTGAGCAACTTTGGGATTAAGAACCTGGAGAGGTTGTTGGGGGATGAGAGCTGCAAGGTATGTTGTTGATGTTGGCAGGGGTAATGGGATTGGTGCTGACGAGTTGTAGATTGTCCCTGCGGTCAACCAGATTGAGCTGCACCCTGGCAACCCGTCGCCCAAGCTCATTGCGTATTGTAAAGAAAAGGGCATCCACTGCTCGGCGTACTCGCCGCTCGGCAGCACCGACTCGCCGCTGTACAAGAACAAGACAATCGAGGAGATTGCCAAGTCCAAGAACCACAGTGTTCAGCAGGTTCTCCTTCTTTGGGGAATCAAGAAGGGCTGGAGTGTGCTGCCCAAGAGCGTCAACCCTGACCGTGTCAAGGCCAACTTTGACCTGGATGGTTGGGATTTGACGGACGATGAGATCAAGAAGATCGACAGCATCCAGGATCGGTTCAAGGTCTGCGGCGATGACTGGCTGCCGGTCAAGGTGTTCTTCGGGGATGACGAGTAGGGTGGTTGCGGTTCTGTAGACGTTAGACAGCCCAAAAAAACAAGACAAGGTTACCAAACTCACCGGAACCGTTCTCATTAAGAGGACAGGCCAAGACACCCATGCGGTGCCCGCGAGATGCACCCTTGGCAACTCAAACAGAAAACAAAACCCTTACCCACCAACCTCCACCCCCCCTTACAACTTCGCCCTCTCTTCCTGCTCTTCATCACCCCGCACAACCTCCGCCACAGCCCTCCTAATCCTCTCCGCCAACTCCCTCCCCTCCTCCTCATCCAACTCATCCCGCTGGCCCCTCCCAAACATAGTCGATGTAAACCTCTCATTCCTCTTATCCCTCAACTCCGGCCGCGGAATAACATGAAAATGCATATGCGGCACCACCTGCGCAGCCGCTGCTCCATTATTCTGCACCACGTTCCAGTCCGCGATCCCTGTCGCGTTCACTACCGCGGCCGACAAGATCCGCAGGTACCGCCCCAGCTCGGCCGATTCCGCGGGGGACACGTCGGTCAGCTTGGGCCGGTGTGCGCGCGGGCAGAGGAGAATGTGGCCCATCGAGAGGGGCATAATGTCCAGGAAGGCGACGAGGAGGGGCGTGGAGAGGAGGAGGAATGTGGATGGGTTGGGGGTGGTGAGGTCTGGGTTGAGGAGAGGGGAGGTGATTGGAGGTGGGCTGGAGGGAGAGTAGGGCGGAAAGATGGTGGAGATATGGCAGAAGGGGCAGTCTGAGGAGGATGAGGATGGGGGAGGAGTGCTGGGGTCGAAGGAGTTGGATGAGGACGGTGTTGGCGGGAGGGAGTCGGAGAAGGTTTTGGGTGCCATTTTGAAGTTGAGGGTTGTTAAGCGAGGGGGTTTCGTATCCAAATTTGAAAATTAGAAAAACAAAACGAAGAAAAGTGAAGGTTGGACTTTGAGATGTGTGATACTCAGGGGAAAACGCTGTGCAACTGTTGACTTGCAACTGCAGCTGGGTGAGCTTTCCCCCGGATTCTTGGAATTGCCTGCCGGGATCGAGCCTCGGTCCAGACCCTTGTGCTATCCACGTGACTTCCACCTAGCGACCCACCGCCAAATCATTCTGCCGCGCGCCGCCGCTAATTTTCTGCCGCCTTCCGCCCCTCTGCGCAGTCCAGTCAATTTATCAGCCGCCATCACCAAGCCTAGCAACCAAACATTCAAACCACCAACGCGACCCTCTCCAAACCTTCACTCGCTCGCCATCCTCAAAACACCCCTTCTTTCACCCAAAACCAAACATCCAACCACCCGCCACCATGTCACGCGAGCAGTACCAAGTCCCGACGACCGGCACCTCCCAGACGGTGGGCGGCGGCTCCGGCTACAGCGCCCCGGCTCCTCGCGACTACGCGGCCGGCGACGCCAGCGGCGGTGTGATGTACTACATGTGCGGCGACTGCGCGGTGCGCGTCCCTCTGGAGAAGGGCGCGCCGATCCGCTGCCAGAAGTGCGGCGCACGTGTGTTGTATAAGGAGAGGACGAAGAGGTAAGCCGTCCCTGATTTCGTCGTTGACAGGATGATGGGGGGAGATAGGTGCTAATTCGTCATGGTACAGGATGGTTCAGTTCGAGGCGCGGTAGAGGCATGCATAGGCAAGGGGCAGCGGTGGGATAAAGACGGAGACATCGGTTGATGCGAGAAACCGGCGTCGGCATTGTTGGGCAAAAATCTGCGCAAAGAAGGCAGCCAGGCAGCGGATATGGTCACGGCGTTTTGGGAGGATATAGACATGTCTGATGGGTACTCAATTAAATTGTTTTTTATCGCCAACCCTTCTACCTCGATATGGTATCATGTCCAACCAAACGCCAATTATGCTGATTTCATCTCTCTGACTTTTCCATCCAGATACTACAACTCCGCCTTACAACTCACCCGCCTCCTATCTGCGCTGTGTGTGCAGGAACTTGGCAAAGCTCGCATCTGCACCCGTCGAATCCTCCTGCTGCTGCACCGCGGCCTCATACCGCGCCTGCAGCCCCCCTCCCTGTCTTGCTCGTCGTCAATCTCGTCGTCGCTGTCCTCGTCCGGGCTCAGAGTCTCCATCTTCTCGTCCTCGGGCTTGATATCGGAAACAGCGCTTGTCGATGCTGTGCCGCCCATCGACATACCCTTCATCATCTTGTCCAGCTCCTTCTCCCTTTGCTGCTTCTTCATCTCCTCCCTCTCCGCACGCCTGCGGTCCCGCTCAGGCTGGTAGTCCCGCTTGAACTCGGCCGCCTTCGCCTGCACCGCCTCGAAAAAGTCGTCGATACCGGTGCCCTGGAGCGAACTCACGCTGACCACGCTGAGGTGGCTGTAGAACTCCTCCAGCATCAAGCTCATGCTGTTCAGCAGGCTGCCCATGTATCCGCTGCCGGAGCCCTCGCCGCCTTCCTGGCCGCCAAAGGCATTCCGGTTCTCGTCCTCGTTCAGCGCCTCCTGGAAGGCCTCGTAGTCGGTCATCCACTCCTTGGCGAAGGAAGCATCCTTGGCGTCGGTCTTGTTGAACACCACGATCATGGGGAGCTTGGTCTTGTAGAGGATGCTGCAGGCGTAGAGCATGTTGCTCATGAACGTCGACGTGGAGGCGGTGCGCGGCGTGTCGACGATGTATGCGATGACCGTGGGGAATGATGAGGCGAGCGAGTCGAGGAGAATGCTTCCGGACGCCGACCACACAAAGACCTCGATCTGGCCGGGCGTGTCGACGAGGATGTGCTTGATCGGCTTGCGGGCGGGGTTCTCCGGGTCGGGCGCGGCGCGCTTTTCAAGAAGACCGAGGACCTGGTCCACCTTCGTTGCAAAGAGGTTGAGCGAGGTCATGATGCCTCCGTTGGGGCCCAGGTTGTATTCCTCCATTACTTTCTTGTAGTTGACCGAGTCACGGATGTCGATGTTGCTCTGGAACGGCGAGTGGGTGACGGCGGGGTCGAGATTGACGACATAAGGAGGCTCTTTTTTCGCATGAAGGTGGGCGTTGATCCGCTGCATGAATGTCGTTTTTCCGGATCCTGAGAGGAACATCAGAGGCTCGCGCGGCTGAAGGAACGGATTCAATCCAACTTACCAGCCATGCCTACACAGACAACCACGACGGGCTGCTCTGTTTGCCCATCGGGGGCAGTTGCTGATGATGAGCCAGCCTCCATAGTGTGTGCTTTTGATTGGCGATATGCGAAGCGGAGGACGCTGAATTAAGTGTTGAATGTATTTCAAGATGGATTGGAGACCTGGGGACGGGAACTCGGATAGGATTAGTTGATTACGGCATCGGAAACAGAAATCGATGGAGGGGTTCTTAGTGGGGCAAACTTGATGGTTGCTGGCGCGGGGCTTCCATAGCGGAGCTGGTTATCGCACCGTGCGGAATATTCCTTGCACTTTACCCAGCGGGATCTGAAAAACGACAACGAAGATCCCTTTTCTTGCTGCCTGCTCATCCTGGACACAGCTCCTGCCTTCGGGCATGGGTCTCAGAAGCTTGTCATCGGGGGGCGACATGGCATCAAGCTCGCGACAGCAGAGCTGAGCAGACAGCCCATTCAAATCGCGGGTGGGCATGAGAAGGAAAAGTTGTGAAGTGAATGAAAACGAAGCCCTCCACCACATCAAGCGCAGCCAGCCTCACGTCATCTTTGATCGGGACAAAGGGTTCCCGTGTGGATGAGCGTCCTTGTCCTCCGTTCCCCTTGGCGATGCTGCAGGCTTGCGCCGCCGCCAGATCACGACCAACGAGGTGCCAGGAAAAGATCAGAAAGCAGCGATGCCGTCCATTTAGCCCCCAACGGCTGCGCCCCCAATAAAGGACCAACACCCCTGGTACATTCACCCTTCTGTTTCTCTCAAATCGCATTGTTCCTTTGCTTGACTGTCGAAAACCATCGAGGTTTGGCCCGATTGTGATTTACGACATTGTGTTGCGCTGCTGGCTACAACGGCTTCGTCGCCAACTCGAACAACGGTATCTCCAGCTCCAACCACCAATCGCCCGCCATGTTGCGGAAGAAGGACACCTTCACGGTGATTACGCCCATCCCGGGTTTTATCCCGCGCCAGTTGGCCCTTGACATCCTTCACTCCCACTCCGAGGTCATCACTCTCAACCCCCTCGTCCTCGGCCACAGGGCCATCCCCGCCCCGCCCAATGCCGAGACAGACGAGTACTACTCGACCTGGTATGAGATCTCGGAGCGCATCCAGCTCGTCCCGGGCATGGGGAAAATGGGCTCCTCTACTATCAAGTTCAACGGCTGCTTCCATGACATGCCGTGGGGTTTACAGACTCACATATATGCTCCCATGAACGTCGACCTCCGCAACAAATATCGCATTGCTGGCAACCAGCCCGGGGTTGAGCAGCCCGAAGTCCCCGAGATTGGCTTGAAGGCGCTGGGTGTCCCCGCGGACGGCCTCTACTTGAGGGAAGACATTGAGATCAAGTGCAACGTTACGGTCATGAGTTTTGTCAAGTCGCAGATGAAGAAGGCCGGCAGCGAGATGGTGAGGCGGATTATTAAGAAGGCGGAATTGCTGGATGCTGGCGTCCTTCAAGCCATGATCCAGGACGGAAAGCTCAAGACAATCAACCCAGCCGACCGAAGCCACACGGTCCGGTCACCACTGCCGTCTCCTGTGAGCCTCAACTACTCGCCGTCAGTCACCGGCTCCCCTCCGATCGGGTCGCCGCCCACCCCTTACCAGGTTCCGAGGGTGCAATCAGTTCGATACTCTGGAGTCCCCAGGCCAGGCACTGCTGGGTCGCAGTCCAACGCCCCTTATCTTCACCCTGGCGCGCCCAGCTTTGGGGCGCCCGATGGACCTCAGGAGCTTCCAGGCGTGGAAGCAAATCCGCCAACAAACTTTACCTTTGAGATGCCAGGCGACTTCTACCATGCGGCGCCCAGTCTCCAGCCTGAGAGGCAGGCGGCCCAACCAGCGCAACAATCACGGCCTCCTAACTGGAACCGGGAATCATTCGTTAACCCAGCCCAACACCACCCGGCGAACCCGAACCAGCCACAGTGGGCAAACCCTGACAGCCGACCTGTCTCCATGTCAACCGTCGGCTCACCAGGCCTCGGCGTCGACCACAAGCCGGCTTACCCGGCGCCACTGGCACTGAGAGCGTCAAATGGGGGGCAGCAAGACCAGCAGGGCAGTGCACTGCCGCCTCAGTACGTGCCGCCGTACAACCCAGCAGATTACAACAAGGTGGTCCAGCAAGAACAACATCAGCATCCGCATCAGCAGCAGCAGCAGCAGCAGCAACAACAGCAACAGCAACCACAGTACGGACATGGTCAGTTGGGACAGAGGTACAATTACGCGCAGTGAATGATTGGATAAAATGCATGGAGCAGACACGGTTTCGCGATGGCTTATACCCAGGGATTTTGTTCAAAACTCTCCAAGACTGTATGGCGTTTGGCGTTGGATTTGTGACGGCACAGATATACGACCCCCTTCGGGAATATATTTTTTATTTTATTTTTTATTTTGCAATTCTCTCAAAGTTCACGTCAACCGGCTGAACAATTATGACGCTCTCCTCTTCCGCCGTCTTCGAAATTACAAATCCCTCAGTTTTCTGATTCACCAACGATGGAGTCACTATAGTTCGCTTACTGACACACCAGTGGATTTCAGTGACTGAAGAGACCCATCGCCTGGAGACAGACCCCGTCGATTCCGCGATTACTGAACTCAAGCCATGGCCCATCTCCGGGTTCATAACACTGCCGAATTTGATCTTTTAAACATGCGCGATACGCTTACACGGCTTGGGGACGTCAATAGCGCTGGCGCTGGCTCTGGGTGGCTTGCAGTGGTGGCATGCTGCTTTTGATCCGAATGTCAAGTCACAATGCCGGCAGTCGATCCAGCCCTTTATTGTCCATGAAGAAATCCCACGTTTTTTTTGTCTTGCGTCTGATGTCCACTGTAACAAAGATGCATTTTTTACTTTGTTTGAGCCACGTGCTGACCTTTGTGAACCAGACTGACTCGCCTCTTCGAGTCGCCCGGCCGGGCTCCGTCCAGAGAGAATGGCAAATCCCATCCCATTCCTCATTTCAACGGCTCACACTCCGTATCACAACCACTAAAACGGGAGCACAAGTGCCGATGGCTGCGCCTCAACCCCAGGCCAATCCACTAAACCATGACACCTTGTGCCACTCCCAACGGTGACTGTTACGAGGCGCGGAGGGGTGCAGGTGACGCAAGCATGCAGTCCTGTGTGGCGGAGAGAGGTGCTGCAGAGCGCAAGCTAAAGTGACTCTCGACAGGCTAGACTCGCTCGGGTGACGAAGACAAACGCCAGGCCATTTCCATTGTCCTGACCAGAGGTCAGTACGTAGTCGACTGACTGGCTGACAACTTGGCGGATGTGAAAGGGTGCACAGTGGCAAGAACTGTGCTGGGGAAGACCTGCGTTCAGTTTCTGTTACGAAATTTGGCAGCAAGGGCGCCATCGACGGAGTGCGATCAAATAGTTCATGTAAAATATACTTAGAGCAAACTATAAAGAAACCAGCAGGGAATAAAAAGATTGAAATGGCATGTTGACAAACTGAGGAGAGACGCTGTTGAAGCTTCTTCCTTCCTGATCGAAATCGAAGGATACATATTAGCGCGGCTGGTGCAGTGGCCTTGTGGACGTCATTCCACCAACTTCGTCAACATCGAAGTCTTGGCATTCAATTGAGCTGACTGAGCTCACAGAAGCTCGTCAATCGACCAACATTCGGAGCTCAAGATGGACAGCCTATATGATTTTGAGAAGCAACTAGCTGCCGAGAAGGCAGAGGGAGAACGCGCCGCTCAGGAGAAGGAGGAGCGCCGCGAGCGTAAACACAGACACCATCACCACCACCACCGCGACAGATCCTCGGAACGCGACAAGAGCGACAGACACAGACACCGCCATCGCGACGAAGATCGGAACGAGCGCAAAGTCAGCAATACAGACAGCAGCCGGCACAGGCATACTCGGCTCCGCGACGAGCAATCCAGTGAGGACCGGCACCGTGACAAGCGCTCGCGGCACTCGCGAGACGAAGGGCAGGATGAGTCCAGGCATCAGCACAGACACCGGCACAGATCGAAGGAACGCTCGAGGGATCGAAGTGACGACAAGCAGATTACGCGCGCGACCAAGGATATCAAAGACCTCAAAAATTCCGACCCGAAAAAAGATCTCCCCCTGCCGGATGAGGAGGCTACCCCAGCCGGCGCAACACCCCTGGCGCGAGATTCGTGGATGACGGCACCTTCGGCTCTGGATATCGATTACATTCACCGAGGCACAAAGAGGAAGAGTTCATCTCCAGAGAAAGAGGAGCCCCCGAGGGTATTACACACACGGGAACTGAACAGAGGGCTCGAAGATGCAGGCCGTCAAGAGGAGGAGTCTCAGCAGTCTGCGGTCCAGGAGGTGGCCTACAAGTTTGGCGACGAGGGTTCGCAGTGGAGGATGACAAAGCTGAAGGCAGTGTACACCATTTCTGAGCAGACAGGCCGTTCGATTGATGACGTTGCCGAGGAGCGATTTGGCACCCTCCGGGAGTTTGACGACGCCAGGGAGGAGAAGATGGAGTTGGACAGGCGAAGGGTGTATGGTGAAGGATACGTCGGTAAGGAGAAACCCACTGGCGACCTTTATACCGAACGAATGGCAAAGATCCGGCCAGATCCCTCACGATCTCCATCGCCCCAGCCTGAACAGGGCGTGGTTATCGAAGAGATGATGCAACCGGCACCCCCCATGGACCAATCCGCTCTCAACCGCATGCGCGCCCAGCTGATGAAAGCCAAACTCCGCAACGCCCCCGACGCTACCAAGCTCGAAGCCGAATACAACGCGGCCATGGCGGCCTTCACCACTGGCGCGGCCTCGAACGCCGCCGTCGTCCTCGACGCCTCCCACAACCGCATGCTCGCCGGCGCCCGCGGCGAAGTCAAAGCGGTTACCAACAAGCGCGGCCTCGAGCGCGGCCTCGTCGAAGCCAACGACGACATGTCCATCGAAGACATGGTGCGCGAAGAGCGCCGCACCCGCAACGCGCCAGGCGGCGAAGGCGCACGTCTCGCCGAGCGTATCGCCAAAGACGCGCGCTTCGACAACGACCTAGAATATCTCGACGAAAATGCCGCCAAGCTCGCCCGCCGCGTTCACAAGACCGACGCCTCCCTCAAAAACATCGCCGTTACCGAATACAAAAAACTCAACCGCATCCTCGACACCTGCCCCCTCTGCTACCACGAGGACCTCCCGCCCCCGCAAAACCTCCCCTCGCCCCTGTACTCTCCCTCGCAGCCCGCACCTTCCTCACTCTGCCCCCCTCCCCAGAACTAACCAACGCCGAAGGCGGCGCGGTTATCGCGCCCCTCGCGCACCGCACGAATCTCCTCGAGTGCGACGACGACGAGTGGGAGGAACTCCGCAACTTCATGAAATCCCTCACGCGACTCTACCACGACCAAGGGCGCGAAGTCCTCTTCTACGAGAACGCGGCAGCCCCGCACCGGCGACGCCACGCAGCGCTGGTGGCCGTGCCGATACCCTATGACCTGGGGGACACAGCCCCCGCGTTCTTTCGGGAAGCGATGATCGCCGCGGATGAGGAGTGGACGCAGCATCGGTGATTGATACGGGGAAGAAGGCGAGGGAGGGGATGGGGAGGGCAGCGTTTCGGAGGAGTCTGGCGAGGAGATGCCGTATTTTCATGTGTGGTTTACGCTGGATGGGGGCTGGGGCATGTGGTGGAGGATGCGGAGAGGTGGCCGAAGGGGATTTGTTCGCAAGGGAGGTGATTGGGGGATGGTGGATGCAGGCCCGATGTGATTAAGAGGCAGGGGAGGTGGACGAGGGAGGATGAGAGGGTGGAGGGGTTTCAGAGGAGGTGGCGGAAGTTTGACTGGACAAGGGTGTTGGCTGAGAGTGGGTAGGGAATGGGAACAGGAGGAGGGGGGGTTGAGCCAGGATGAGGTTGTTTTGAGCAGAGAGAAGTACAAAAAACGTGACTCTTTTCTAGGCTCGCGTTTCTCGTATGATATCTTCAGATACATCAAAAGACCACCTGTAGCCATTTAGACGCCACCCACCGCGTAACTCCTTGAATCCACAACACTTTTCCAAGATCCCCCCAAACTCCATGAAATCATTGTTTGTCTAACCCTCCTCGGCATCCATGTTATCCCTACCAGATCCAGGGGGTCCCCTCTTCCGGCCCTTTCCGCCCTTCAGAACAGACCCCTTCTTGCCGCGGTCTTCCATCAACGCCTTCATCTCGTTCTTGGCAACCCGCTGGGCCTCCTCGACACGGGGCTTGAAAACCATAACTTCGTCCTTCTCCAACGGATACTCTTTGAGCTTAGTGCCAAGCGCGGCCTCGATACGGAGCCAGATTTCGAGATCGCTGTTCAGGGTTAGTTCTTGAAGCCGAAGTTTAAGAGAGTCTGAGAAGGTATCTTACTACTGAGTAACAAAGCTGACAGCGTGACCTGACTTGCCGGCACGTGCCGTACGCCCGACACGATGCACGTAGGTCTTAGAGTCGCCGGGCAAGTCAAAGTTGAGGACACAGTCGACGTTTGGGATATCAAGACCACGGGCGGCAACATCGGTGGCCACCAGAATGTTTCGGGAGCCGGCGCGGAACTTGTTCAGGGCGCCGAGGCGAGACGACTGTGAAAGGCCACCGTGCAGGGGAATGGCGCCCATGCCGAGAGTCCGAAGGAGGATGGCAATCCGCTGGGTCTCGAGGACGGTACGGGTAAATATAATGATCGTCTTCCCCGCGAACTCGTTGACGAGGTAGATGAGATAGGTGTCCTTGTGCATGTGGGGGATAAAAAGATAGTTTTGCACTAGGGTCGAGACGGTCTGGTACTTGGACGATGAGATGCTGACCTTCAGCGGGTCGCGCAAACTGGCGCGCTGCAGGCTCTCAACCTTGCTGGACATGGTGGCAGAGAAGAGAAATGTCCTGCGCTCGCGCGGAAGAAACTTGAGGATTTTCTCGAGAATGGGTCCGAAGTCCATGTCAAGAAGACTGCAGAAGGGGTTAGCACAGAGTCGGCCGCATCGTATGGGGTGCGGCTTACCGATCAGCCTCATCCATCACAAGGTACTTCATGTTCCGCCTATTCAACTGCGTCAGTACGGTGTCATTGCATAGAAAAAGACACCCATCCACGGATCACACTCACAAGCTGAAGCCCTTGGTCTTCTCCAAGTGATCGAGGAGACGACCAGGCGTCGCAACCACCACATGGGGCTTCTTGGCAAGCGCAATGGCCTGCTGCACCATATCCAAACCACCCAGGATGAGAGCACACCGAAGCGAGATCAAAGAGCCGAGGGCCTCGAAGGCCTGCGCAATCTGGGCCGCGAGTTCTCTTGTCGGGGCCAGGACGAGGGCGAACAGCGGCTGCGGCTTGTCGAGGAGGGCTTGAAGGATCGGGAGGGCGAACGCAGCAGTTTTTCCGCTACCGGTCTCGGCGATACCAATGATATCTCGATCTTGCAGGGCGAGGGGGATCGCCTCCTCCTGGATAGCGGTTGGCTTCTTGTATCCGAGCCTCTCACAGGCGTCGCAGAGGGAGTCGACGATGCCCTGGTCGTAATGTCAGTTGAAGCATTGACCTGGGGAGTCATCCGGAGCGCCACATACCAAATCCTGGAACGACTTCGGGATCGGCTCGCCGTTATCTTGGCCCGAGGTGTTGTCCATGGTTTCGGACTCGACATCATCGGACTTTGTGGCCGGGGATGGTTCCCCTGGGCTTCGGGGCAGGCAGGGCTTTGGTCTTGGACTTGAGCTTAGGGGCGTCGGTCTTGGTCTTGGGCTTCGGGGCGTCGACCGAGGCCACTGATTCGTGTGTAACCTTTCTGCGTTTGCTCGACATGGTGGCTTGTGGACGCGCGTGGTTGTCTTTGGAGAAGTGGGAGAACCTCGATGATCGAAGGACGCAGCTTCCCCCAAAATAATTCGGGGCTTCTGTTATCTGATGTGGGGCGACAACTCTATTTCGACAGTGTGACTTTCAGCAAGTGTCAAAACAGCGGTGTTGCTCTTGCCCAGTTGTCAATGTCTTTTCCTTATTCTTGTTGTTATATGAACTTTGAAATTTGTTTTCAACTTTGTTCTTATCTTGCTTTTTTTTTCCTCAATTTTATCTTCCCTTCTCCCTTAATTTCTATCTTTCTTCTTCATCTGTTTTCCCTGCACATAGGCTGTCGGGTCGTCAGGACTTAGAACACAGTCAAAAGATCAAGAGGGCAGTCAAATTAGTAGCCTTCAATGTGGGGTATACACGATAAGCGGAGCCCCACCGAAATTTTTCGAGTGCGCTTTGGCCCAAGAACGTCAATTGGATCCAGAATCTGAGTGCTGCGACAACCAAACAACAATACCACCACAACACCATCAGACATCAACCATGGCTAAGAAACGCTCAAAGAAGAGAACCCACGTCGGGGCTAACAACCCGGTTACCCCGACGGCCATCAATGGCCACGCCAATTCCCGCGACCCGAAGAGCATGGTTATCCGCATCGGTGCCGGCGAGGTTGGCACCAGCGTCAGCCAACTCGCCGCCGATGTCCGCCGCGTCATGGAGCCAGGCACAGCATCGCGTCTCAGGGAACGGAAGGCGAATAGGTTACGCGACTACGTTACCATGTGCGGCCCGCTCGGAGTCACCCATCTCATGCTGTTCTCGCGGTCCGAGTCCGGCAACACCAACCTGCGTCTGGCGGTTGCGCCGCGTGGCCCTACATTCCATTTCAGAGTTGAGAAGTACTCTCTTACTAAGGACATAAGGAAGGCGCAAAGGCATCCCAAGGGCGGTGGCAAGGAGTACATCACACCTCCTCTGGTACGTTGTGCATGCCCACATCTGGTTGAGGCCTCCGCTAACTCTGCCACAGCTCGTCATGAACAACTTCAGCACCCCCGACGCCGATGCGAACTCCAAAGTACCCCGTCATCTTGAATCTCTCGCCACCACCGCCTTCCAGTCCCTCTTCCCTCCGATCAACCCCCAGACGACCCCTTTGAAGTCCATCAGGAGAGTACTATGCCTAAACCGCGAGCAGTCCGACGACGGCACCTTCATTGTCAATTTCCGGCACTACGCCATCACAACAAAAAGCGGTCGGCCTGTCGAGGCCGTTAAGGCGGCTCAACGCGGCTGAGAAGATGCTGAAGAACAAGAAAGGAAAGAAGGGCGGGCTCCCGAATCTCGGGAAGCTCAAGGATATCTCCGAGTTCATGATCGGCGGTGAGGATGGCGAGGGCTACATGACCGACGGCACAAGCGGGAGCGAAGCCGAGACCGACGCCGAAGTCGAGATCCTCGAGACAGCCACCAAGCGGGTGCACAGTGGCAAGGCCAGGGTGGCAGAGCAGGACAGCGAAGACGAGGAAGCGGGCGCAAACGACAACGTTGAGCGGCGCGCCGTCAAGCTGGTTGAGTTGGGCCCCAGGATGAAGCTCCGCATGACCAAAGTCGAGGAGGGCCTCTGCTCAGGCAAGATCATGTGGCACGAGTATGTCCACAAGTCGAAGGAGGAGCTCCGGGAGATGGAGAAGCGGTGGCAACAGCGCAAGCAGGAGAAGGAGGCGCGCAAGAAGCAGCAGAAGGAGAATGTGGAGAAGAAGCGCAAGGCCAAGGCCGACAACAAGAAGGCCGGTGGTGGTGGGGCCGAGGCGGAGAGTGACGATGATGAGATGGACGTCGACTATGACAGCGATCTGTACAACGACGATGGGTTTGACAGTGAGGGGCTGGAGGGTGACGCTGAGGAGCTGGTGAATGCCCGGATGGAGGAGGACGGCGAGTGGGAGGACGAGGAAAAAGAGATTGCCAATGGGAAAAGCTCCAAGAGGAAATCTCTCAAAACTTGATCTAGCGATTTTAATAACAAATTGTCATTTTGCCGCGATTTGGAGTTTGTTGCACCTGCTTATTCTGGACTCAAGGCTCAATCTTCCAAGCATTGTCCAACGTCCAGCGCCGCTGGCAACTTGAACCCAGCCAACAGTCAATGCCAAGGATGGAACCAACTGGCGGCTTGTTACTCCGTACATCTCTGAGGAACATACCAAGCAATACTGACAACAAGTGACGACCAAGCTCTCAGCTTCGGCCTGGATTTTCAACACTCAAAAAAGGGATATGGAGCCGTGATGTCAACAGCCAACCACAAGTCCCCACATTCACACATCATCAAAATCGACCCATCGCTGAACCAAAAAGCCCTGTTTTGCCCGACCCGCTCATCCGAACTTCCAGTTCCAACTGCCGGCGGGAGGTATCCACAGCTTCACATGCCGCCCCATCCGCCATCGCGTGCATCCAACATTCCCGAAAAGCATTCCATCCCCCGTCCCAAAACGCCCATGTCATGCCCCCTTTCCCCCAAAACTCCGCGAAGGTCTTCAGACCTAGGTATATGCCCAAACCCCAAGCCAAAACATAAAAGGAACCCATAGCAAAATCCCAAATGAATGCGGCTACTGCCTCGCCTCATTATAAACCCTCATCGCCCTCTCCAATTCCTCCAAGCTCCCCCGGTCGCCATACGCATCAGCCATGAGTGCGTCGCGCCTGCGCCGCGCAGCGTCTGCTTGCTGTTCCTCGGCGAGGCGTGCCTCGAGCTGGGCCGAGCGGTAGGTGGCGACCGCGTAGCCTGCTGTGACGACCGCTGCAAGGGGGGGGATCCTGTAGATGGTATGTTAGTTGGAGTTGAAGGGAGGTGGGGCGGGACGGGAAGCAGGGGGCTTACCATTTCAGGTTCTTGCCTCGCTTGGTTTGTTGGGTTGCTTGGTGCAGGTAGGGGAGGTAGGGGGTAGACGCGGGCGTGGGTGGCGAGGGGGCGGAATGGGGTTGGCGGTTCATGCTGGCCATTTTTTTTGGAAGGTAAGGTTGGTATCGTGGAGTTGAGAAGTTGGTTGCAGGTGGTTGAGGGGGTTTGAGAGAGAGAGAGTGGCAGAAGTGAGAGAATCCGATCTGTTCATTCTGGGCTGGCCAGGGGGGGTCTGAGATCAAATAAGCTTCCCGAGATGTGGAGCGGGCCTGGTCTGGGGATGGGCAGACAGGGCACCACATCCACATGCAAGTTCAGGTTGATGCAACCCGGGAGGGGTAAAGTGCTGCTTCTCAACGAGCGAGTGGTCGAGCCTCCCAGGACGGGAAAGCCGCGTGAGACAGGCACTGTCTTGCTGATGCAACGCTGGACGGGAGTCTGTGTGTTGCTTGGGATTACAACAGACGAACACGTAAATGATGGTAAACTGGCAGTCAAATCAAGCAGTCTTGACCAGAACGTCTCCATCTTCGACGCAAAATCCAGCTCCAGATTGCTCTCATCAACCAGAGTTGCAAACAATCACTGTTCCATGTTGGGTCCATCAGGCACTGCGTCAGCCCACAGCTCCCCGCGAAACGGCAGCTCCCATGGATGAGGGCTGCATGCGGGAGCCGACGGTTCGGCATGTGGTGCGACGGGTTGGCCCACAGTGGTGTGGTCGCTCCCTCGACCGGTTCGATGATGCGCATTGTCGAGCCACACACTGACTGGCCCACACACCTCCTATGGAGGTGTGGACTGTGGGGGTTATTTCGACCACGGCTAACGCGCTGAAACATCGAAACAAGCATCGCCGGACTGATGCACCGAAACTCAAAACGGGTTAAACTGTTGCACGAGTCAGGGTTCTGTCATGATCCTAACCGCTTTTGAGGGTTCTGGCCTGGTTTCTCGAACGCCTCTCGCTATGTTTGCTAGGTTCCTTGGAGAAGGTGCTGCAAATCAGTCAAAGGTTCACACGAGTGACACATATTCTGGACTTCGGGTGCTTCGTTACACGTTCACACGAGATTGGTGTCACGAAGTAACTTCTTGATCGCAGTCGACAAAGTACACAGGAGAGGAGAGGGTAACTCTTCGGGCGAGGTTCGGCTAGATTTGGCTAAAATAGAGTTGCATGGGTCTTGATTCAGAGGAACTTCTAGAACATCGCAATATCAAAAAGTGAGATGACATGTCAATTTCAATCGTATCCCGGAGCACAATGAGACGGACTTTCCTGGTCTCCCTGAGAGTTTGACTCGAATCAGCATCAGAATGTTACCACTAAATATTGTTATTCCTACACCGCTGTGCCCTGCGGGCATGTCGGACCCTCAGACATTTACTATACAGGAAAACCGCGCCCTTGCGGGCCGGGTGAAAAACCTATACCGATGATTAAGGTAAGAAATCAGTGAATGAGCCTGCGAAATACAAAAAGAGAAGGCCTCTTGGCCTCCGACCGGTGGGACTACGTCCGAGTCAACGGTGGGGCCAAACACCACACCACCAGGTGTTCAGCAGTCTCCCGCCCTTCGCCGCACTCGCAGCAGGGCGTCAGCACACTTGTGACTCCCCGTTTTAACAAGAAGTCCCGAAGGCCTATGTCCCCAGTTCGGACCTAGACCAACAACGAGCTCTTCGCTTTGCTCAGTCCCTCGTGCTTCTTAAGAGTCTTGTCCTTGAATAGAGTCTTCTGTTGGTGGTCGAGGTCGTCCGCTGGTCTCGTCGTCGCCCGACCGTCTCGTCCCTTTAGCCATCTATCTTTCCAAGCCTCTTCGACTACCCTGTCGGTGTCGGTGGTTCCCCCGGTACAACGTGCTATTACGCCAGCGGCCTCTTCCACCGCTGTCGGTCTCTGTGGCCTAAAGGCCCGTGGTCGGCCCCTGTTGCTCGGCCTTGAGTAAAACCTCCGGCGTATCTTGCTGCAAGCTGCATGGACAATGGTCGCTGGGGCTTTTTGCCTCCTTGGCCGTTTTCGAGAGCGGGTTGTTGAAGCCTGATTTCGAAGTCGGCAAGTCGTTTGTTGAGGTATAGGTCCAATGGCGGCACCCATGTTTCTGTCTCAAGATTGCAGATTGGAGTGGACTTGAAAGCTCCTGCCACGATCCGCAAGCAGGAGTTTTGAGCCTTCCCAAAATCCTTGGTGATTCCTTTCGTTGCTGGCTTGCCTCCTTTTTCCGTGGGGATGTGGAAAGATGAAGCCCCATAAGCTAGCGCCGACCGGATGCACTTTGAGTACACCTCCCGTGCCTTAGCCAGACACTTGAGACACTAAATAGGCTGGTTCGAGCTACCAAATTTGGAACTGAATGATCGGTCGCTTCATATGCGGTTCTTGCCATACACCTTCCAAGAAAGGGACAACATACCTATCTATCATACCTAGTCAGGCAACTTGAAAGTTAGCTTAACCTTTAGATAGGTTGCTCCCTTATCATTCGCAGCTTCTCTATTTCTCAGTTAATCAGTGTTATGCTCGGTTTTGTTTTCGTTGTGACGTTTGCTTTCTAGGTCATTTCTTGTTATCTTTCAAGTGTAGTCCAGATATTTTTGATGGTTGCGATGTGCCAGTCGACCGGGGGGGTCACACTCGGTGTACTAGTTGACGAGGTGGTGCTTCGCGGCTGAGATGATGAATGGAGGAATAGCCTAGCCCGAGGGTATTGAATCCCTGGATAGTCGTCGCCCATTCGCAGTTGCTAGACTGGGCTAGTTTTGTCTTACCACGACCATCTGAGATCATGACCACTATACCCGCCTATTATAAACCTAACTTCACCGAAGTTATAGACATCGTTAGCGACAATGCTATACTTGGCTACAACATTCCGTACGAGTGCAAACCATTTGCTAATGACATTTGGATTATCGCACTTGACCCTCTGGTAGTCATATCTACATGTATAACGCGTCCAGAGCTCTGGCTGGCGTTTGACAAACCAGCGCGCCCAGAATTTGCCGACAGGGGGTGCGTCGCGTTCGCATAGTAGTTGGTTGGCCATATCTTCTACACCACATAGCCTGAGCGGGAATGCGTGTGTGGGTAGTGCAATTATATACCGAATAATTGCCTCCTCCTTTGCTTTCGTGAGCTTCTTCGAATTGGGCGTATTATCGTGTCGTGCAGGCTGCCCATTGCGTCTTCGGGAGACGGGAGAAAGTTGTATAGTTAACTTGTAGGTCTTGGCTACGGCTCGGAGGCCTAGATTCTCGTCTTTTTCAAGAGTTTTGAGGGCTAGGATTATCCTCCTTTTCTTTACTGTGCGAGTGATCGTATTGTGGAGAGAAATCGATGTTAGTGAGAGAGGGTGTGTTGCACTAAAAAAGTGGTGCATTCGGTGATCTATTCAATTGCCCTATCTTCAATTTGGACCTGCCCACTTGGACACAGATTTTGATGGTTTTTCGGATTTTCAAGTTTGTAGTGGAGGGAGATATTGTGCTCATAAACGAGTTTAGGAATGCATGCTGCCTTTCAGGCTGTAGACATTAACGTCAGTAGTAAACAAGCTGGGAAGTATCAACAGGTGTCCTTTTAACTAAGCACTTCGGGGGTCTTAATCTGCATCGAACACAGGCATGTCTCCTGTGCCTAGATAACAGTAGGCAGAGAAGAACTAATGTAACAATCCCCGGCGGATTAATTTAGAACAGACAAGCCACCAACGAGACACTAACAAACTTCCTTACTATTGAACATGGGACTAAAATTGACTTTCGTCAAGAAACCCTGATGCGCGCGCAAGGAAGAGGCAGGAGAACAGAGAGAAACTGGTGATACTGTTGTTTTGTTGGATGTTGGCGAGCGAGGAATTAAGCCGCCTACAGAGCCAAAGGTGTGGGCAATGTGGGGCGGTCAGCCCCGCCGCCGCAACAAAACCCTTACCTCACAAAACAGGGCGACAGAATTCACGGCCTTGAGCCAGCGCTTGGTCCTCGTTGCTGACATTGTCACACCACTCACCCATGCGCCCGATGAACCGTGCCCTTTCTCTTGTCCTAGGTGTACGATTTGTTACCATCAACGTCATTAAACAATGAACCACAGTCGTTTGAGTCTGGAGGAATCCCCTTGGCAGGCGGAAAGTGGGCAAAATCCTGACCATGCTCGGTAGCGGCACTGCGTTCAGCCAGCAAGGTTGCGGCTTCTCAAAACTCTGAGGGACTGGCGGGTATCTGGACTAGACGCGTAAAGAAAATGGACTACCCCGTGGGTCAGGCAAAGAGTCACCCGCAGCCTTTGCTGCCATTCCTGCTTTCGAGCCTCTTTCTCGGCCTCCTCCTTGACCTTTTCTTTTGTTTTTGTTCACAACCGTACCTTCTATGCCATACATCGACACACATCAAGGAGGACCCAAAACAAACACACGCGTTCCGTGACCAAAATGATCTGGAACGCATTCTGGTACTAAATTTGAGAGGGAAGCTGTCTTGTATGTGGATTGAATTATTTTCTCTTATTAGTCCCCGACAATCAATGGACTGTTAATTAGTGAACAGGACAGTTACCGACTTCCGGATAATTCAAAAATAAAATGTCTAGGGTTTGGAAGGGAATAAAGGGCGAGAAGATCGAAAAAACGGAACCAGAGAGAGAAGGATGAAGTAAAGAAATTGATTTTACAAAAAAGAAGGACCCCAGAACAATAGAAGAATGTCTTGTACTGTAAAAAACAGAAAATAAGGTAGAGAAGAACAAGATACGGAAGGAGAGAAGAAGAAGAGAGATGAAAGATTAAAAACAAATACTCTCAAGATGAAGCCACGAGAAGATCTTAGGGCTGCCAGTCATAGTGTACAGGGCTCCCTTTGCTAGCCTTGTGCTGAACACTTCCCACATCTGTTACCAGTGCCTCCTCCCTTTGAACCTTGTGGTAACGTTACGGCTATTCCATTATAATTTAAGGAGTTTAGAACAATGAGAACAGGCCAAAGTTCCTGGCCGACTGCATATTCATTTTGAAGGCAAGATGTCTAGCCTCAATTATCCCGCGAATCTCCGAATCTCACCTGAAACATAGGGGGTCAGATGTGGGCAGCGTCGCAGTGACAGCCACCCTCCCCCACACCAAACTTTAGAGAGGCCCAACATGTTTCCATTACCACGTGTCATTAAATTGGTATCATGGGGCCCTTTGTGCAATATCAGCCAATTGTATCGGGGAACTTCGCGAGCATGTTTCCTAGAGTGTTTCCTAGAAAAAAGGCATTCCTATTAAGGGGTGCCGCTCGCCAACTAGCACTACAACCCCCTTGAGGACTACTACCAGGCTCGAGCCTTTCCTAGGAGCTTTCGCTCCTTCTTCGGTGTGGGTAACCTCACATGTTGTTGCTGCAGGCGCTGAGACATCGTTGCGCAAGTGTTCCATCGAGACATCAGTTGCCCATCATTCATCCCCGGTCAGACCTTGGCTCAATCAATTAGCAGGAACAGGAGCCCTTCAATTAATGGTTTGGCGTGACAGGTTAGCCAATGCTCCGCAAAATCTTCCGAGGGGCTGTCTGTTCTTGATTCTTCTTGCCCCTGAACCAGAGTGGGGGAAATGCTACGCTTCCATCGAACACCACGCTCCTTTGAAAAATGGAAAGATAGCACTTCTGTATCTAGGACTGGCTTTCCTCATTCAGGGAGTCACAAGGATCTTCCAATTTTGACGGGGGCGCACTCACCGCGGTCAATGGGGTTGGGCTACGAAACCAATCATGACCATGACTGCGAGACACTGTCATATTTTACAGGAATCGAACCTTGGTACTGGTAGAATCACACACCATCTTTCGTGCTCATGAGAGATCTGCTTGGGAATGACCGGATCGAATTCGCTACGCCGACCTTGGTTATCAAGCCACTTTCCTCGTTCTTTGCCTGTGACCTGATCAGGCGTCTCCGTGTGCTATTTCCCTGACCCCATCGAAGACAGAAGAATGGACTGTGTAACGTCGCAGACTCCTGTTCTGCCAAGTAACCTTGCCATGGTAAGAACTGTTTAGGGGTCAGTAGGTGTGGTTTGGAGTCTGGTGGTTGCCAGACAAGTCAAACAAAAGGAGATGATGGGGGATATAAAGTGAGCGAAATGTGTAGAATTAGGTGAAGTACGACTCCTGGACAAACAGTTCCCTCCTTCTTTCTCTACGCTCCTTCTTGAGAATATCTGACCTGGCCGTCAAGATGTTCCGTTCTTTTAGTCTTCCGGCACTCTGTGGCCTCATTTTGTCACTCCCTGGAGCCATCGCGGGCTTCGATTCCGGTTCTACAAGCAACATTGCAATTTATTGGGGCATGTGTTCCGACCATGTCCTTCTTGAACAATGAGACTTAGAAAAGACTCAAACCGAAGGCTAGGGTCAACTAACATTTTTGTCTAACAGGCCAGAACTCCATCAACCGCGCCGATGGCCAGCAGCGGCTTGCCACCTACTGCTCAAGTAAGGACCACACACATCATGGTCTGAGGTGTTTTATTAACCTTGGACTCTCAGACACGGCGGTCAACATTATCCCCGTTGCCTTCTTGAACTCAATCAAGAACCCAACGCTGGTCAACTTTGCCAATGCAGGCGACAACTGCACCACCTTCCCGGGCACTCAGCTGCTGAGCTGCCCTCAGATCGAGTCTGTCACTCCTATTCCGCCCCATCCTCTCTGCTCCTTCCGTCTAGCCATTATCTAACCCCCGAAAAGGGAAGACATCAAAACCTGCCAATCCCTCGGCAAATCCATCATCCTCTCCGTCGGCGGCGCGACCTACACGGAAGGCGGGTTTGCCTCCGCGGCCGAGGCCACCACCTGGGCCACCAAGGTTTGGGAGATGTTCGGCCCCGCCAACCCGTCCTCCACCTCCCTCCGTCCCTTCGGCTCCGCTTCGGTCGACGGGTTCGATATGGACTTTGAAGCCGTCTCTCGCAACATGGCGCCGTTCGCTGCGACTCTCCGCCAGCTCATGGACGCCACCGGCCGCAAGTACTTCCTGTCCGCCGCGCCGCAGTGCCCTTTCCCTGATGCGGCCATGGGCGAGATGCTGAGCCAGGTTGCGTTTGACTTTGTGAGCGTGCAGTTTTATAATAATTACTGCGGAGCAAACAGCTATGTTCCTGGGACGGGCGGGAACTACAACTTTGCGAGATGGGATCAGTGGGCAAGAACGGAGAGCGTGAATAAGAATGTCAAGGTGTTGTTGGGTGTGCCCGGCAGTCCGTCCGCGGCCGGGAGTGGGTATGTCAGCGGTGAGCAGCTGAGGAGCGTGATTCAGTACTCGAAGCAGTTTGCGAGCTTTGGGGGTGTCATGGTCTGGTGAGTAGTGCTTTTGGTTGTTTTCCTCTCAGGGGTTTAGGGGTAGGCTGCAGGAGCTCAAGGGTCGGCTACTACTCACCCCCGCTTTTAAACTTTCTCCTTTACACTCATGTCGTCGAAAGTATGCTAACGGATACTAGGGATATGTCTCAGGTGTTTGGAAACCCCGGTTTCTTGGACAGCATCGCTTCGGCCTTGGGCGGACCGGCGCCGACTCCCACTACTACAAGAGCGGCAACGACTTTCACCACCATCACAACTGTCATAACCGTGACGACCGCCACAACCAGCGCAGCGCCAACTGGCGCCCTTGTGCCCCATTGGGGCCAGTGTGGAGGCCGGGGATGGACTGGACCGACGCAGTGCGAGCCACCGTACAAGTGCGTGTTCGGCGGAGAGTGGTGGTCCTCGTGCCTGTAGTACGTCGAAGGGTTTGATGTTGTGGATGTGGCTTACAGATGTCGGCGCGACGGCGATGGCTCGGACCAAGTCGACAAAATCTTTCAATTCGATGCGGCGGTTACGGAGGAATTGACCTTTAGCCTTTTGTATATATTGTTATTTGTATTCATTGCTGTCAATAACTAGTATTCATTTTTTTTCTTGTCCTTTAAACAAGTTACTGAGGGCATTTGCAACTATCTTCTACCGAAGCGCCTAGGATTACGTGAATGACAACATGGACTGGAATGGATTTGAGACCTGTGCTGTTATGCTACGCGGGAACTCGAAACCGGGACCGCCACCAGGTTCTCCTTTGCGCTGATCTTTAGAATAAACTGTAGGGTGCATCCTTTGAGTTAAAGGCTGGGCTGGTTTGAAACTTGAAGCTATCTTGATGAGCCTTTCCAGGTCTCCATCTCCGTTTGAGATATGTTTCGACTACTACACAACAGGTTTGGCCGTTTCTTAGTCTGCCACGTGGTGAGAGCTTGCCCGCAATCTTATTCCGGAAACTCAGGGCAAGAGAAAACGGGATGAAAGAAGGCTGACTCGTGTTGGGGCCGCACTGATGGCTCAGCTCCATCCTTCCCAGCTTTTCGCCCCTCAGTCTCTTCTCAGCAGGAAATCCGGTGGCCTGAGCGTCGGGGCATCTGCCCGGGATCCCATCGCCACCGGAAGTTTGCGGCGTTGAAGAAAAGCTGGAGCTGGAGCTTGCAATGACGGCATCGATCATGCTTCTTACATCTAAACACCACCCTTCCTATGTCGGGATAGCTTCAGCGATCCCTCGACAGAGCACAATCGAGATACGCGACGGACGTGTTACAAAAAATCCTTAACACTGTATTTCTGTCCCAAATACAACTTCTTCTTATGGGAACGTTGGTCCCTCCCTGGTACAATGTCCCACCGACATCCCAAGCCGGTCTGCTTGTAGCGGCGTTTTTCTTTGGGGCATCCATGGCCGTCGTCGCTTTCAACAGTAGCAAGGCCTCGCGTCAGTCTTATCGCTCCTGGCGTCGAAATCGAAAGATCACTAAGTACGTTATGATGTTGTGGGCAGAGTTGTCCATGTGCATCACAAGCTCTGTGTGCAGCTGGTTGTTTTTGCTAGGGATGATTGAACCAAGGTGAGCGAAGACAAAGAGCAATGGTTCGGCTAAGAGGACTGACGGTTGGCAGTGTATGGTATTTTGTTGGAATGCGTATGTTCAAAATCATTTGCTTTCCTCCTGACACAAGCTGATATAAACTTGTTGATGAGCAGTGGTGCTATGGGTTATCCAGGCACGTATATGCAACCTGAAGCAGCAACTCGTTCTCAGCATCCTTTCTAATAAGCTGGCAGATACAATGTCTGATGCAAATCCTTGCAAACCGGCTGTCGCTCATCATGTACAACCCCGAGAAAGAACGGCGCTTGAAGGTGGGCCTGTTTATCGCCATCGGCCTCATCAACGTCAGCGTCTTCTGCATCTGGGTTCCGGCCCGACTTCAGATCAGTGAGACGTTCATCAGGGCCAACAATATTTGGGACCGTATGGAAAAGGCTATCTTTGCCGTCATCGATCTCTGCCTCAACGCCTATTTCATGCATCTGGTCAAGTCCAAGCTGGTGGCCCACGGCCTGACGCAATACATGCTCGTGTATAAGTTCAACCTGGTGATGGTCACGATTTCCATTTCACTTGATGTATGCCTTTTCAGAGTCTCTCATGGATACACTTGCTTACTTATCAGGTTATTCTCATTGGGTTTATGTCTCTGCGAGACGATGCAGTGTAAGCCAACCTCACGCGCATTACAGCTTCTTAACAATTCACTGAGTGCCTTTACAGCTATGTCCAAGTCCACCCCCTCGTCTATCTCACGAAACTCAACATCGAGATGAACATGGCCGAGCTCCTCGGCAAGGTTGTCAAAAGATCCAACGAACTTCGATCCTCAATGCCATCAACCGACGTCTGGCAGCCGCGCCTCGGGCCCATGGATGTCTTTGATCACGAATGGCTAGGAAGTGCTAAGGATTTTATCATGCCGCGAGGAGGGGACACGCACAATACGGGCGGTGGTGCTGGAGGTGGCGGGACCGGGCAGATGCACGAACTCAACCTGGACATCTTGCAGGACTCCAATCCCGATAAAGCCAATGCTTCAAGTTCAGGGATCCAGGGGGGCGAAGGGGGAGGACAGTCGCGAAAGGAGGAGGGAGAGAGTTCAGAAAGGAGAAGTCATCGCGTGGATAGCGTGTGCGAGGCAAATCGACACAGGGAGAGGAGCGGGACTGGGACTCCGCGTTTGGACATTGAGCTGCCACCAAGCGAATGGAATTTGAGATTATGACATATGATCATAATTAGACACAAATCTGTTGTTAGTAACTTGGTAGAACCCCAGATCTTCGTATCAAGTCATCATCATTCTGCAAGATACCCGATCCGACAAGTGTACTGTCTAGGTATGTACCTCCAGAGCACCTTTCTCGAGGCGCCGCTGCAGGCTGGCATCTCGCTCATCCCCTTCTGCGCAGTGCTCATGTCCTTCACGGGCATCGCGGCCATGGGTGTCGAGAGGACAAGGCGCTACCTCTGGGAAATCTGGCTCGGTTGGATAATTCTCAGCGTCGGCGTTGGGCTGTTTGGGTCCTGGGGCACCGAGCACAACACGACCATGATGCCGGCGGGCTTCCAGGTCGTGGCGGGCATCGGCCTAGGCACGCTGTTTATCGGGCCGCCGATTCCGATGCAGGCCAGCGTCGAGCGAGTCAAAGACCAGGGCCTCGCCGTCGGAATTCTCGTGACGTTCCGGCTGTTTGGTACGCTCCTCGGCCTTGTCATCGCCGCGACAGCCTTCGGCAACCAGTTTGCTGCCTCCGTTGCGGGACTAGGTCCACTGCCCGCCCAAGCGGCCATTCTGGAGAACCCGAATGAGGCCCTTAGTTTCATCCCCTATCTCAGGCATGTCCAGCTGCCGGCAGAAACAATGTCGTGCATCCGGGACGCGTATGCGCAGGCGCTGCGGGCTGTCTTTCACATCCTGGAGGCATTCGGCGGCGTCGGCTTCTTTGCCTCGCTCTTCACGCGCGAATCGGCCATTGAGTCGAAGGAGGCGGGCAAGCAGGGGTTCGTCGGTTAGTAAATGTACATAAGAAAGGTGGCAGAGAAAATACGGAATATGTCAGAGGGAAGCAGTCCAATAGGGCAGAATGGAGGAGATGGGTTTTCGGAAGGGTTCAGGGGTTAGGACTGGCACTAGCGAACTTGTTCTGCCTGGCAGCTGCCGATGATTTTGGGTTGATATGGACAGCTGGGTGCCACTGCCAAGTTACTTGAGACAGGTACCTTTGGGATCCACCATCTCAACGTCACTCCTTTCTGCGCTGTGTTCAAACCAACATTTTTTACTACGTTGCTCACCCATACAATTTTCCGACTTCATTATTTTTTTACCATGGATCAAATAGAAAACTCAGGACCAAAGGGCCATACCAGGACTCGCTCAGGGGTGAAAGGCAAGTCAAAGTGCGGGAGTGAACATGGGGGTGGTGAGGTTGATAATCTGATACAAGCGAAGCAATGATCAATCATGCAATCATCATTGCATGATTGATTGTTCGGGTGGCTGGTTTTGTTCTCACTTAATGCAGAATATTGCAGCTGTCAACTCATGATCCTACGGATTAGATGGCTTTGGCTAACATTCCTCAGCAACACGACCCCGCTCATCAACCAAAGGCCCTCTTGACGATGAGTGAGTCGCTCGCTCGCATTTTCCTGCCCCTCGTCTCATCAGAATGATCGAATTCTGACTGTTTTAAAACCCTTCCAAAAGCGGCCCCTTAGCATCACCTCTCGCCGCCGACCAAGTCCAACGCACCCTCTCCCTCCGCAGCCAGCCACGCAGCCCCGCGCCAGGCTCACCGAGAATGATGCCGCGCTCCGCAGCCCAGTCACCCGCCCCAACCGGGAAACGGCTCGCTCCCGGCGCCACTCCTTCCCGCCACGGGCCCAAAGACCTCACCTACCTCCTTCGCCCCGAAATCTACCACCCCTCGCGCCCCTCAATATCCCCCAGCATTCCGCAATACCGCCAATCAACCCTCCCCGACACCCCGATTCCAGATCTTCTCGCCCGGGGCCACTTCCGTGCCGCCGCCATCGCCGCCACCCACGCCCTCACAAGCGGCTCACTCGACCCAACCGACCACGCCCAAATTTTTGAGCTGCTCTACACCCGCCTGGCCTGCCTCACCCTCATCGACGCCACCACCCTCGCCGCACAAGAGGTCAAGGCGCTGGGCGACCTGCACAGTGCCTTTTACTACACCTCCCCACCCCTTCCCTCATCGACACCAGCACTAGATTTGGGGTGAGGGTTGCGGGCGCATTGGTGGAGATGGACGATTTGACCGGGGCGGCGGAGCATTTGGGAACGTTGAAGGAGGGAAGGAGGCGAGGATGAGGAGGGCGTTGTTGTGGTTGCATTTGGGGATGTGGAGGCTGCGAGGGGTTGTTTTGTCAGTGGGGAGGAGGGAGGAGAGGTGGAGGAGAGGGTGGTGAGTGCGTTGTGCGATATGGCGGATGGGGAATATGAGCTTGCGTTCGGGAAGTGGACGGCGTTGAGGAAGGAGTCGGATGATGAGATGGTGGGGGTGAATTTGGCGGTTTGTATGCTTTATGTGGGCAAGATGTCGGAGGTAAGCTTTCCGGGCTCTGGTAGTGTTCTGTGCGTGAGAGGAGTGAGAAACTGACATCAGCCATGCAGGGCAAAACCGTCCTTGAGAGCCTGACCGATTCGGGCAGGTCATCGCACACGCTCCTGTTCAACCTCTCAACCATGTATGAGCTCTGCACCGACAGGTCGCGGGCACTCAAGGTCAAGCTATCAGAGAAGGTTGCAGCTATGGAGGAACGGGCAGATGGTTGGGAGAAGACGAACGCTGACTTCAAGCTCTAATCACAGTGCGCATAGATTGGGTGTAGCCGATGCCTCGGGTACATAGCGCCAGGAAACTCTCAGACCTCCATCGTACAGGCATCACTGACGTATTCAGCTGGAACTGAATCTATTCGTTGCTGTTCAAGCTCGCCTTGGTTTTCTACAAAATGCTCTCTCCCATTTCGCTTTGCCTTTCCGTTCCCTCACAGAAACTGCAAACTCCATCTCCATCGTTAATCCTATCTTCCTCTCATTTCAGACCATAACCACACGATGTTCGCTTTAGACCTCGACACCGTCTTTTTTGCCGTAACTCTGGCGCTCTATTTTGCGAGTATGCTGTTTCCTTTCGTCCGCGGGGCGCTTGTTGCGCAAGGGGTAGCGCTGGTTCTTCTGTCTCAGAGTATCCAGACCGCAATCTAGCCCCTCCGCCGTGCTTGGGTGGTGGATGGCCCGCGATACAAGGCTTGTGGAACTGTGAGCGCTCAGAAGGTAACAGCTTTACCATCGCAGAAATGGTGCTTTTTACTAGAAAGGCGAAGATTGTATTTACTGGTGGTAACAGATGCAAGTATCCCAATGTAAAACATTGGGAAAGGATGAATATGGGGCTTGCTTTTCTAGAATCTGGTCTTTCTTAACTGCCGCAACCAAATATCTGGTTGAATGGGCTTGATGTTATTCATATGTGTTCATCAGTAACCCAAATTTCTCGTGCTTCGGTCAGCCCTGAAAAAGTTCCCAAACCCGTGAAGATAACGAACAAGAATCAATTAGTGGGCGTCGATGTCCTTCACCATCTAATCGTACAATTTATACCCACGCAATGGCAAAAATAAAAGGAAAGTCTTGGTGGGAGCACGAGACTCAAAGCAGGACCCAAAGCAGGACCCTCGGTGTCTGGATGGTGGCGGCAATCTGAAGAGAGCGTTTCCTTCACAAATTGCATGCTTTTAGCCCTTCCTCCCGACTTGCTTGTCTTTTCACGCAGCATTGAATTTACCTGTGCGCACCGCGCCGCCGACGGCTGAGGGTGGCGGTTGAGAGTGAAATGGGAAACGGCGTCGGCGGGCGGCAAAAGTCTGCTTAATTAGAACAATGAATAAATCGTTAGTTAAGGGTTTCCGTTGATAATCGCCACTAATGGCAGTGACAGCCAGCTTCAGAGTATAAAACTTCTCTCAGGCGGTGGCATGGGCGTTATGCACAACAATAAGAAGACATAACATACCCCCTAACCGGGCGCATTCTTGGCTTCGTGTCAGTCTTGAACGTGCACATCGCCTACGACAAGGTGATGCTCGTACAGCGCAACTTTGACAAACGCAACACGCGACGGGTACCAAAAACAATGATAAGAGCTTCCGTCGTGTTGCCGAGCGCTGAGCACCTCAAAGGCTCGAAGTCGCTGAGAAGAGAAGGCTTGCGTACCCAGGAGGGGCCCGAAGAGGCACTGGTAAAGTGAGTTTTATGCAAAGACAGAAATGCGATTGTCAACTTACGAGTCAAGGACACGACGCCCGAGGCTTCCGGTGACAGAATCCTTGCAGTCCTATGTATAGGTGCGTGATTACGTCGGTGAGCGCGATTGATGTCAAAACTAAAGGCTAACAAACAGAATGATTTCGATTGCTTAGCTGGGCGTTTGTGTCATTCGCTGACACTTACTAGTCAATTTGCGGAGGGCAGAGTCGTGGCTTGAATCGATTGATGGGAAAGAAGTTCAAAGAAGTCTACAACTTATTATGGTGTTGAGAATATGAGGGTGAAGAGCTAAACGAGTCAAAGAAAATCCACAACCCGTGAAAGAGAGGTGGTTTTGTTATGACCCCCAAACTCACAATGAGACTTCGATAACGGACTCGCCATTCTTTCGGTCTTCCTCGTAATTTTCCAGCTAGTCTTCCTCGTGGGTTTCACCCTCGTCTTCATCTCCGCCTTTTCCCTCTTTCCCAGCTTCCTCCACCTCTACCTCTTTAGTTTCCTCTAAAACGAACAGCTTGGCCTGAACAGAATCGCAATTCATGCCTTCCCAGAGCTGTTCCCAAGGCCTCTCCCACACCTCCGCATCCCCACCAACCGGCACAACCCACTCCTCAGCCTGGGGCAGCTGTGTGGTGCTCTGGCCCTCTCGCCTTTGGCCAAACTTGGCCCACAATCATAACTTAGAACTATCCACAGGTTGCGTAAAGCAATTATGACACTGTGTGGTTCTTCCGCCTCTGGTCAGATTTGGCCGCCATCACAACAGAATTCAAGGCGTCAGAGAGAAGCGGAAGCCAGGGAGCGAACCGCCAGCGTTCACAGAGAAGCATGGGGATTGAAAATATACCCAAAACAGTTTGGCTGTGAGATCTAATTTGGATTGCGAAAGATTCAGACAGGGTGCATTTAAAGTGCAATTTCTTGTCTTCGATGACAGACGGCTTCCTTCAAAGGCAGTCAAAATACCGAGCTCGACGTATACCGGTTGGTTGCGCATATCCTTTGATGTATCTGTCAATAAGATACAGAATCACATTTAAAAACATTCATTTGCAATGCCCCGAGATTCAACACAACACACAGACGGGTGCCTCATATTGAGACGAGGAAGAACACAAATAAATGCGAGAAACAGGAACACCCGGAGCGCGGAACTTATAATTATACAGATCGTCGTTGCCAGCAAAATTGACACGGCCACAAACATAGTCATAACATTAAACGGTTTACAAGTGTTCTCCGTTATACCTTAGCATCCCAAACTCTTGCAGACTTTGATGCGTGTCATATTTGTTAGCAGATAAATGCCAACGACCCCTTTACCTCTTTACCCCCGAACCACAAAACACCCTCCCTATTCAAACACTCCTCAAGCAGGCGGTCTATACGGCTCAAACCCCTTATCCAAATCCTTAATTTGCTTATTCCCCAGTAACGTCAGCGGAATCAACGGGCCCACATTCGTCTTCCCAGCACCAGCGCCCATATCACCACCAGCATGATACTCATCTGGCGCGGCCCAGTCATCATCCAGCCGAGTTGGCCGGATGCTATCTGGGGAGTGTCCAACTTTACTCGTCGTGACTGACACCCCGTGACCATCCTTATACCCCTTTGAAATTCCAGCGCCCTGCTGTTCGCCAATCTGCACATACTTGTGGTTGCCACCGCCGGCACGGTTGAACAAGCCCGTCTTGGAGCGCGCGGCGGTGCTGGACAAGGCCGAAGCGCCGCCGCCTTGGTATTCAGTGTCGCCGCCGGGGTTCATAAGCGAGCGGCTAGCATCCCTGCCGGCGCCGATGCCAACACCTGAGGCCCGCTGTCGGCGGTGAGTAATGACGTTCACCATCACTGACAAAAGCGCCAGGGCAGCGGCCGCAAACTCAAGCGCAACTGGAACATTTCCGAACTGGCTGAGAATGGCGAGCCAGCCAAACGATGAGTTGAACGCCTCCGAGACTTGCTTAAAAAGCACCGTCGCGGTGATGCTGGCGGCAAACAGAAGGAGAGTAATGACAGTGCCGGTCATGGCGGCCGAGAGCGGGTTGAACAGTGTCTGGATGGCGACGATAATCGAGAAGAAGGAGCCGACAATTTGCGCGCCTGACAGGAAGCTGCTGGCACGCGAGTAGCGGCTCAAGGCGCCATTTAGCTCGATGTTGCCGGAGCCACCGGCGGGGGTTCCGTCGAGACGCATGTCACGCCATGGCTTGAAGGCAAAGCCGTACTTAGGCTTAGAGCACTCGACGCGCCCGTCGTGGAAGCCGGAGCAGACGGTCATGGTGTGGATGGTGGTCCAGTCTGGGAGGCCGAGAGAGGCCGCGCTGACGCCGGTGCCGACGTAGTCTGTTTTGGAGACCTTTGTGAGGGCAGTCAGGTAGTTGGAGCTGGAGAGCTTTGCGGGCGCTTTGTAGTTACCGCTGTAGGTCTGTTGAAACGTTAGACAGGGCGACATAAAGGCTCAGTTAATGTTTCTCACGCTTAGCCAGCTGATCTGAGTGAGGTGGCCGCCGAGCCCGGAGAAGAGAACCAGCAGACACAGGATTATTGTCCCGATGTTGAACAGGATGGGAATAATAGTGAGAACGCCCTTTGCCATTTTTGCGACTGGAGAGGCAACCTCTCTAAAGAAGATGCCGCGCAGAAACCGTCCAGCGATCTGGGAGTCTGGGACTGACGATGTTTTTGGCGGAACAGTTGTTCCCTTCCTCCTCATCTCCTTCGTGCTTGGCGGCATTGCAGGCGGACCATGAGATATTTGAAGCAGGCATCGATGTTGCAGCCTTCCAGGGGTCGATGAGAAACGTCAGCCCTAGCCCGGCTGGGCCAGAGCCCGTGGATCCAAAATCTT
This sequence comes from Collariella sp. IMI 366227, assembly GCA_027946355.1. NCBI lineage: Eukaryota > Fungi > Ascomycota > Sordariomycetes > Sordariales > Chaetomiaceae > Collariella > Collariella sp. IMI 366227. The sequence continues at coordinate 131,802 of JAPEUS010000018.1, forward strand.
GACAAGCGAGAAGGTTGTTGGGGCCTGATACGACGTTCCGGGAAGCATCTCCGTAATCAATCCAGCCCTGCCAAGATGTTGAGTGATAACCAGACTTGACCCGCCGAACTTGCTGCTGCCGAAGACGTCTTTTTCTTTTGTAGACTGTGAACTGAATGTGAAGCAGCGGCCAGGGCCTCAGTCTCACCACCCTTGTAATCTAGAATGACTCGCCATGTTAGCGGCCGTGGCTTTGGAGGCATCCCTCTTGTCCCATGGATCCGTCTTGGTGCGAAGGATTCCCGACGGAAATTTGATCCAAGAAACGTTATCCTTGGGGACCCTAGCCAGAAGTCTGCTTGGCGTCCGCAGGGTCCAATCTAGCGCGCTGGTCAGGGTAAAATGGCACAACTCACGATTTGGCCTGTGGATGAGCTTCTTTCCATTCCTTGAACGTTTAAGATGCTGTGACCTCCCCATATCTCAGACTCATCCAGCAGCCTCTGCGCCAACTTCAGCCCTCTAGATCTTTCTCCACGCTTGTGCTAAATGAGGTTCACCCCGTTATTGCCGCTGGCGCTGGCGGCGTCCACTGCCCAAGCAAAGTACCATGAGGTTACGGTGGGAAAAGGAGGAAAGTTGAGGTTCGACCCCGAGGTTATCAAGGCAGAGATCGGCGACACAATACGATACACCTTCTTCTCAAAAGTGAGTAGTCGCCATCCAACCCAAAGAAGATAAGTTTGACTTACACAGCAACAGAACCACTCTGTAGTCGAGTCCAATTTTGAGGACCCATGTGAGCCCCTGAAGGGCGGCTTCTTCTCTGGCTTTGTCCCGGCTGAGTTGCAAGATGATCCCGCGCGAACGGCTTTTACGGTCCGTGTCACAGATAACAACCCAACCTGGGTTTACTGTGGCCAGGGAAACCACTGTCAAAGTGGGATGGTCCAGGCTATCAACCCGTGAGACCTTCACCCAGGGGCGTCTGGCAGCAGAGCTAACCCAAGAGCAGCCCAGAGAAGGGCAATACCCTTGATGCATATAAGCAGGACGCAAAGGACTCTTCCACGAGTACACCAGCCGACGGTCTTCCCGTAGGGGGCATGCGCCGGGTCACCGTTGACGTGGGCACCGAAGATGGCAAACTGGGTTTCAACCCCAGCGACATCGTTGAGCCAAAGGGCACTATCGTCAACTTCGTCTTCAACCCCAAAAACCACTCCGTGGTGGAATCGAGCTTCGACAAGCCGTGTCAGCCCCTGACGGACGGCTTCAGCAGCGGTCACATTCCGGTCGCTTCGTCTCCATCCAACGTGAACTTCGAGTACACCATTGAGGACAACGCCCCAGCCTGGTTCTACTGCGGCCAGCCCAACGGCAACCACTGCCAGTCTGGCATGGTAGGCGCCATCAACGCGTATGTCATCCCTTGCGCAAAAAATAAATAAAAATAAAATAGAAAATCAGCACTCACTGACAACTTCCAGACCCGCCAAGGGCAACACCCTCGAAGCCTTCATCGCCAAAGCCAAATCTGCGACCCCCCCAAGCACCATCCCTGACAAAGCCCCCCTCAAAGGCCTTCTCATGATCAACGGCAGCGTCATCGAAGCCATGAGCGGCAACGTCCTCCTCGCCAACACCCCACCCTCTACCACCACCTCCGCCGCCTCCTCTCCCGCCAGCACCAATTCCCTTCCATCCTACAATCCTCCCTTCCCCCCCTCGGCACGGACACACCGCAATGGTACATCTCCAAAGCCGGAGGCGGCAAACCCACCCACTACTCCTGGCCCTCCGCCCTCTCCCCTAACGCCACCACATTCCTCTACCTGCACCTACGCAGCGAAGACGTCCTGCTCCACCTCCTCTGGGAAGGGTACAGCAAACTCTCCACCCCTTCCGGTGGCTGGCACGAGCTCTACCCGCGCGCCATCGTCGACACAATTGGCACGTGGGCGGCGCAAGCCCTCGTGCAGCGCGCGACGATCGCCGAGGTGCTCGAGCACTATAAGCAGCCCGTGCCGGCGAGCTGCACGTACAAGTTGCCGATGGGCAACGTGGATGATTTTCTACGCGCGCTGGGGAAGTTGAACACGGTGCAAATTGGGGCGTTGATTGATATCTCGGCGCGGGTGGCGGCGCAGGATTCGTTTGTGGTGCCGATTCTGATGACACAGGTTGGGGCGAAGAGCAGGGCGGCGGGGGTGGTGAATATGATGCAGGACCATGTGGCGGCGGCGCAGCCGCGCGAGGTGGCGGTGCCGGTGAGGTTGGCGTGGAGCTTTGTGATGGAAGAGTTTGTGGAGAGTTGTCCTGAGGAGGTGAAGATTGATGGGATGCCGGATAAGCCGTGGGGTGGGCTGACAATTGCTGGGAAGGAGGAGGAAAATGGGGAGGTGGTGAGTGTCAAGTTGGCGTATGATGCGGGGAAGACGAGCGAAGGGCAGTTTGTGGCGTGGATGGGGCCGTATGGGACGCTGGAGTTTACGCCGGTGGTGTTGGAGGGGAGTGATAAGATGGCCACGGTGCCGGATGGGTTTTATGGGGATGTCTGGATTGCGGTGGTGGATAAGAGCGAGATCAAGCTAGATGAACTAGGCGATCATATGATTGCTGGCCCGGAGATGGTGTGGATTACCGAGCCTGGCTCTGACTGAGGAAAGCCATGGGGAGAATTTGTAGCTAACCGCGGTTCTTTATGTCGGCCCCAGAGAGCCAGTCCTTGAAACTAAAGTAATTTGCGAGCTCCAGCTTGCCGTTTTTTGTACCCGGTAACTTTTCGATGTCCAATGACGAACCATCATATCCAACATTGTTGCCTTTTGAAGACCATGCCTAAAGCTCTCGAACACGAGTTCGAACCGGCTCTTGTCGTTCCCTCCAAAGATCGTTCCTATGCCATGATTCCTCCTCTCCCAATATCTTTCAGTCGAGTCCAACACCTTTTCCTGGCATCCGCTCCTTGTCCATTCCCTCGCTATCCCAGCACCCCCTCACAACACCTCCTTCCTCGGATCCGAATCCACCAACCTTACCACCGCATCCTCAACCTCATCCGCACTCCCACACAACAACCCCCCGGTCTCCTCACAATCCCTCACCTCCGTCCTCAGCACCTCCCTCCCATCCACCGGATCCAGGGCCCTCCCCCCAGCGCACTCCACCACCAACGCCAACGGACACAGCTCATACAACCTCCTCAACTTCGCCTTACTCTTCCCCGTCACAGGCGACAGATACACACCCTGTCCCTGCACCAGCATATGCACCACATCCGGCACCAGCCCGCCCGAATACCGCAGCGTGTACTTCCTCTCGATGTAATCCGTGATCAGCGCCATGTACGCTCTGTCCTCGGCAGCGGCGCGCAGGTTGGCGGGGGCGAAGTAGCGAGATTTAGGCGCGAGGTGCAGGGTGGGGCGGGTGACGGCCCAAGTGTTGGTTGTGCTGTCGAGGGAGAGCTCAAAGCAGGTCTCGGTAGGGGGATTGGAGTTCTTGGTGGTGTTTGGGATGCGTAGGGCGATGATGACTGTTGTGCGGGGGCCGTAGACGCCGAGGATGGCGGCGATTTGGGAGGTAGAGGGAGCTTGGTTGAGCGCAGAGGGGCCGTCCCAGAGCGAGATGATGGTGCCGACTGTCCAGTTGGCGGGGATGATAGAGCTGCCGTCGAGGGGATCGAAGGCGATGGTGTATTGCTCCGAGGAAAGGGTGGGCGAGGGGTGGGGTGTTCGACGGCGCGCTCAATCGGGTCTTCTTCGCTGCTGGCGGTGAGGATGGAGGGGCAGTGGGCGATGGCTTGGCGGATGAGGTTTTCGGCTGTTACGTCGACATTGAGTTCTAGGTGCGTTAGTATGTGGTTAGGGAAGAGATAGAAGGATTGGCAGGGACATACGGTGGTCACCAAAGTTGTTGGCGGTACCAGCAGCAGCAACATGGTGAGAATTATGAAGGGCACGGGCGGTATCTGCGATGCTCTGGAGGAGATTGGGGAGAACTGAGGTGATCAAAGAATCCCTGGAACCATCTTGAGGCAGAATGGAACGCAGATGAGAGATGAGCGGGGTAAAGCTCATGGTGTAGACGTGAGGTGTGGTCGTTCTGGGGTTGTGTGAAATGTGAACCAAAAAGGGGTTGATGGAGTGTGAAGATCAAAGGTCAAGCGAGGGGTGGGCATTCAAATCCAGAACTAGAAAGTATAGAAAACAATGCTTCCTGGAAGGAAATGATGAATGAAGTCAGCAATCAAGCAGCTTGTTCTCACTAGGATGACCCGGCACGCCGAAACCGCAGTCGTCATTCGAAAAGCTCTTTGGGGCATGAGCAGAAGTATCCACAGCAACGAGCCTATTCAGGGTTAGGGTGAAAGAAAACAATGCCCCTGAATCAGATTCAGGGGCTGAAAGTCGAGTCCAGATCTAGGGGTACCTTCCATCGAGATTCGAGTTGCCATTTTTTTGAACTGTAATAAATTGGCCGTGCTTGCTGACTCTCATTTCATTTCTCACCCACATCATTGGACTCCGGATGAATGACCGCCGCCGAGTCCTGGGGCCCAACCTCGAGCCCAAACTGAGGAGTATTCAAATGGCAACAATAGGCGGCCAGTCGGAGATGGTTTCCATTGTTCTCTTCGAAGGTTCCCGCACAACAACCTCTCCCTTGTTTATTTAAACTCGGTTTTTCTCAACCTGCAACAAAACCACAACCCAAAGTTGTTGCGGCTGCCGCGCTCACCTCGAATACCACCAAATCAGTTCACAAACATCACCCAAAAGCATCTCCAAGATAGGTACCATAAAGCGAGGTGCTCTCTTTATCTAATTATATGACTAACAAGTCTTTGCTAACCAGTCGCAGATCCCAGGATGGCAAATGGTATTCAGGCGCCAAGCGACGCGCTTCACGCGGATCCCTCCAACCACAAGAGAAAGAGGGTGGTTTCCCCGATGCGTCAAGCCAACAATGACCGCAACCCGCAAACCGCCGTGAATGGCGTCACGGCTCCAGATTTACAGCTGCGCCTCATCTTCTTGCACATCAACGCGCTTCTGACCGACAACAACGCCGTGAGCTCCACACTGCGCAAAGCCCTGGTTGAAACCGTGCCCAACGTGACGCTTCCGGAGTCCAACACTCCAATTTACTCTGCCCTTGCCAGCTCTGCATTAATGGCTGACATTCTCACTCACCTCGGCATCCGCCCTCTCACACGCGACGAATCCGCTTACTTGAAAAAGGCCTACATCCGCATTTACATGTCTGAGGCCCTTGGCCAACTCACGCTCGCGGATGGCGCCAAAGAATTCCTCGACGAGGTCAAGAAGCAGGGCGGCATGGAGGTTTTGCTCATGTCGCACCAGCTTGCAATCATTGACCAGGTCATCAACAAGCTGGGTGTACGGGAGCTCGTTGGTTTGGTATGTTCCTCCCTACCATGCGCCATTCTTTCACTCACAAGTTTACAACCACCCCTTCCATCCACCTCCTTAAAGCCCTCTCCCCATCTCAAACCACACCCTAGCTAAGATCCCAACCCGTCCAGCCCCTCCCTTTAATCGCCTCCGAAAACTATTCAACCTCCCCCTCCGAGTTCGCCACCGTTTGGAGCGAGGTCATTGCCCCCTGGTTTGGGCAGCTCTTTCACAATAACCCCAAGATGCCCCCGCCTTTGCCGGCCTCCCAAGCCCTAGTCGTCTCGCGTGCCCCTACGACCTTGGCATGGCAAAGATGATTGGTGCTCGTGCTTACTGGTTGCGAACGGTAGATATGGTGGGGGTTGCGGGTGAGGATGGGGTGGGGAGGGTGTTAGGAGTGTGGAGGGGCTAGGGGTGTGGGGATGGTGGGATCGTTGGAGGAGTTGAGGGTGCGGTTGTTTGGGGGTGGGGGTTGTGGTGGGGAGGAGGGAGTAAAGGGGGTGAGGATGAGGGGGTAAATGGGGTGAGGATGAGGTGGAGTTGATTGAGGAGAATGGGGAGGAGGGTGATGGGGAGACTCAGACTGTTGAGGGGCAGATGGAGGGGATGAGGGGAGATGGGGAGGTTGAGATGGCGGATATGTAAGGGGTGGGATTGGGAAGGAATGGGCGGTTGCTTGGGCTTCTGATTCTTCGGCAGGTATTGATAGCTGCGGTATCTAATACGCGAATGCTTCTTGAGTTCAACTTTAATAAAGTGGCGTTGTCTTACAGAGGTGTTGCTTTGCAGAACCGAAAAACTCCCCGAGTTGGGTGTGCATGTTCTGGTTCCCCGAATGGTCTGACAAACTCACTTTCACAGATCCGTCTTGCTTTGCCTGTGTGTTGGTTCAACGTCCTCACAGTAGCGGACAAAATATATCGTTTCTAAACATCCCTCATCAAAATTTAGCATGTGCAGGCGAAGTCGAATTTGACCAGAACGATCATAATCATCATCGAGTCGGCTGGCACGCAGGCTACCGCCACAACGGCTACTGGATCGGATACCACGGGCTCGATTACCACGCCAGCTAGTGGGGCGGGCAGCAAAGCTCCGTCAGCCTTGACTGTTTTGCAAATTATCACGATCACAGCAGACCCGTCGTTTGCAAGTCGTTTAAGTCAATGATGTCAGGCTGGATTTGTTTTGGGGATGTTAGTTGTTGCGGAGATTGTTGGAAAATGATTTGACCTGTGGAGCCCTGTATAGATCATGGAGTATCAAATCTTGTTACCGACGGCGGTTTAAATGTTAGTTGACGTGCCGTGACCACCAACCTCCCGGGCTACATTTACAATTCGGAAGAGCTCTTCCATCGATACGGACAAAATTCAAAGCGGACCGCCCTTTCCTCCATCATTCGCCCCATCTCCGTTATCCCGTCCCCATCCCAATCCTCACCACAGTGGTCATTGTCCTTGGCATCGAGCCGCAGGGTATTCAACTTTGGGCCGTGTTCAAAAAAGGCGGCTCTGGCCTCGTCTGTGGTAAACAGCTCGTAGCTCACCAATGCATCCCCCATGCCGTAGTAAACGACTCTGGATTGGGGCACGCCGACAGGATGTTGACCAGGCTCTCGCCGTCCAAGGTGCTGCGTTGCAGTTCCAGACTGGTAAGTTTGTCGAGCGTAAAGCCCAGGTTGTCGGAGGAGGAGAGCATATAGAAGATCATCTTGGTGATGCTGGGGGCGGCTCGGAAGAGGGGCGCGGCGTTTTTCATATTTATGCCGAGCTCTGTGTCGACGTAGCTAAGAACGACGGAGTGCAGGCTCGGCATTGAATCGGGCCTGTAGAAGCGAAAGACATCAAAGTAGCCGGTGATGGCGTAGAGCGTTTTTAGGTTGGGGCAGAGGCTGGCCAAAATGTCGACATAAGGATGTTGGGGTTTTCCTTGTAAACGTCCTCCTCTTCCAGTTCAAGACGGCTGAAGGCCCCTTTCCTCATCTCATCCGGCAGTCTATCTAGGTAGACTTCTCGTTGTTCCTAAAAGTAAGCCACGACCTCTGGGGGGCAGTTCTTTTTGCCGCCGCGGCCGTGATTGCCAAGGCGCATGCCCTTAGCGAGCTGAGCGAAGTCTGGGCGAGTTATGAGAGTCCGAGCAAGAAGCCACCATATGTTGCAGGGTCCTGACTGGCGCCTCGGTAATGGGAGTCTCCGATCTGGACTCTTCAACAGCGATGAGCTGCAAAGACGCCGAAGGCAAATGGTTGCAGCGATTTGAAGCTTTGAGCTGATGTCTAGAGGCATAGATGATGGCTGCCATGCTGGCGTGGCTGGGTCAATCCTAACCCTGACCCTAACCCCCCGTTCCTCCTTCATCGTCCCGTCCCTTCTCCCTGTTTTAAAGGCTCCAGCGTGCCATACCAGTACTCTAGACGACGGGATATTTTGGGTTTGCGGAGCTGGTTACACGTCCTTCATATGCTTTGATTACCTTCGGTATCTAGAAATCCACTGTCTCTTGAAGAGTGACATGACAATCCTCAACACCAACCAACAAACACCCAAGAGCAACGGGAGTTCTTTGTATTCTCATCAGTCCAATATCTACACTCAACAAAACTAGAAACGCTCATCAAATGTACAATCTCAAATCTCCGTCACACCCCTCATCCCCCCCCCCCCTCCCTTCCCTACCAACACCGCCCTCATTCCACGCCGACGGTTCCCGCCGGTTTCTGCGCAAACCAAAAATAATAATCAAAATACCTATGACCCCCCCTCCCTTAGTCCATTCCTCGCATGCGCCAGCACCACCTGCCCTCCACCTCCCCATCCCCAATGCCTTGAACGGCCTCCCACCTAAGGCCGGCAACAAATCCTCGACCGCCATCTGCTGGTACATACCAATAACCCTCATCGTCTTGTCGCGGGCCCAGGGGCCGATGGGAACCTTCTTGACGACGCACTGGATGTTTTCGAAGCCGGCGCCTTCGAGAAGGGGACGCAGGCGCTTGGGGAGGGTGACGTCCATACCGAATTGGGAGAAGGCGCGGCCGCAAAGGGTGTAGAGGTAGTGCACGGGGTCGGAGGGGGGGAGGGTGGAGTCGGAGCAGAGGATCTCAGCGGAGAGGTCTTGGAGTTCGATCCAGCCGCCGGGTTTGAGGCTCCTACAGACGGATTAGACTGAGTTAAGGGGGGGTGCCTGCGCTGAAAAAGGTGAGAGGAAAGCGTACTCGTATGCGTTCTTCAGCACAGCCGGCACGTCCTTAAGAATGGTGGTCATGAAGCGGAGGTGGACCAGGTCGACATCGTGGTCCAGCCAGTTTTCCTTTTCACAGTCGTCAATGAGGAACTCGACGTTGGGCGGCACCCAGACGGCTTGTGTGGGCGAGAGGTCGATGCCGCGGACGCGCGCCGTGGGGTATTTGTCGCCGACGTCGATCGCCCAGGCACCTTTGCGTGTCAGTCAAACAGTGCCCGGAACAGGGGCCGACCAACTCACCTGTCCCAGTCCCAACATCCAAGATCATCTGCGGATCCTTGGCAATGGGCGCATAAAATAGCTCCCCATCGCACAACTCCAGCAGCATGGCATGCTTCATGTCCTCTCGGTTCAGCTCCCGGTCGTCGTTGGGGAACGGATATCGGCCATTTTTAAAATACTGGTACCTGCGGCCATTCTCAATGGTGTGGGCGTAGACAGACGGGGTGACGCTCGTGGAGTGCCCTGAGGCGGTCTCGAAGCCATCGGTGAGCGAGAACTCATCGTCGTCCAGCTCGTCGTCGGGTCCGGCGGCCAAAATGCCGGGATGATCCTGCTGCGGGAGGTCGCGGAGAACAGCATGTGGGCTCCCGGTCGCACTCTTGGAGTTGGGCGACTTGTTGGGGGCGGTGTGGCTGGTGCTTGTCGGCGATCTGCCGCCGCCATTAGCGGGGTTCTTGGGGTTTGCGTCTGCCGTAAGGGCGGCGGCAGGGCTGAGGTGTGGTTGGTCGCCGTCGTGCATGCTTGACAGTGCCGGGGTGGAATTCTAACAATCAATGATGGAGGATAGTAAAGGGGAGAGCTAGAGGGGGCAAAATGAGGAACACGTTGTCACGTTGTTGGTTCGTCTGATGGTCGACCCAGGGAGAAGGACCATGGAAACTCCCGTCGGGCACCCTGGAATGCGAAGGGTGTTAGTGCTAGACTTCAAGTGCAGGAGCATATATATCCTGGGACGTTCGACAGCAAAATAGCCAGCGTTGATTCAACAAGAGGTCGGCTCTCAGGGACATGTTTGTTCAGAGCTTTAACTGAAAAAACTGTTTCAGGTGATAGGTTATATCCGAGTTTCGAGATTGGCATGGTTGTCCAGAGTATCGAAATAACACCGTTAACGAAGACCTTGGATGGCCAAGCACGTGAAAGTGCACGATCAATCCACTGCCACTGCGACGCAGCAGCCCGGCAACCACAAAAACAAGACCAGCAGTCAGAGTTTGCCACTAGAACATGTCAACGAAGTCCGGGGCATTAGCTTTTCCTCGTGGCTCTCGGTTCACCTTGAACTTTCGGGATTCTTGCGAGTTCTTCGAGGTGAAGTGATGTGCCCTGAATGAGATCAAGCAAACACATCCAAGCCTGTCAGACGAACATCAAAAGTAGGAGAACAATATCGCTGTTGGGTATCATAGTATGTCAAAGTTCCTGTTTTTCCGCCATCCTACTCTGCCCGCGTCCTTCAATATCCGTACCCGCGCCGGCTCCGGTGCCGGTCACTAGGATGCCCATGCCTGCTACTCCGGTGGCCCGGCCACCCATAGTCGCTTTGGTTGTGTCCGCCATGTGCACGATGCGGGTAACTGCTGCGGCTGATGTGACGCGGTTCCGGGTCCGGAATCGCCTCCTCGACCTCGACCTCCTGCTCTTCGTACTCGTCGTCAAAGTAGCGGCAAACAAGGTCCTTTTCCCTGCGCGCCTCGTCGGCATCAAAGACGAATCGCTGCGTCCCTTCGCTGGCCGCCCTCTTCCGCTTCGTCGAGTTGCTCCCCGGGAGGGAGGGGTTTGTTGCAGGCGACGTCGCCGACCCGGGCGTGAGGGAACAAGTGTCGGGCACGTCCGGGGCGCACTTGTCGCACCATCCTTGGTAGCGCTCGTGCTTCTCGTTGGCCACCAGGTTATTGATGTCGATCTTGACGTCCATCAGCTTCTTGAGGTCGAACCGAGGGCCGACCTTGGTGGACTTGGGGAACTGCGTGTACAGATCTAGCAAATCCAGCACCGTCTCCAACACGCATGCTCTGCTCGTGTGCCAGACCGAGGCCTTCTTGAGCTCATTCGTCTTCTCAGGCTCCGTGTCCAGGAGTAGTGCCGTCAGCTCGAGGATGGCCAGGACCAGGGTGAAGGCGGTCTGCTTAATGGGAGCAAATGTCTTGTACACGTCGATCGACATGTTGTAGGCGACGTGAAGAAATCGTCTGACTTCCTCCTGGCGAGATCTGTCCGCGGGCGGAAACATTTTCCTGACCATCTTGATGAGGAGCTTCTGGGGGGTACTGGACCCGGAAATCGAAACCGATGGTCTCTAATATGTGGCGCTCGAGCCCGACGGTAACGCGAGACGGCGGTTCGAATACCTGTGTCCAGGATCAGCATGTGTCGGGCGCTCAAGGCTTCTCTCCATCTCCCATTCCATGGCAAATTCAATCGCAAGAGCCCACCTTGTCGTCTGGTGTTTTGTGATCGTGTGGCAGCCGGAGATTGTGTGCCGCGCAGAGAATATCTTTGGACTTCTTGATGGTGTCCTCGGCCTTGCAAGCAACAAACAGGGCGGCGACAGCGACGTCCTCGTAGTTGTATTCGTTGCTAGGGAATCGTACACGGAATTTGTGGTAGTAGATGGCCGCGGTGCCAAACGTCTTTACGGGCCTGTAGGCAAAGCTCAAGTCAGCGGTGGTATTCAATGCAAGGAACCGGAAGAAACGCACAATTGCAGGCTCTGGCGAACACTGTCAATCAGCTGGATGCCTTTGAGCCGGTAGCCATCTTCGCGGGCCTCGTCGTAGCCGATATGCTTCATGCTCTGTCGGATGCCCTGCTCCGAATTATACTGCGCGGGAATTGCCGAAATGCCAGATGGCGGTCCGATAGGTGTACTGTCATCAGGCAGCGGCACGCCGTTCGCAGGAGCCGGCGGGTTGGCTGATGGGGGAGCCATGCCGAAGTGTCAGGATGGCTGGTGGAGAGGTCCTGGGTAGAGGTCGATAGCAATGCTTGGATGGGTGCAGGGGAGGCGGTCGTGTTAGACGGCTGCTGAATGATAGTCGCGGCAGATGATCGAAACTTCGGAACTGATGTGGTGTTGATGGAATGGCCATGATCGAACATGATCGAACACGGATCGCATCCATCGTCGCGTCTGGATCCAGTTTCGCTTTTAGCCAAACCCGGAAGTGGATCCCAGCAAGGCCCACCCCCACGCCAAGATGAGTGTGGGGCGCCGTGGGTTAGGTGTTTGTGCCACTATGCAAACCAGCCAGACTTGGAGCCTGGAAGATTGAAATACGTCCTCTCCATCCTTCTCGCTTTTCATGTCTCGCAGCCCCTTTTTGCAGCCTGCTCAACTCAGCTCTAATGAGTGAGTGCATGGTTCGCCTCACTGATCACAGAAAAGTTCTTGGACCGCATCAGTGTGCGACTAAGACCCGATGAGTGCGGAATGTCGTCAATCTAAACCAGTCATGAGAGGCGTGGTCGCAAAAACAAACAAAATCGACAGAGATAGTTGAGAACTGGGTGTGTGAAGCGAGAACAAACAGTTATGTGGCGTTGAATGAGTCTTAACGGTTAAGTGACCAGGGGCCTGGTTCAAAAGGAAGTCTTAAGATGGGGCGGCCATCTGTCAAAGATGGTATTCACCATCGATCCAAGTTCCCTTCCAAATGGCTACAGCAGGACAGCAGCTCCCTTCTGACACTAGGAGGGAGAACTTTGATCAACCACTTTGCACTTCATCTTTCCTTCCTCCCCTCATCTGCGAGTAGGCCCGACCCAGATGGTCGTTGTTGACTCCTCAATTCTCACCTTTTCAGAACTAGGTAAGGTAGGTACTGTATGTACCTCAGGAGTTACCTCTCCCTTGGTTACCGCCCCGCTCATGTTTTGGTCCCAGAAAGTTCTGACCTAGGCAGCTGACATCATGTCGTGAACCATCTGACATCCTGGTTTGTGAGCATCACCAAATGTACGAACATCTCTTAGCAATGTTAATGGGTGTTGATAGAGGTATGCTACTTAACTGTTTTGTTAAATTTCGTTCTGTTAGCTAATTATAGGGTTTTCAAATCATATGTCTGAAAGGTTTACTACTCAATGGAAATGAACGTAAATAGATAATGAACTGGGGTATAAACCACTGTTTTGGGACCTGACAGTTGGACCCGCTGACGTGCAGGGAGACAGTGGGGGGTCTCGACATTGCAATTTTCGTTTTACTTTCTCACGTGCAGGCCACGTCGTATTTAGATAGGCTTGCGGGTGCTTGCTCTCTTTCTCTCTCGGGAGAGGAGGGCAGGCGGGACAATCAACATTCTTTTCTGACGACGAGAACTCAGAGGAGTACACTAAGTGCAGACGGGAGAGGATGATGCTCTGACCGGAGGGATAGAGCTGATTGTTGTCAGAAGCGTGCCATGCATACGACGCCGGAGTCGCCTTGAGCCATGACTTGTTGAAGTCTTCGTTCCTCCCCCAAATTCACGACATCACCGTCACCAGACGTCGCTGACCAGAAGAAGGGTGTGGTATGGTTGTGGATTTAGGTGCTTTGCACCAGTTCAATAATCAGGGAGATGGCATTCTTTGATTGTCTAGGAAATAGATCTTGGTTCTCTTTTTCTTTTTCTTTTTTGTTTCTCTTTCTTTTTCTCTCTTTTTTCCCTTCCTTTTTCTCCTGGTTATATCTTTTTCTTTAATTTTTTTGTTTTCTGTTTCTTCTCGTTTTCTACATTCCTCATTTTATTCTAAGTTACTCCCTTCAAGTTTCTTTATTCAGACCAACACTTCGCCTGAACAAACAATGCTAGTGTCCATTGTCCGTTTCCGGAACTGCGACAAAGACTCAAATGAGCCACACCTTGACAGCCATGCCCTGGTCACCAAGATTCCTTGGTTTTTGTAATTGTTCTGGTAGGGAAATCCCAACCTTCCACTCTCACACTTTCTTTTTCCCGAAACACATCTCCATTGACACCCTTTGCTGAACTTGGAGAGGGCGTCCTAGCTTTAAGCCCTCCAGTCTTTCTGTCCAATTCACGGGGTTTGCTCAGTTATCCAGTTCCACAACAACACTTAATTGCCTTCCAGCACAACTCAATTCCCTACCATGTCAAACCCACCTCAACCCCGTCCACCGCCGAACCATCGCACTCTCCCCGCCTCCCTATGCCCCCTATCCCCATGGCTTTGCAAATACGGCGGCATCACCCGCAACGCAATGCACAACTTCAAGAACCTTGATAACACGGGCCCGCGTCAGTTGCACTCGGGCCTGGCGCCCATCTTTCCGGATCTCGACGCACGTAACTACGCCTCCACGGGCCCGCAACTGCAAAACTGCACCGTCATTCCCAAGCCGTCCGACAGCGGGCTCGACCAACTCTTTGACACCAAGCGTGCCCAGGTCCAAGCTAATCACGGCATGCCAACCTGGGAGATGGCGGTGCTGAATGAGTACCTGGTGAATGGTTGGCATGGTGGTCACCAGAGTGTGGGGGAGATGGGGCCGGGCCCGGATGCGGATGTGCTGGATCATGGGTTTGGGGTGCAGGTGGATGAGGGGAAGTGGCATGCTGTGTTTGAGAGGGGGAAGTGGTTTGATTTTGGGATGAAGATTTTGGATGGGAAATTTCTGCCTCACTGGGAAGTGGTAGGGGTGACGGAGAATAATGTGTGGAGCGTGGATAATGAGAGGGTGTGGAAGGAGATGAGGGTGCCGTTGGACGTGTCAAATCGGTGGTTGAAAACATGGCGAACGGAGAGTGGTTGAACCATGTGGGTACATGAGTTTTGTGAAGAGTTTGCGGAGGCGGAGGTCGACTTTGATTCGAAGCACGACAACCCAAACAATTTTAGCCCAAACAAAAAGCCGTAGAGGATACCAGGTGAGGACAGCATAGATGAATACAACAGCGAGGACACGCTGCGCGAGATTGAGAATCTGTTAGAGCCGAATCTAATTTAGACCTTTGTCGATGATAGCGCTCTGACGAGCGATGCCTGGAACGGTGACGACCACTACGCGTCTACGACCATGAGATGGGGCGGAAAAAACAAATTGAGACAATCGGTTCCGCCAGAACATTGGCCAAAGCCGTTCGTGTTGATCCGTATTCACGTCCATCCGCTTCGAGTTCTCTTGCGCCCGACCTCAACCCTTGCCGAGAGATGTCATGCCGTCTGGTCTCTGGCAATGACGGTGAGCTTTTAAACTACTCAGGCTGTACGGCATTTTTATTAACCCTCATGTGCTCAGTTTACCCACGAATTGCTGGTAAGACTGTGTTCATCTGAACGGGACACACTGGACAGGTAGCTAACTGATATCCAGCATGCTATCCGTATGGCTCATAATATCGGGGCACTCAATCCTCCTAGCGAGCTGGTATGTTGATTTATCCTTCTTGAATCTCAAGTGAGCGCTGACAGAAGGCCATGGCCGTGTTCTCCTAGTTCTACAAAAATGAAACGTGAGTTTGGGCTCCTCTTTGCCCAGCCAGGCCAGCAAACCAAAACACCATTCGAGCCCGTTCTGCGGCGATGCTTCACTATGACCGAGCTCCAACGCCAAAAGTACATCGACCCCGCCCTCGGCCTGTACTGCGCCATCGACGGCGAGGTCTACAACCTCGGGCGGTACCTCAACTCGCACCCCGGGGCGCCGCGATCCTCCGCGAGTACGCCGGCCGCGATGCGACAAACGCCTTCCGCAAGGCACACTCCGACTGGGAAGAAACTCTGCGCAAACACAGTCACTTCCGAGTCCGCCGGATTGTCGAAGAACGCCCCCTCGACGCGGATATTGACGACGACCAGGTCGCCCTCTACAACAAAGTCTACCGCATCACAAGTTTGCCTCCCCCGCTTTCCGCCAAAACCCCCTTCACTCCCTTTCCCACTACCCCCTTTTCCCCAACCACCACCCCACCCCACCCAGACCCCATACTAACATTCCCTAGACCTCATCAAAACTAACCCCCTTCTCCCACTCTCTCCAACCCTACTTCGGCACCAACGCCACCGCGACCCTCGAAGCGACCCTCCCCAAAGCTTTCTGCACCCTACTCCCAATGGAAGAACTCGTCTGCGCCAAGTTTGCCGCCAAACCCGTCAAAGTGACTGCCACTGAGCTGGCTAAGCGGTATTTTGTGCCCACGGAAGAAGAGCGCCGGAAGGTCCCGAAGGAGGGGATCCAGATTGGAGGGTTGGATTGCTTGGGAGGGGGTGGTTGTTGATGTTACTAGTAAGTCTTTTGACTGGGGTGGTGTTTTGGTGCTGGGGGCGGGGTTGGGGGTCTGGTGGATGAAGTGCTAATTATGGTTGCAGTGGTGGTGATGTATGGTGGGGAGGAGATTTTGATGGAATGCTAACTTTGTTGCACAGGAGCTCATCGTGTGCAGTTGATGGGTTCTCGGCATCGATATGGCAAGGAGCGGAAGACTGTGGGGTCGAAGCGGCGGGTTGATGGCCTGGATAGGGAGATCATAAGCTCGGCGAAGAGGTGGAAGCATGAGCGTCGGTAAGAGATACCAAAGTCTGAAAGTTGATTAGAGTCGTTTTTCTCTTTTGCAGATGGGGGGCGTTTTAGGATTTTGAGGGTTGGATGGAAACAATCGTGTGCATTGATTCAAGGCTGGATGGATGCTGGTCGTTGAAATCTGGAGTTGTCATCATTCATGAGAGGTGTCAACCCTTCCCAGGGCCACACAAATGTCTCCGTAGTTACCGCATGTTTGTTGCGTTTTGCCCACCCAACCTCTAATCCCTCTATGTATACTCCAACCATATGACCCGCAGATCGGATATCTCACTCCCGTGCTCGCTCTTAAATAAACGCAAATCATCACCACAATCCCCACCCTCAGCCCCTACCTGCGCCCCTGGCAACTGCCCCTCCTTCCTCAGCAGCCTCTTCCGATTATACAAATCCGTATTCAACACATTCACAAACCCCCCTCCCCTTCAGCTCTTCCTGGATCCTACTCACCAACCACCCCTCCTTCAACCATGTATCCACCTCCACTAACACATACCCGGGCAACTTCCTCGCCCTGGGATCACTCGTCGTATCCGACGGCCCATGATTATGCACCTTATGCTCCTCATTCGGATAATGCAGCACCCACACATCACTGTCCTTGGTCGTCTCAACCACCTCGAACTTGAACATGCACCCGCACTTCTTGGGTTTGTTGATGGTGGTGGTGTTGCTGGGGTTGCTGGGCGAGGATTGAGCCGACTGGGGATGCCCCACCTGCGAGTGCGGTGCGGTCGCGGGGGTGTTGACGGGGTCGGCGCAGACGTGTTGGGGACCGCGGGGTTTGGGTTGGTGGAGTTGGGGATCTTCAGCGCCGTCTCGATGCGGCAGAGCCGGCGATCGATGGAAGCGAGCGCGGCGAGGAGGTTGGCCACTTGATTGTGTGAGAGACCCTGTTCCGCCATTGTTTCGATCCGCGGTCCCAAAGTCGTGGTCGAGGTGGCGGGTGGGCGCCGTGTTTGCAACTCTGGCGGGGTTGTGTGTATTTTGCGAGTTTGGGAAACCAGACGGCTGAGCAACCAACGACCCCGACAGCGAGGGGAAAAGAAATTTGGAAAACACGTGGAAAGCTGGTAGATGGTGAAAGGTCGTAAATGGACTGCGGCTGCACGACCCAGCTGTATTCCCATCCGCCCCGTCCATACTTCTTTTCCAGGAATTCCTTAACCAGCCGATGCACCTCTTCCTTGGGGTGTTGTTTTCTCAACTCCTCAGGCCAACTGCTGCCCACAATCCAGTCGACCATCATTCCATAGATTGCGAGGCAGGAATTCGCATCCTTCACATGACTGAGGAATGCGAATACCTTCACTCGGACGTCTTGGAGCCCCTTCTGGACAAGCGTCTTGCGAACCCAGTTGACATCAGCCCAGTTGCCCCACGCCGTGGTCTGCATGGACATCTCAAAGGGTGCCTTGAAAGGGAATGACTGGAAGGCTTCTCGGACATCGCCAACCCAGGCTGGCTCCGTGTGCCAGGTGGTGAGGCCCAGGATGCCGCCTGGTCTCAGGATGCGGATGGCCTCTGTAATCTGTCAGCAGGAGTCCTGACCATTCTCGATCACAGCTGTCTAAATACCGTTTAAGGCCGCCTCAGAATCAGACACAACATGGAAACCGATATTTGTGGCAACATGGGTGAATGCTCCGGTCGGAAGACCGTTTTCCTACGTTGCTATCAGCCTTGGACTGAGCAGACAAGCCAGGCACTCCAGGTGATTACCATACCTGAGCATCAATCTGCATCGCCTCCGTGTTCACCCACCCCTCCGTCTCAATCCTCTTTTGCGCCAAGCCAACCACTTGTTCAGAAAAGTCGCCGCATATGATGCTGCTCTGCTTCAAGACTTCGGGCTTGATCGTCTGCTGCAACAGCGGCGCAACAACGCCGGCGCCGCATGCATTTTCAAGGAGGGTGAAGGGGGTAGTGGTGTCCTGGTTGAGCCCCATCTGCTCCAGCATCACCAACGCCAGGGGTGCGCTGACGCTGTGCGCATTCTCGAGGAGTGTCTCCTCCCAGGCGTTGCCCGCGGCTGTCTTGAGGTTTTTGTAGAGCTTTTGAAGCTCATGGGCGCGGGAGGTGGCGGTGCTCATGGTGGTGTGGCTTGAACTGCTGGGTTGCTCAGTTGCTCAGCAAGGTGAAATCGTAAGATTCAGAGAATTTTCGCCTAATCTTGGAGAATGGCGAGGGGAGACGCGATGTTCATAGAGCCTCAATGTCTCCGGGAAGTTCCCGGTGCATCCGCGGATTTGCGGCAGCCGCTGGAAGACCACCTTGCCTTACGGTACTCGCCGAAAAGTACCCGACACGTAAGCTTGTTGGTGATGAGATATAAAGTAGGCTTCTTTGGGTCCAGAGAGAGAAATAAATTAACATCTCCTGGCCAATAAATTCTCTAGGCTAACTCAATCCGAGATACAGCCAGACCAAGGACTCGGAAACATATATTGAACCACTGCGTGAGGAATGGAGCAATTGACACAGCACCAAAAATTATCACTGCCAGGATCGAATTTAGGGTCGTTCCGGTGTCCCCGAAGTTGTTGATTGATTCAGGAAAATCTCTGGTTCGGCTAGGCCACGCAGATCGAAGTGAGGGGTAGATATGCGCCAACTCTGCAGTGGCTTGATGCACGCTACTGTTCGACAACATATGGACGCCCTCAAACCTCATCACGAACCTCCTCTGCCTCAGAGTCTTCAGTTTCTCCCGCTTCGGTTGGCACGTTGAACCACTTTCCAGGACCCCCACGACAGCAAACCCGCGACACTGGCACCTTGAACCGCCCCATTCACGACTGCCATGCCAGCTCCCGCAGTTCCAGCGCTCTGGAGTGTGGCGAAGACGCCTCCGGCCGCAACGTTTCCGATTGAGCTCTGGATTATAGAGGCAAGCGAGGCTATTTTGTGCCAACACATTGATTAGCTTTTTTCTTTATAATCCTCAAAACCTTGCTTCAAGCTGGGGACAAACCTGCAGTAACGCCTTCAGCACCAAAGCCAGCGAGTACGAGGGCGGCGCCGGCAATGATATGGGGAGTGGCAATTCCCAGCGTAGCGGTTACGACACAGGCGGTCACGCGTGGATTTTTGCTGACGAGTTGAGTGAGTTGGCTCATTGCGGAGTCAGAAGACCTGGTAAACCTTAAAGAGTCAAAGAAGGGTTGAGATCAACCTCAAACTTGAGATAAGTTGAATCTAGGAGGTTGATGCTGGACGGTTGGGCTTGACTAAAATAGTCTGAAATGCTGAAGAATGAAGATGAAAGAAAAAGGAACTGAAAGAGAGAAATTTCACGGCTGCCTTTTTGGTTTTTGATTGTTGGGCCGCTGTTTGCGCGACCAGTCACTGCCTCTGAGTTGGCTATTGATTGGTCAACCTGAAGAGTTGGGTCATGCTGGCCGCCGGCACAAGCGCCCAGCCCAATCAGTAATTTTCCTGAATCAACAAACAACATCAGAAACAGCTGAACAACCCTTGGAGTTTCATCCTGGTGGTGATATTTGGTGCGGAATCAATTGCGTCATTCCCCGCGCAGTGATGCGACATCTTTGTGGCCTTCTAATAACTATCGCTTCCAGCATTCGAGTGGTGAAACTGTTGGTGATGCAGTGTCTGGTGGGGAAGATTCTACTTGAACAAAGTTAACTGGCCGTGAACAGCCAACCGCATGCATATGAGCGGTTTCAAGATCATGCGAAGACTTCGCCCCCTCCTAAGAGGCCAAAAGATTGGAGAGGGATGATCGTTCCATGTTAACCACATCTCAACCAGGACTACAGCCCAACTTTCCAGGCAATAACGACAAGAGTTTTACCATATTTTCTTTCTTGACCCTTTTGTGTTGACTAGTCAAAGGGACATGAGGGAGACTTTTAACCACCCGAAAGAAGCGTCAATTCTTGACAATGACAATGACAACAATTCACGTACGTCCTGCATTCTAACACCAAATCTCTCTTATGGTCATGGGCTCCTGACATTGCCTATTATCTACCGCAGCACATCAATGCCTGTGGACTGCAACCGGTCAACGACAGATAGGCCACCGAATTGCCCAAACCTTTTCCAACAGCCACAGTCAACGCTTTAGGTGTCATAAAGAGTTTGAGTTTTACCTTTGGCAGAAGAAAGGCGTCATCACAGGGACCGGAAGATGCGTGGGGTTCTTTCGGCTTGAATTTGCTGTACTCGCCACCAGACCCCCTCATTGACATAATTTTCGTCCATGGTTTTCGCGGGGCTCAGTCAAGACATGGTGCAAGTCCAAAGACCTGCGGCTCTTTTGGTCTAAAGCTTGGGTACCCCGAGATCCGGATTTCAGAATGCCGGAATTCATTCTTTTGGTTACAACAGCAACTGGGCTGACACGAGGGAGACCTCGCTGGACCTACATGACTTTGGCACATATCTCCTCGGTGATATGGTTACCTCTCCTGCACTTAAAAATGGGAAGCAGGTCATTGGTTGGGCTACCTTTGGTTTCAAAGTTCCATGGACTGAATGAAGTAAGAATACCGACAGCTCTTGAGACACCCACTTTGCTTGTTGAACATTCAATGGGCGGTTTGGTCATAAAGAAGGTAATCTCCAATTGGCGATTTAGTTCCAAAGACTAGTCACGCTATCTTGAAACGAGGCGTATCTCCTTGCACAACAAGATTCTCGGGCCCAGGAACTGGTTGGAAGGATTCGGGGCATGTTGCCCCTGGCAACCCCTCACCATGGAAGTGATTATGCAAGTCTGTTAAACAGCCTGCTCTTGGCGAGCACTGTCCTCAAACCAAAACAGTATGTTTCTGATATTGCTCGCAACTCGGTTGCGATAACTCTCATCAACAAAGAGTTTCGAGCCTTTGATGACGACCTGCGCATTTGATCTTTCTATGGGACAGTCAAGGCTTGTATTGGGACCAGCTCCGTTTTCATCGTGGAATGAGACTCGGCAGCAATCAGTAACGTATGTACATTCATATTTCAATTCCGTATACCACTGCTATCTGTTTGACTAAACCTACTCTGGCTACAGGAAACAAAGATAAGATTGTCACTCCAGTGAACGCTGATCATAGGAGCATCTGCAAGTTCGACGGTCCCCAACATTCAATACGTTTTCATTTGAAACTCACTTGTCAACCCTACTGAAGACGTACTATGTGATGATAATCTGAACCTTCACAGCCCCATGTGTTCTGTCATTAATAAGTGCATTTAACAGGCCTCTAGCGGAGTGCAGACCGGACAATCGCGAAAGTCAGCATCCTTTAAACCTTTCATCACATCACTCACGATGTGGACAAAGATTTGAGTGCTCTGGCTTCGAAAAGGACAAAAACCTCATATTTATGGATAGCAGGCCTCCCCTCATTTACAAAATGGCAAGATGGGGGCGACGAGCTTTTGTCGTGTCACTGACTTACTGGCCAAGCTGGAGCGGGAAAATCTGTTCTTACTGCCCATGTCATCCGACACCTTCAGCATCTGAGTTTCGACATGGCTTTCTACTTATTCCGTCACGAACGTAACGGTCAACAGATTGCCAGCGGCCGTTTTTGCTCTTTAGCCTTTCAGATGGCTCAAACCCACCCATCCGCGAGTGAAACCATTTGGAGAAACCAATTCGTCAACGGCATCCTCCAGATTCCCATCTCAACAACGCAGTACTGTGTCATCAATGTACTGGATGAATGTGTCGATGCGGAGATGTCCTTTGCTTTCTTTGACCACTTGAACCTGTCTGGTTTTCAGTTCAAATATTTCTCAGTTCCTGACGGATACCAGATATGGAGACATCTCTCTGGCTTCCCAAACCCGGTCTATCATTACCATATTGCTCCGAATGAGGATAAGGAAGACATACGACAATTTGTGGAAAACAACTCCAATGATTTTTCAGTAACCCCTGAAAACCGACCTGCCTTTATCGACAAGCTAGTGCAAATGTCCGGTGGGATCTTGTGGTCTGGGCTGGCGCTAGAACGCCTACGAAACACATTCAGCGAGGAAGACATTAACGGTCAACTGTGACAAGTTACCAACGGACATGGCCGCTCTGTACAAGCGTATCCTCAACGCCACAGCAGAAAACAAGAAGCAGGTCAAGCTGATAAAGGCCATCTTACGATGGACTTTATGCGGTTCCCGGTCCTTTAGCATGGTCGAACTCCAGGCTATCTTGGTTGGAGTACATTCTGCGGAAGAAGCACATCCTTTACTACATTATCAGAGCATCAAAGCACAGTCAGAGCTACATGAATCGGCACCGGCAGCACGTCTCAACACCTGAAGAGCAGTTCAGCAGCGTCAAAAAGCGGCAAGCGAACCTGACGCGCATTGCTCTAAAGTTAAGCGCCAATCTGGTTCAGGATCCTACAGCAGTGTAATTCGTTCTACCTGGGCTCTGTCCCGCTGAGACACGGATACATAAGCCATTCGTCAATACTAACAAAGCCCTAAAGCTGAAAGGATTGTCAAACACTGCTTGGGATGACTGTATTGCTTGTGTGGATAACCGAACTGCCAGAGCGGTATGCTTGGCCAGCTGTGATGGCATGTTTGCCGTCGGCATGGCGAAGCCGGGGATTAATTATCAAGCTTTACCAAGAATCCACTTGTCGCAAGATCCGCTCCCTCGACCATGGTGAGCGCCTTGAACATTTCAGATTTAGCAAGTTTGGCAATCTTTTGGTGTCCGCGGGACACAAATGCTTAAGAATGTGGTCGGTCGCTGGTTAGCTCTTAGGAGCATGTCCCACATATCTCCTATCAGAAGGGTCTCGTTTGCGGAATTCGATGCAAGTCTGCTTGTGCTCAACAATCGCAGAGAGCTTGCTGTATTCAACGTAGATGATGGCGGGGAGAAAACTATGGAAGACAGCAACGAGGGAAAAAAATCTCACGCCCAAACCTCAACAAGGCAAGATGTGTCGTGACTGCCGACATCTGTCCCCGACGGGAGTTGCTTGCTCTTGCCTACTAGCACTATCCCCCTGAGGTCTGGGCCAGCCTCTTCCAGAATTCTGGTACATGCCTTGAGCAAAACAGAACTTGGCGGCCGAATCTCTGACGGCAAGCACCATCAAAAGAAAGAGGACTCTTAAGATCTGCAAGCTGTTGTTTTATTCAAGCGACCTCTTCCTGCTCGTCCGCACATACAAGGACCCAAAAGTCATCGATCTTCGTGGAAGGAGGAACATCCGCTGCCAATTACAGGAGCAGATGCTAGCGGTGGCTTTGATTTTGCCAGTTCTCTACTTCTAACCTTCTCCTCGGTGTGCGGGCTCAGAAGATTGACATCTACCCCATTTACACTCTCCGCCCAAAAGAATAATTGGAAAGCACACGTCTGGCGTCCTTTACACAACACACTGCCATTAGAGAAGACAATCGAGCGTCTCATCGAGCGTCTCATTGAGCGTCTCATGGCCAACTGATTAACGACGTTAAGGCCCCAGAGACTTCACAGCTCCCAAAACTCCTGATCTGCAAGACCAGCAGATTGAGCAAACAAGATGCTCAGACAGTAAAATTTGAGCCCTTTTTAATAGCCAGCTCTCAAATCAAAACTTCCCTTGGCCCATGGGGAACACGGATATTATCTACCTAAATCATCAACTATGGTTTCACCTGATCGAGCTCGCTCTCGTTGACCCGAATCTCAAGCACGAGGTGGTACCGACTCAACAGTGGTTTTTTATTTCGCAAAATTTATTGGTGGTAACAACGGCGTGGATGGTATCGTCACAAGTGTCGGGTCAGTGGTTTTTCCAAAGGAAGGGAAATTGGCGGTCATCGAGTGAAAATTCATGATGCTTTTCACTTTTCAGCAGTGGTTGGTCAAGGACCTAAACTGGCAGATGACACTGCACCACAAGAACCTAGTTCTGTTTAGTTTGTTTACATCCCCTGCCTACCCCCCAACCCCTTCTCACTCCGGCATGATCTCCGTGATATTACTCTTTCCTAACTTCGCCGTCTCATCCAACACCTCCACCAACCGATTCCTCACCGCCGCCTTCTTCGCCTCATCCCCCTTCCCCGCGACACCCATATGCTCCATCGCAACGCCCACCACCGACTCCATCAACCTCACCGCCATCGGCCCCGCCACCCCCTGCTCATAAAACGCCGGCGTCTCATTAACTTCCAACAGCCAGGCATTCCCTTTGCATCCACCAGAAAATCCAACGCAAACAACTCAAAGCACTTATCCAACACCGTAAACTTATCCGCCATCGTATGCGCCGCCGCCCTAAACAATTCCGCAGCTACCCCACAAATCTGATAAAACACATGCCTCTTCCCTAATTACCAAGTCAGTCATGTCAATCCGTATCAGGGTACTTCAGGGGCAGCCAAAAGCAAAGTAGCTCTCCCAGGAGCAGAAAATCTCTTCCCAGGCAAAAAGCAACAAACCCAGTAGAAAATATTTAACTCACAATCCCCTTCAACCCCAACCACCACATCCCCCAAAACCCCTCATCGCCCCGCCCTCAACCATCTCCTCCTCATCCTGCAGCGCCGTATTCGTCAGCGACGCCTCAACGGCGGGTTCTCCCACGGCGGCTGGTACTTTTCTGCGGCCAGCAGCGCGAGCATGTCGCGGAACACATGCACCTTGAGCCGCCCCACAGCCAGCGCGTACGCGCACGTACCACTGCGCCCTTCAAGGGGGGATGGACACGATGTACCGCTGGGCGACGAAGGCGCGCATTTGGGCGGAGGATGCGGCCGCCGGCGGTGAAGATGTATTGGGGTTTTTTGGCACGGAGGGGTGGGGCTTGGAGTTTGGGAGTGGGGAGGATGTGGAGAGGGGAGGGTGGTAAAGAGGGCGTCCAGGGAGGAGAGGCCGGGATGGGCGAGGGTGGGGAAGAAGGGGAGGATTTGGGGTTGGTGGAAGGAGGAGTTTCGGTTTCGGTGTCGGGCCCTTCGGTGCTTGACTCCTCCTCCTCCTTCTCCTCGTCATCGTCCGTCTCGTTCTCGGCCAGCTCAAGGTGGCTTGCAAGCTCGTCGACGGTGCTGAAGAGGCGGATGCCGGCACCGCAGTCGACAAGGGCGGGCTTGAGAATCCACCACTCGCGATCTGCGGGCTCCATGTCGGCGTTTTTCTCAAGGGAGTAGAGCAGCGAGAGGTCGTCGGCCGCCATCAGCGCTTCGTCGACATACTCGGCGTAGTCGAGCGTTAAACGCACCGTCTGGGGGGCATGCTTGCGGAGGATGCTCTCAGACCGCTTGGTCGTCCAGTACTCGACGACGGCGGCGAGGTAGTCCTTGCGGGCGAGGGCATCACTGTTGGGGTACGCGTTGATGAGTCCCTTCGCCGCCGTGTTAATGACAGCGAAGTTCTGATTGAGCGCCCACCCGTCACAGTACTGGAAGACGGTCTCCGCGTCCGTGGGGAAGTCCTCAAAGTCGTCAACAAAGACCACGTCGTGCACATGTTCGCGGATGAACCGCTTCAAGTGTTCGTTCAGCCAAGGGGCGGCGGCGTTGATGAAAGCGTGCATCTTGTTGGATCTTGTTCACGACTCCTTGACGACCTTCAGGAGACCGATTCCTTCTTCGAGGGCAAGGTGGGCTTGGCGAGGAAGTTCGATCGCGTTGAGGAATCTCTTGAAATCCATAGGGCTGTTTGGTGACAACAGTGGGCGAGCAGGTGGTTCCTCGTCTCGGCAACGACAGCGGGAATGTGGAATGAATCCTACAGCGGAAAGTCAGAAGGGGGGATGAAAAAACGTCCCTCTTATACGCCGTCTTGGCGGGTCGGGTCTCGGATGGGTCGCCATGCATCGCCAACAAAAGGGGTAAAAAAACAACCGCCAAGATGGTTGCCAAGTAGGACTGCGGATCCCACTTACATAAAAAACGTCCGCGTTTTTCACGGTTTTGATTTTCTTGACTCGCCTATTGGATCTGGGATATTTCAAAACGTAATCCAGGCCGATCAGCTTCATGCCAACGTCTTGTCCTGTGAGTCCTACGGAGTACTCGTGGTCGTATCAACCCACGTGCGGGCGAAGAATTTGATAATGGGCCTCTCCTTGTTGCCGGCATCGCCGGAGACTGAAAGCCACGACGAGCCTGGAAGCCGATTGCTGGGCGGCATATTTCTTCCGCCGGTGACTAAACTTAAGAAATGGCGTGGGAGGCAACCAATGAGAATTGCGGTTCTGGAGTTTGTTTTGCCTCCGCAACACATGTCTCGAAGTGATGGTCTCATTCCGTCTAAAGGCTGTCCGAGGGTGGATAGGGCCGTCTACTCTAATTCGTCTGATGCTTTCGTCCCAATGTCCATATCCGGACATCAACGGCATCAATCGCCAAAGGCTTGATTCAATTAAGCTCATCGGCTTGTGTCTGGGGTAGCCGGTCTGATTCGTCAAGTTGCTGGCTCGAGTGGAGAGGTACATGCTATGTTGGAGACCAACCCGACTCCCGAGGTGCTGAAAAGAATTAAGTATTGCGTGATAATTGAAAATTATTTGAACAAGCTTGGTTTATAGAGACGGAGTCCCAGCCCAGGATGGCCGGCAATGTGCCTAATATGTTCTCCATCCCCTTGAGCATCGTTGTGATGTCTCTCCGCGACAGTTTGTTGAAGGGAAGGAGGGAACTTGGGTGGGGCGCGAAGGGGAAGGAAATAAAAAGAAGATAAGACATTAAGAGCAAAAAGAAAAATATGTGGCGGTGTTATATATTATCAATCCAGATGACGATGGATTCAAGCTTTTAGAAAATGTCTTGAGTCTTCGGGTTCTAAGTCTGACTGAGACAGCCTTCTTGGCGTGGCGAACTTCCTTGGCGCGACCTCAAATTGGGCAAGATTCGAGGAGAGAATTGGAACGAACACCGTATTACCCTACGCGAGCTCTTGATGTGCCCCTCTTGACTGCGTTTGTGAAGCGAGATGACAACCGTCGTAATGGAGGTTACCTCGTTTCCGGTCTCAGACATCTTGGAATAGGGGCATTGTGCGCTTGAGGCACCATCTTCTGTGCTTGGCACACCTTGTGTTTTAGGATCCTGGGAAACCCTCCCCGCATCGACGAGTCTCGTCCTTGCCGTGTACTACATGCATTGATAGACCCCAAACTCATCTGGTGTTGCACGCCCCCCCGATTGGCGTTTTCTGAAAAACCAACATGGAAGGTCTGCTTCCGGTGGAAGCTGGCTGGCCGGGAGCAGGCCCAAAACGGAAGTGCTCGCATGGAATGTGGCAGCTGACTTGGGCGCGACAATGGTAAGTGGCCACATTCTTGATATTCTCCATGTGACGGCGGATATGAGGGTGGGCAGACGGGCAAGGCTGTGCTGGTATATATTCCGAAAGCAGCCCTTTGAGGTCTCCACGATGCTGCTGATCAAGCCATTTCCCGCACTCAACAAAGCACTTGCAAATTGATCGACGACGAACTTGGAGAAAACGACCCTCGACCGCAAACGAATACCACAGCTGCAGCAACCATGAACCTGGACAGCTACGTCGCGCTGAACTCTTACTTTGACGAGGAAGATCATTACAACGAAAAGGAATTGAAGGAAGGAGCCCAAACCTTGGTGGCGTGGGCCGTCTTGACGACTGTCATCGTGGGTTCTTCAATGTGGGTGTGGACGCGATGTGTTTGAGGTCAGTGAACTGTGGGACGGTGCAAGTCCCTTTGTCGACCGGGACTGCATTTGCTGATGGGGAGTCAGGGGCGGGACATGACAAGAAAAAATCGGATCTGGGAAATGGTCGGCATTGGGAACAGGCGTTTTTTTTTTTATTGAGGATCTCTTTCGTTGGTGATACCCAGTTTGGATCAGGTTGGAATTGGATGGCGTGAGATGGATTGGAGACGCAATGGAGATGGGATGTTCGGCACACAGGAAGCGGGAGGGTGGGGCTGGTGGGGGGGATGCAGGACGCTAGCAGTTCACCGCCTTTGGCAGAATCTAAAGCTCCACTAAAATTTTCTGAAGTCGTTCTCGATCGCGACGCTTTTCCCATGCCATTGTGATCTTGCGAATTTCCTTAATCTTAGCTCCCACGTCAAAATGCCGAAGCCAAAGTCAACAAAAGGCACAGACTCCGCCGGCCCGCGCATTGCCGATTCCCGGTTTGCCAGCTTCGAAACCGACCCCCGCTACCAGCTCCCCTCCAAGAAGAACCTCAAGACCAAGCTCGACAGCCGCTTCTCCCGCGTGCTGAAGGATGCCGATTTTGTTGCTACCGCAAAGGTCGACCGCTACGGCCGGAAATTGAAAACAGACACTAAGAAGAAGGCGCTACAACGGCTCTACGAGGATGAGGAGGCAGAGGAAAAGGAAGATGACGATGCCGAGATCGAGGACGACGACATCGTCCGCCGCGAATTAGAGAAGGCAGATAACTACGACCCTGCTCGCGATGGCGGGTTCTCATCTTCAGAGGACGACTCAGATTCGGATCAAGACTCTGAGAAAGAGGAGCCAGAAGAGGAGGAGGGCGTGGAAGAGACCCGGCCGGGTATTCGCCTGCGGAGGGACAAGCAAGAGGTGGAAGTTGGCGAGATTACAAACCGGTTTGCGGTCGTCAATATGGACTGGGACCACATCAAGGCCATGGACCTGATGGCCCTCTTCTCCAGCTTCGTGGCTGCGGGCGGGCGCATCGAGAAGGTCTCGGTCTATCCTAGCGAGTTCGGCAAAGGGAGGATGGAGCGCGAGGAGGTGGAAGGACCTCCCCGGGATATTTTCAAGAAGGACAAGGATTCGGATGATGAGGAGGATTCGGAGTCTGAGAGCGAAGGCGACGAGGACGCGGCAGAGAACTCAGACGACGAGATTGAGAAGGAGCTGCTGCAGGAGGGCGACGACCAAGACTTCGACAGCGACGCGCTCCGGACATACCAGCTCGACCGGTTACGATACTACTACGCGGTAGTGGTCTGCTCCGACAAGAACACGGCGCACAAGATCTATGATGCCACCGACGGCAGCGAATACCTCTCCTCCTCCAACTTCCTTGACCTGCGCTTCATCCCTGACGACGTTAACTTCGATGACGAGCCCAGGGAGGAATGCGACAGCGTCCCCTCTGGGTACAAGCCCGTCGAATTCGTCACCGACGCCCTTCAACATTCCAAGGTGAAGCTCACTTGGGATATGCATCCGGAGGAGGTGTCAAGGAAAGAGTCCATCAACAAGGCGTTCACAGGAAGCAGGTCAGACATCGCCGAGAACGATCTTCGGGCGTACTTGGCGAGTGGTAGTGAGAGCGAGGGGGAGGAGGAGGAGGATGATGTTGCGGTAGAGGTGGAGGAGGCGGAGGAGGCGCCACTTAGCAAGAAGGAGCTCGCAAGGCGGAAGATGCGCGCTGCATTGGGTCTCGCCGACGAGCCCGCCGCGAAGCCCTCGAAATCGGGGCCTGTGGGAGAGATGCAGATCACATTCGCCCCTGCGCTGTCCGGGAAACCCGAGAAGAAGGATGATGCGGAAGAGACCACCATCGAAAAGTACAAGCGCAAGGAGAAGGAGCGCAAGGAGAAGAAGAGGGCCGCGCACCTCGCCAAGAGGGAGGGCCTCAATCCTGATGCTGTGCAGGAGGAGCCAGCGGCCGAGGCTGGTGGCGAGGATCTTGGCTTCAACGACCCCTTCTTCTTCACCTCTGAAGCCCCCGCCGCGCCAACAAAATCTGCGATGCGGAAGGAGGAGCGGCTGAAGAAGCGGGCGGCACGCGAGCAAGAGGAGGCCGAGAACGCGGCGCAGAAGGCGCAGCTCGAGCTGCTTATGGCGGACGAGAACGGCGGCGACGCGCACCTCGACCACTTTGACATGAAGGAGATCATGCGGGCGGAGAAGTTGAGGAACAAGAAGAAGGGCAAGAAGGGCAAGAAGGGCGCCGAGGACCAGGGCGGCCTGCAGGAGGAGTTCAAGATGGACGTCGATGACTCGCGTTTCAAGGCCGTTTTTGACAGCCACGAGTTTGCCATCGACCCGTCGAACCCTAAGTACAAGGCGTCTCAGGGTATGAAGAAGCTGCTGGAGGAGGGCAGGAAGAAGCGCAAGGCTGGGCCGAGCGACTCGCCGGGTGGTAGGAGGGAGGAGCGGAGCTCCAAGAAGGCCAAGGCAGGGGGTGATCTTGGGGAGCTGAGCAGCTTAGTAGATGCAGTGAAAAAGAAGGCGAGGGCGAGGAGGTAGTGTACTGGATTATGTGCCAAAGCTGTAATATATCCTTCACTTATTGGGATACTCGTATTTGCTGTCTCATTTAGTCAAATTCGGTCTTCTGGTTGTCTGCAATGTTGAATGCCCATGACCAACCCTGGTGGAGAGGATGTCAGGGTTATCCCAGCCTGGGCAGACAGGCCTCTGTGTTGAACCGCCGCCACCTTTTCCGCGACCGCTGCTGCTGCCGCGTTCCCTGCACCTGCTGCTGCTTCCTCTGCGGCGGCTATTGCCTTCTCGGTGGCTGATTCTTTCCGTGCGGCAGCAGCTGCTTTCTTTGCGGCGGCTGCTGCGTCTTCATCTTCTCGCTTTGATTTTAATGAGGCGATGCGGGGGGCTGCTGCGGCGTGGGCGGATTGTCGGGTTCGGGCTCGGGAAGTTTGGAGGCGGTTTGCGGGAGGTGGTGGGTTTGTTGGTTGAGAGACCGCCTTCTCTTCCTTTGCCGGCTGCGCATCGCCATCTCCATCTTCGTCCCGAGCACCTTTGGATCCCGTCTTGGTCTGCCCGGGAGAGGAGGCACCATCCCAAGCCATGCCCTGCCCGGCGAGTGCTATGTTGTCGTTTTTGGGGGTTGGGGGCTGGGTTTCAGAGTTCCCAGCACCCCCTCTTAGAGGCTTGTTTTCCGAGTTTACACCTCCTTCCGCTCCCCCAGCAGCCCGTGCCTTGGCCTTGAGCTCGGCACAGACGTCAAGGTACTGACTTTTGGCCCACACTATCAACGTCTTTTCGTTTTCGATTGCCTCTTCGGCCTGTCGATATTTCAGAGTCTTCTCTCGAAAGTTCTCCAAACGCGACCGATGTTGCTGAAGGCCTTCCAGGATTGATTTGCACTACTGTATCTGAAAAATAGGCTGTTTCATCAAATGAAATCAACTCGGTTAGATTGATAAATCTCTGGCTCTAGCGATAACCCTTGTCTAGATACTGCCGTATCCCGAATTCCACTTCAATCTTGAGGAGTAACAAGCGGCCTCCAGCAGATCAATGGATGAGGCAAAGCTGATAGGTTGATGGCTAGATTGGGCCAGACAAGCGATCTAGAGCAACATGGGAATCAGGGATTCTAGACCTGGTGGTGGACATCTGGATGGGCATCTACCTCATGACCCATCTGGAGGATATTGTGTGTAGTGAGCATCTAGATTCGTCTCCACGCGGCCAATGCCAGTCTGTGTCTGTGTGGTTCTGTCACGGTACCTGCCTGGCAATTTTCAACGAATGCATGGGGAACTCCGCGGGGAGGCGGGAGAGTCCAGCTGTGGACCTGTACCACTTACGGCACTACCATTAGCTTAGCGACTGCCGGCAGCAAGATCTCGGGTTCCGAATGCATTCCGCATGTGACCATCGCGCCATCACAAAGTCCAATAGCCTCAATGTTACGAGCGGCGCGAGACGGGCCCGAGGCAACAAGATATACTACAAACCCCTCGTTTTTCCTGGCCGGAGTGAAAGTCACAACCCCTTTGTGCCGGCATTCCAATCCCCATAATTCTTGCAACGGCACTAACTGCTTGCTCTCCTTCTCAGATAGGAATGAAATCTTTGGTTTGATCAGAAAACGCCAAGTTGAAACCATTAGTACTGCCCGTGTACCTAGGCAAACACATGGCTGCGTCTCAACCCAATACACACAAATGATTAACTATTGATTACTGATATAACCTCTCTCCAACAGCAATTTACTCGGCGAGCCTGTTTCAGGCAAAAACATGAGAGCTGGGGGGGGGGAATGGACGCGCCATGGCGGCGCTTTTCAACTGAACATGCATCGAGCATCGACAAGCCCTGGTGTAAAAATGACACTACACGCTTGAGGTAAGGTCATCTGCATGAAATGAATCCCTCGAAATGGGCGGCCCTTGTTTCCGCCTCCTCTCCGGCGGCCTGGCTCTCTAGCGTTATTGAGCCCTTGTCCCGGGGCTTGGACCACTTGGTATGCTTCCCGCTCAGAGTCCGAGTCTCGGACAGGTCATGTCTCGGTTTGTCTTCACTCTTTTATCAGATACCACGCTACCTCCCCTTATTCAAATCCTGAAACTACGTAGACTCTTCGTTTCCTCTTCCAAAGACAGAGTTGGAGTCTGCCAGCCCACAACAACCAGCCTGAATCAGACTCATCACTCAGACCCAGGGGCCGTTCATTCAAGCTCCAGTCATCTTCTTGGAATTGGAAAGACAGCAATCTTTGCAGAGGGTGTACTCTGCGCTCAACCTAACCCAATGGCATTCACTTCTCTTACTCGGATGCTCAAAGCATGGTTCATGTTTCTCGCTCCAAACGACTGTCTCTGCGCAAACCTTCACCGACTACCCGCTGTCGAACGTCTAGCCGGGTATCAGCCTAGCTTGACTCGTAGCCTTGAATACCACCGTGGATTGTTACTGGATTTTGGCAGAATCTGCAGAGAAGTATGTTCAACTGGTGGCTTCTTAGCTCCCTGTCTTTGAAACGAGGATGACTGGAATTCATTGATAACAACACTGCTCCTAGTCAACAACCGCGTCTCAACGCCGGTGATCTCGCCGCTCTGTGCACCTCTTCTTGCCTTCCCTTAATTGACAATGCAAAGGCAACCATCCGGGCGGCATGCACACTGGCCACCGATACCATTACGCTGGATACTGGAACATACCCAGCAACGTACCTCGTGGATCTGTTTATATACACCTACGGCATCAACGGCCGACGTGATTCTATGTCCCGCCCCCTACGGGTTAATCCCTTCTCTGACTAGGCTCGTTCACATTGTCCACAGAACGACACAGGAGTACTGCAACGTGCTCTTTGCCCAGTGGCTTAATCAACCGTCTCTATCAGCGGCACATGACCTTATCCTGGCAGGGCATGCTCTGACTGCAGTTTCAGCGTAGCCCAGCTGCAGCTCAACTCGCCCTTTGGATACGACGCCGACTTTGCGCCGGAATTTGCGTCACTTACCTTGTCCTGTTTCAAGACGGGATACGCCTTCACTTCGCCGCCGCCATACACCGTTGCTGCCACGGGCACGTCATCGTCGAGTCTATTGGCCTCTCCCACCCATGTGCTGGAGCTGGGCTGTGTCTCGCTGTACACGATCCACGCTGGCGACACTTGTAACAGCATTACTATGGCCATCCAACAGAACGGCTGCAACATGGCACAGTTTCTCCGCATGATCCAGGACATGCCAACACACCAGAAATTGTTTGACCACAGTACCGCCCGAACGAGAGAGGTTCGGGAGCTTCTAGAAAAGGTATATTTGAACTCAAACCATACTGCGGCTTAGCCGATTACCCCCTGCAGCCCATACCATAGTAACCTCGGCTTCCATGAAGATTCAATTCGGCCAGGAGGAACAAGAAGCCACGATGAAACGCGAGGCGGAAGCCAAAAAATGCGCGGAGATAGAACGAGTTCTGGCACAGCAAGAGGACAAGTGGAGGCGCGCAATGTCCGAAGCTAGAGAGCGTCTGGGGCGGGAGCGGGCCGAGCAAGAGCGGGGGCAGGAGCGGGCCCGGGCTGATCTGGTAGAAGGCGGGCTGAGCATGAGCGGGAGCGGTTGATAACCTCGCGATGGACATCGCCAAACTCAAACAGCAATTTGGCGGTTGAGGGCTCATCTCATGTTGGCCCTTTCTGTCGTGCTGTGGGGCTCAAGGTTAGGGTTTGCCTCCTCGACCTTTTCGGTTGCGTCGGTGATCCTCTTGCTCTCGCTGTTCGCTGGTCCAGATGGGCCGCCGCCTTGGTAAAATCTTGCTTGAAGCATACGTAGTTGAGGAATTCCAGCCAGATTTCACGCAAATCCTGGCGCATTGGGTCGGGATCCATTTGCATGTTTGCCGGGAGCTTGAATCCGTGTTTTTCAAGCCGGCGCCTCACGGCCTCGATGTATGCCTCAACGTGGCTAAACCTTTCCTCGGCCTACCACACGTTAAGCGGCTTGCATTCGGAGTCGACGTAGTCGCTGGGGGGGCTGTGGAGCCACTCTTTTGTAGTCGTTTGTTTTGAACGTCGGCAACCCATTCCGAGAGAAACTCGTTCATTATCTTCGGGTTTAAGGGGGGGCCTGGTTTCTCCTTAATTCTTGTCGTTCAGTCCGTTAGTACCGTGGAAGAACTGAAAAAGGGAGATAGCTCTCTTGTATTTGAATCAGAATGGGGCTTGGTTATTTGATACTCCTAAGCAATTTACTCTTTTCGTGTGGTGGGAGCTGATCGAGCCGGGTCCAAATGAAATCTTTCATCAATAGCCCGGGATTTTGACAGGAATTTTCTGAGCTCTTCCGTGGAGAGTTTGGAAAGCTTTTCAACAGAAGGCTGCGAGTCCAGCTCCGTGAGGGTATTCATTTTTACTGCCAATTAAATTGCCGTTAGCATGAATTGCCACTGAGATGATGTTGTGATGAGCCAAAAGTAATGGTGTTTGGTGTCTGTGTTGTTCCGCAAACAAGGTTTAGGGAAGGTTCTAGACACACCACAGCCAAGACGATCCCAGTCTCAGTCGGCAAGATCGGCCTCAACTTTGAGCCAAACGAGATCTTCGCCAACACGGGCGACGTGATTGAGTTCCGCTTTTGGCCCAAGAACCACAGCGTCGTCGCCGGCGACTTTGGTTACGCCGCCTGCGCTCCAAGGATTGCTAAAGATGCGAATTATTTCCACACGGGCTTCGTTCCGACCGAGGAGGGCGTTAACGTATTTCCCCCCTCTTCTCCCTTTCTCCACCAACCTCCAAAACAGCAGCACTAACCCCCTTCCAGAGCAAGGTTTTCCGCTACACCGTCATCAATTCCAACCCCCTTCCAATCTACTGCTCGCAGCCCACGGGCTCGCACTGCAAGAACGGCATGGTCGCGGTAATCAACCCGATCTCGGGCTTGAACAGCAACTTCACCCTTAAAGACTATCTCGCGCGGGCCAACGTGGTGACCTCGGTTTCTAACACTGCCGACTGCAAAGGCACCGGGGGCAGGATTGAGCCGCTCCAATCTGTGACGAATTCCGCCGCCTCGGGCACTGTCACGACGACGGCCTTGGGCACGGTCAGCAGCACCGGGAAGGTGACGGTGACTAGTACCGAGACAGAGGAGGTGGAGAGTGAGACAGAGACTGAGACTGAAATGGGGACAGAGACGGAGGAGCAGACAAAAACGGAGACAGTGACAGAGTCGGCGGCGGAGACTACCACGACTGCTAGCAGTGGGAGTGCTAGTGCGGTCACGACGACCGCCCCGTTGACCCGACGGCTTCTATCGGTGCTTCTGCTGGTCTGAAAGCGCCGGTTGCGGGGTTGCTGGCTCTGGCGGTGGGAGCTCTCTTTGTTTAAGTGGCGGAGAGTAGTTGGTTGCGGAAGTCTGATGGATGTTCCTCGAGAAAAAGGGGTACCATTTTTCTTTGATCTGTGAAAATAGGGGCTTAACTTTCAACGTTTCTTTATAAACTGGAACACGGTTGGAACGAGAAGAAAAAATTGAAACATCTCGGCGCAATTGGTTCCATTCCCTTTCCATGGCTCTTGCTGCTTTCAATGAAGCTGCGAGAAGCTCGCTGTCAGAACTGAAAGAGCAACAAGTCCTGGCTTGCTACTTAGGATATAGGACTTGTCAGGACGTGAAAGACCAAAAGACACCCTGATCACGTCAACATGATCAATAGCCAAAGATTTAAAATAACTACATGATAGCAACGAATAAGGCTTTCAACTCACCTAAAAAACAACCCGTCAAAACAAACTGAAGTCCTTCCAAGACCAACACTCGACAAATTAGCAACCACCTCAAAACCCCCGTCCCCTAACCCTCTCTACCGCCCCTTCACCCCCTTCCACAACCCTCACCCTCCCCTCCAACCCAATTGCCCCATCCACCCCCACCCTCCCCATTTCTCCACACCCCGTCCCCCTCTCCACCGCCCCAAACTTTCCTGTATTCTGATTTCTCTCCAACGCCCTCAACCACTCCCCCACAAACCTCGTCGCTGTCCACCATCAAATTCACCTCCTGGCTGTGAAACCAGCTCTGGGTGTCCTGGTTCCCGTTGCCC
Organism: Collariella sp. IMI 366227; assembly: GCA_027946355.1. NCBI lineage: Eukaryota > Fungi > Ascomycota > Sordariomycetes > Sordariales > Chaetomiaceae > Collariella > Collariella sp. IMI 366227. The sequence goes on from JAPEUS010000018.1 coordinate 168,192, forward strand.
TGAATTCCAATATGGTTGTCGACAATCATCAGCTTAACATGGCTGCTGCGGAGGCGGAGGGATTGCGGGATGGGGGCGGTTTGGTCTTTGGCGGTGTACCAGTGCCAGTGGAGGTGGGACAGGGCGGAGGAAGAGTTAGAGAGGGAGGTGTGCAGCGTGTGCGAGGTGAGTTCGTTATGCCCGTTTTGGCGGGGAGCAGTTCGCCCTGAGGAAGATAAGTTAGTTGGGGGTTTGGGGTTGAAAGACAAGGAAGTGGGGTGGAAGACAGGGGGGGCGTACAGCGTCGTTGTAGCTAAGACAGACCCAGCAGTGGACGTCGATGCCACGCTCGCAGGCTTCGATAATGGCGGGAATGAGAGGGGATGCGTTGAGAGTAGGTGAGATGATGTACACGCTTTTCTTAGCGTTGCGTAATGCAGACATCCAAGCGGCGTTTTGAGGTGTTGAGACGGATCGGTGGGTTGGCGGGCCATAGGGAGCACGGTTGACGAGGGCCATGGGATAGGGAGTGCGGATTTGATGCGGGATGTAGGGTGTCATGAACTCTCCTGGGGGACACTCGGGTGCGGTGGTATCGCCCTGGAAGCCCTCGTTGAGGGTGTGGTTCAGCAGCTGGGTGACGGCTTGTAAGTGACTTTGGCCAGACATGGGAGCGAGCGCGGCGTTGATGCGAGCCACTTCGCCTGCGATGTCGTCGTCATAGTGCGGGTCATTCGTAGTGTGTGCCGGGAGTGTTTCTGATGGTAGTGGTTGCTGGCGCTGTCCTGCATTGCTTTGAGTATCCCTATTCTCTGCACATACCCCAGTCGAACTGGCCTGTAAGACAAGACATGGTGGTGGCGGGTCCAGCTTCTTGTGCCACGAGATGAGGGCCATGTCGTACAGGGAATCAACAATTGGCCCTTCGAGATGGATCAGCATCTCCAAGTTGTCGTTGTCCTGTATGTTATTGCTCTGCAGCAGGGCAATCTTCCGGTCGACTATCATGTACTTGGCGTGAAAGGTTCCCATAGGAGGCGTGTGAAAGTTCATGACCTGCATGTCGATGTTTGGAATCTCGCTTGGATGTGGCAAGCTGACCTTGTCACTGGTGTACTCCTTTTCCGACACGATGTAGTGATGCTCGTAGAGCTGTCTGGGGGCTCCGCGGTCATAGAGAATCTTGAGCACAACCTTTGTCCCCCTCGCGCCAGCGCGGCGGTCCAGTTCTCGGATGGCGTTGGTGATGTACTTGGATGCCACAGAGTTTTGCCAGTAGTTGGTAGCCAGGAAAACTTCATGGTCCGCCCGAACGATGACATTGGACATGTGGCGGACAATGTCGGGCAGTCTTGACCTTCGTCAGTAGTCAAACTAAAAACAATTGGGAGAGAGGTAAGCAGACTGACACCGATATGATGGTTAGAGGCAGCGTCCCATAACTCCCCATCAACGATGGGCTGACCATAGCTTTGTGAGGGTGCTTGTCGAGGGGTGCATAATGCATCATGGAATATCTGCCTTTATCAGTTTGTGCCTAGTAAACCCCTCAAGACTTACATACCCTCAAGAAGAGCTCACTCGGCCTGGTTGGCCCCCAATTCCCACAACTGGCTGCCCTTTCCAACTCATCTTGTGTAAGGGAGCCTGGGCTGGTTTCATGATCCCCATCCTCACTGTTTTGAGAACTATCATCCGTCTTCTTCACAGCATCTTTACTGTAAAGGCGATTCCAAGCGTCACCGGGCGCCAAACCGGGATTTTCAGCGAGAAGCGATGAGACGCTCTTGGTTGATGTGCAGAGCTGAGCAACATGATCGCTGAGATGGTCTGTTGGCTGGGGTTTCTTGGTCATCCTTTCCAGCGTGTCCCAATTAGAATCTTAGTACAAGGCGACGAGAAGACAAAAATTGATCTTGAAATAGTCAAAAAAGGATATATTTCATGTTCCTCGATGATACTGCCAGTCCATCTCCCACTTGGCTCCCGAGGAGCAGCCATCTCATCCGGCTCTCTGTCGTCGTTGAGTGATTGGCAGGGGAAAGCTGGGCATGACGTCAAGGGATTTGAGAAAATCAGTTGCCAAGACGCCAAGGCCCAGAACTTCCCCCATGTTTCTTGGCGTTCCCCTCTTCCTCCCGCGCTGGGGAATGGAGCACTCAACTCCATCTGGTGGAATTACAAGTAAAGAGTTGAGAAAAGCTTTAACTCTTTGGCTCCAGAGTCTTTTGGACGACAAAATGTTTCAGCCAAGGGTTGTAAAGCATGGAGTAGCTGAAGCCGTTCTGAAGCGTGAAGTGTCCAAGTGCCGAAGCACTTTGGCCGGCTGACAAATGTCTTGCAGCATGCTGGACCAGAAGCAGACGACTATGCCAAAGATTGAGCGCCATATAGTTAGAACTGGACAGTATTTGGGAATATCTTTTGTTTGCAAATCAGTCTCTTCTGGTACTAATGGATGGATAAGCGAGCCCGATCCGATCTGGTTGAGGATATCTGATAGCTGGCTAGCTCATGGCAAGTTGTGGTGCAAGGCTGAGGGATTTCGAATTCGTCATGGGCTTGCCACTTGCAAAAAAAGGGAAAGCCTAATTCGTCATGTTGGACTTCTATCTGATGTGTGAGCTTTGATCAATTGAAGGTGGTGGTTATTCACCTTCAAAAGAGCTTAAGCTGGAAGGTGGTAATGCTTGGCGAACGCGGCCCGTCCGGGGTCCCTGAATCCTTGTGGGTCCCGCTTGCGCGGCGCCCCCTCACCGGATCAGAATCTCCACAGTTGACAGGGGACAGCCAATTGCGTCACACCGCTGAGACGCCTCCATCTGATGTCCAACCGGTCCCTTGGCCACCCGAACCCCCCAAACAAGGCCTCCATCCAAGGCTGCCACCGCGCTCTCATAAACAACCACCACCCAGTTATCCCTTTACCTCCTTAAACGAGATTCATTGTTCCCACCAACACCACATTGCCGACTCCAGACCCTCTCTGTCAACCATGAAGGTCACCAACGCCTCCCTCTTCGCGCTGCTGCTTCCGGCGGTAAGCGGCCGCTTCATCGAGAAGGGCGAGCCAGATCACGCCGTTCTGTATCCCGAGGGCATTCCCAAGTCCACCGACACCCAGAAATACCACATTCAGCTGGGCCCCGACGAGACACGATGGGTTACCGACGACGAGAAGTGGGAGCTGCGCCGTGTGGGTGTTCCCAGTTTCTCTTGAGATGCTTGCTGTTTGCTGACAAACTCCAGGCCGGCAAGCGCTTCTTCGACATCACCGACACACCGAACCTCGGGTCGCTGCGCGCAAACAGGGTCCAAAAGGTTGTCTTCCCTGAGAAGCCGGGACAACAAGATGCCGTGACTCCGCTGTTGAAGGAGCTGTCCAAGAAGGAGATGGAGGACCACCTGGCCATCTTCTCCTCGTTCCACACCCGTTACTACAAGGTATGCTCCAGAAACCCTTTTTTAAATTACCAGCTTTAACACCCCCACAGTCCAGCTATGGCGCCAAGTCTAGCGAATGGCTCCTCGACCAAGTCCGCGCGACCATCAAAGACGCCGGCGCCGAGAAGCACGTCAGGGCCGAGCACTTCCAGCACAAGTGGGGACAGCACAGCATCATCGCGACCATCCCGGGCCAGACCAATTCGACCGTCGTGATCGGCGCGCACCAGGACTCGGCCAACCTGTGGCTGCCGATGGTGCTTGCCGCCCCCGGCGCCGACGACGACGGCAGCGGCACCGTGACCATTCTCGAGGCCTTCCGCGTGCTGCTGCAGTCCGAGGCTATCGTTAATGGCGAGCATCCCAACACACTCGAGTTTCATTGGTACTCCGCGGAGGAGGGTGGCCTACTGGGCAGCCAGGCCGTCTTTTCGGAGTATGAGGAGCAGGGCCGCGATATCAAGGCCATGCTTCAGCAGGATATGACGGGTTATATCCAGAAGACCCTGGACGTGGGCAAGCCCGAGAGCGTCGGCGTGATTATGGACTTTGTCGACCCGGATTTGACCGCGTTTATCAAGAAGCTTATCACCGAGGTATATTATGCCACCCTACACTTCTCACAAGGGCATGTTTCACTAACCCTCGCAGTACTGCACAATTCCCTTCGTCGAGACCAAGTGCGGCTATGCCTGCTCCGACCACGCCTCTGCCTCTCGGGCTGGCTATCCGTCCGCCTTCGTCATCGAGTCGGCGTTTGAGCTCTCCGACCCCAATGTCCACTCCACCGAGGACCTCATGAAGTACCTGTCGCTCGACCACATGCTGCAGCACGCCCGCATGACGCTGGCCTTTGGCTATGAGTTGGCGTTTGCTAACTTTACTGAGCTCGAGAAGGACGGCCACCATGGCCATGGGTTGGATCACTCGGATGCGTTGTAGATGGTTGGTTGAGTGAGTGTATATTGCGAGCGAGCGAGTGAGCGAGCGAATGAGCGAGCGTGTAGATACAGTTGGCAATGGCGAAATAAACACTTCTTTTGCTGTTGTAAGTTCTTCATCCGGATGATGATTGCTGCGTGTTTTAGCAAAGACTGGGAACGAATTCTTCGTCCTCTGATCGACCATGTCGGGCATATGGACAGGGGCTCCTCACGGAGTTTGCTCCCAGACTTTACTCCATACGCGCCCAACAGGAAAGTGGCGTCCAACATGCTGTGTTTTGGATCCAAGTGAGACACACGCCTCAAGAGCCTGGCGGCACAGATGCCGTGCCACTAAAGAAAGGAGAGAGCACTGAAAAGACGATGGGAGTTAACTCATCGCCATCTGCTACGGTGTGCATCCCTCACTCAGTTGTCCTGTTCACAGAATCGCGACTATTCCCCTGACATCGACCACCAGCCCACGAGAAGCTGCTATCACAATATCTCCATCCCACGAGGCCGCCGTCAACCAGATCGCAACGGCTGTTGCGAACCTTCTTCGCCCGTCGCGAGCCGTTTCGAGTATTTTACGGCTCAGCCAACAGCACTCGTCCGGGCCACGACCAGAGGCTGGTCGACATCAGTGCTCTCAACCGCATCCTCGAGGTTGACGAGGCCTCAAGAACGGCCGTGGTTGAACCAAATGTTCTCGTGGACAAGCTTGTGCAGGCCACGCTGGCTCGTGGTCTAGTCCCCCTGTCATGATGGAATTCCCTGGCACCACAGTGGGTGGTGGTTTGCTGGTAGCGCAGGTGAAAGTAGCTCCTTCAGGCATGGCTACTTTGGTCAGACTCAAATATCACCGGTACAATACTGTCGGGGACACGCTCATGGCCATTAGGCATGCCACCGAGAACCCAGGAAAATCACTACGTTGACGGCAGCATCTTCTCCAAAACACTTGATCCGGTCATGATGGGAAAGCTCACCGATGATTTCCCCCCTTCCACAACCCCCCAAACCTTCAGCGGCCCCTGGGACCTCTGGTTCTACCTACACGCCAAACAAAAGACCAACAAATTCCATCCAGACACCAACCCACCCACAGACCACATACCCCTCGCGGAATGCCTCTTCCGCTACGACCGCGGCGCCTTCTGGGCCGGCACCGCCGCCTTCGCCTACTTTCCCTTCATCCCCTTTACCCGCCTCACCCGCTGGTTCCTCAACGACTTCACGCACACTCGAATGCTCTACCGTGCTTTCCACGGAAGCAACATGTCCTCCGGCCAGATCACCCAAGACCCATCCCTGCCCTACAGCACCGCAGGGGCCTTCATCGACTACACCGCGTCATTCCTGGGTATCTGGCTGCTGTGGCTTTGCCCACTTAAAGGGATCAAGCAGTCTACGTTTTATCCGTCATATACTAATGGTGATGGGACGCCGCAGGCGATGATGAATATTGGGCTGCGGGGGAAGGGAGCGGAGGATGGTGAGGTGCTTGTGGCGCAGAACAGGGAACTGGAGAAGAGCCTGGCGGAGCTGAAGGGCAGGAAGGTGCCGTACTCGCAGACGTATTATGAGGAGGAGGAGTTTTGGGGGTTGTATAATAGGCTGTGGTATGAGGGGTTGAGGGTGGAAGGATGGGGCGAGGACGCTGCCGATTTTGTATGATAAGATGCACGTGGATGTTGACAAGGTGAAGCGGAGTCTACGAATACTCGTCAATATCTGCTGCGCTTGCGAGCAGGATGCCCCGCACGATATCAACCCAGGACGTGGTATTTGCTTACACGCGCAGGTAAAAGAAGCCTGCCTTGCAAGAGCCCGAGCAGCAACGTTCTGGTCTGTCGATAAAGCATGTTCCGCCTGAAGGTGTGCACTGACGGAGCTGTAGTTGCGGGCCATCGACGGCAGCCGGAGCGGCTTCGGACAGGGTGAGGCTCAGAACAGCGTGGCAGAGGGCAAGAAGGAGGGAGGTTGAGAACTGCATGATTCGTAATCTTGGAAAGTTGTAGGTGGTGGTGTTATTGTACTTAGATGCTTGGTGGTGGTTTTTGTAAACCCTAGCAGGGTTCGCTACTTAATTTATATCTCGGACCACTCTCAGTCTATCGAAATGCTTGGACCAAGTCTTACTGTGGTGTTTGGTTAGCAGCCATTGTCTAGGCCAGTCACATGTATCTTCGCGAGTCGCTTCCGCGTATCCAGTGGCCTTGTATTAAGGTTCCGGACTCACAGAATTTGGTCAAAGTATACAACACGAAAAGGCGAAAAGAACATCTTTGCCCTGCGAAGGCTTAGTACCCCCTAAATACCGTGCAACAAAATAAACATCGAACGACACCTAGAGCTCCCGGCACCATCCAGTCATAATCTCAAGGGCGGACTCCTTTTAGTTGATAAGAGTCGTTAGATACTCGAAAACTTTGTCTCAAATCATAACATGCAGATCGATGTGTTCGGGATCAATAGTGTCTATCAATGTATAGTTATCCAAAAAAAAAAAAAAAAAAAAAAAAAAAACAACACTGATTCTAATCCTGCATAAACGCTGCAAAATGCCCCCATTCGCATGACATAAACCAACCCCCGTATATCCGATACGCCTCGTTTGTGCTTGCTATTGCACCCGAAGCCAACACCACCCTCCGTCCCTCCCCTTAACCTCACATACTATCCTCCATCTGCCGACTCCTCGTCTTCGCCCAACTCTCCTTCTCCTCCTTCCCGCCCTGACTCTCCAGCCCCATCCCGCGCTCTACCCACTCCTTACTCCCCATCTGACTTAGCCTCGACAGCGCGCGGGCGAACGCAAATGCCTCCTCATCGCCCGTAAACAAGTTCGACTTGCTCAGCGCTTCCACATTATGCTCCAGATCATCCATCATGTGACTCATAACATCCTCAACCGCCCCATCATCCACATCACCCGCTCCTCCCTTTCCCCCACCTCGCTTCGCGAGCATCGACTCGCGGATCTCCGCGCGCGAAACAAACAGCTCCTGCAGCGGCACCTCGGTGGTCAGCACCAGCTTGGCGTGGGACTCGTACACGGCATCGACAAAAGTGATAAAGCGGCGCGCCAGGTCGCGCTGCCGGAACGTCATGCCGGGCACCTCCGACACGACGAACGCGTCGTACGAGCGCATCAGCTCGAGATAGTCTGCGGCGGAGGTGGGCTTGCCGATGAGCTCGTCAAAGGTGAACCAGGCGCAGCGGCCCGACACGCGCGGGACGATGATGTCGCGCCCCCAGACACGCTGGATTTCGCGGTGGGGTTCGGGGGTTTCGGGGTCGCCGAGGAAGCGGAACCATTTCTCTGCATGGGAGGCGGCGTGGGCGTCGAGGGGGAGTGGTAGACGCCGGAGGGGGCGGGGATCTTGCGGTAGTCGGTGGTGGAGTTGAGGTTGATGACGTGCAGGCGATTTTTGAGGAGGGTGATGGCAGGGATGAAGGACTCGCGCTGGATGCCGTTCTTGTAGAGCTCGTCCGGGTGGCGGTTTGAGGTGGTGACGAGGACGACGCCGTGCGACATGAGGGACTCGAGCAGTCGGCGCAGGATCATGGCGTCGGCTACGTCGGTACACTGAAACTCGTCGAAGCAGAGGACGTTGCCTTGCTCGGCAATCTCGGCGGCTACGAAGGGCACGCAGTCGACGTCGGACCCGTACTGCAGCTTCATCTTGTGCAGACGCCGGTGCACGTCTTGCATGAAGGGGTGGAAGTGGATACGGGTCTTGGAGCGCACGTTTTGCGGGAGCGTATCGTAAAAGAGGTCCATCAGCATGGTTTTGCCGCAGCCGACGTCACCGTAGAGATAAAGACCCCGCGGGAGGTTGCCGGGAATCGCGCGGATGGGTGTCTTCTTGTTGTTGCCGAACCAGGAAAAGAGCGACTTGTTCGGCTTAGCGGACTCGAGGGTCGGATGGATGACATCCGGCGCATGGTAGTGCCGGAGTTCCTCGTGGAGGTGCTGCAAACTCTGAATAATCCCTTGACGGAGTGTGTCAGTGTCTTGGTGTTTTCTCTGACGGTACTACTGCAGTTGCGCCCCACCTCTTTGATGCTCGTCGTTACGGAGCAGCCCACTCGCGACTCGCCGGTCGTACTCCTGGATCGGGCCAATATCCTCGACATTGGCTTGCCGCACGTCAGCCTGGCCCGCAGGTGTCGTAGCTGTCCCGTTGTACGCACTGTTCTCGACCGCGGCAGCTGCCACAGCGGACGAACTCCTCCTCTGACCCGCGGTGAAGGTGGCGGGGAAAACGGTGCGCGTATGCCTATGGGATCGCGAGTGAGGAGCCACCAGCGTGCTGGGTACTTGTTGACTGCTCGTGGGGGATGCGCATGCTGTGCATATTAAGCGTTGGCGCACGCAGATCGGGGCGCGGAGGCTCCGCGACGGCGTTATGAGGAGTGCGGTCCTCGACGGAAGGCGGTACAGGGGCGAAGACATGGCTGCTGCGGCAGAATAACACTCGGTCTATGGGTATCGCAAAAAGACGAAACGGAACGGGACACTTGGCGGCTTTAATCTGTCGAGTACATCGGAGGACGGGGGACGCGGGACCTGGGGGGTCACGGGGCGAGAAAGCCGTGGAGGGACTTGAAAAGGAGAGTCGAGTCAAACTCGAATGCGCCCTGGCTTGACGGCAAGAGAGCGGATAATGTATAATGTGCTCAAAAAAAAAAATATAGATCGAAACTTTGGTTTGCCGGCGTCGCCAGAAGGTCGTCTCAAGCTGGGCCGGGGATTGTTGTTCGGAGAAAATGAGTCGAACTCTTCGGCGTTGCGGCGTTCGGAGAGTGTCTTTCTGAGGGGCGCTGACCCATGCCCACCCATGCCCAAGCCTGGGGGCGAAACGGGTACTGCCGGGTCCAGTGCCCACTCCCATTGGCACAGCAGCGCATGGATTGGATCCCACTGCCGCGGCACTGCCCTGGAGCCCTGCATCAGATTGAGATTGCGGGGTAGCGATGGCGGGGCCTTCCGACGGGATGATGCAAGCGGGTGACACCCAGGCTGATGTCTGATGTCTAGCCCCTGATTGGCTGCTTTTCCACACAACTTCACCCCATATCACATCCCATCTCCCTTATTCAGTCTTTCAGACAAAGTTGAACGTGATGGAATATTTCCGTGGTCAAGATGAAGCTGGCGGTGAGTTGAAGCACTTGGCTTCCCTTTGCCATCGCCATACCAGAATTGAGGACAAGTCTGAGATGACAGGCGAATGGCCTCAATGATCAAAATTCCAGGTCACGGCTGCTCAACAAAACAGCCCTGGGCAGTTGCCAATATGTTGACCACGACTTCCGTGAAGAATTATCAGCAAGGAAGGTGTTGGGCTCTGACTTGACTCCAGCGTTTGCTGACCTGGCAGTCTTCTCTCGGTCCACTCCCTTTGACCTCATCCAACCTACTGCTCGCCCTCCGATCATCTACCACCTCTCACCTCCCATCTCTCAGCCCCTAGCATCCTAACGACAACCTCTGCATATCCCTCGAAACCAACCATGCCGCCCCTAAGACCGAATTTGCCCCCCTTCGAACTTCTAGACATGGAGCTAGAACAGATCAGCTCTGGGCCCCTGTTCAAAGGGATTAGCTTGAGAATCATCGACAATGACTTCCTGAGCCCCTTCCTCGCTCCAAAATTCCATGAAGACGGTGATGAAGAGGCCGATGAAGAGGCCGATGAAGTCGGCGTCGGAGTCGGCAATCAAGTCGGCGGTGCAGTCCTCCATGAAATCCGCGGTCAAGTCCGCGGTGGAGAGGGATTTGACGGGGGCGATCTTCCCTTTGTCTTCGACACGGAAGACTTTGATAACAATGGGCTGGATACGCCTGCGTGGAGCGATGAGGAGAGCGACGAAGAGAGCGATGATACTGGGCAGGATACGCTTACTGGTGCTGACTAGAATGTCGGCCGACCAGCCCCCATCCCAGTGTCGTCACCATTTCAAGACCCGCCAGGTGGGCTAGCTCCGGATCATCATCGGCGAGCGCTGCTCTTCCTTGCAGCACATGATATTGTCGAACCCATTTGGGTTCATTACAACATTAGAACGTCATCGCTAGTCATCCAAGACGCCCGCTTCACTCCGCCCCGGACATCGACTGGCAACATCAAGATTCGGATCCTGCAGAGGGACGAGCCTCTTGTCCCTCAACAACACAAGGATCACGATATCGCCTTGGTCCGGTACTATCACCCTGACGAGGCTCTTGGCAAGTTCGAAGACACCACCACCTGGGCCGGCCCCGTTGTCGCCATCGCAATAAGACACAACCCGGACGGATGGTACTGCTTTGTGGATGACTTCACCTTGCGTGACAAGGCGCTTGCTGTCGGCTATCTTCAGGGTCATTACGAACCCAGGTCCGCTCCAGATTTCCGCCCAGGATTCTGGGGTGCGCTACACCCAGCCTCGTCACACTCATCAGGGCCTCCCGACTCTTCTGGGTCATTGGGCTCTTCTCGGTCCTCTACATCTTCTGGGTTTAGCTTATCCTGGTCCAGTCGCCCCGAGTACCACGCCTCTCTTTCTAGTTTCAGCGAGCCAGAATGGAAGCCTTGCATGGTCGCGCACCGGCTGGGCCTCTCGTGGTTTGTGAGCTCGACCGACTGCCGCGAAGGGAGCTTCCGCGCCCAGAATGTGCGCGCCCGCTGGCTGAAGTATGTGTTTGACAGAGATGGCGACGAGAGGGCCTGGGTTTCTCTAGTCCAGGACCAGGGACGCGCCACGGTCCCCAGACTGCGTACGATTCCTATCTCTAGGAAAGTCGACCTCATGCACGCTGATACATCCCCCGTCCGGCAAGAGCATGTTGACATGTTCAACGAGTACCTCGACATGGCGATGACCCGGAGACAAGCACTCCCGAGCAGGGCGGAGCTTTTTGCCTTCTGTCTGAGCTACTGCGCCAGGAACTCCTGCGAGTGCGGTCCTCCTGCGATCGATCAGAAACCGCTGGTTTCTCTGTCCGGCCTTAATTCCGCGACTTTCCCCGCCCAACTGGACACCGCCACCATCGACGACGAGATCTTCTGGCGGAAGCTGAAGCGGCAATACATGCCTCCGCGGAATCGGAGCCCTCTCTCCCACTCCCGCTCAAACTCGGACATCATCCAAACCCTCCGGATTGCCGCAAAGGTGGTCGAGTCCCACGTGCAAGCCTTTCTCAAAGGCCAGTTTCTCGTACGGGGTGCTATCCACGGCTACAGCGGCGCAAATTCTGCCGTCTCTTTTGGCTTAGGCGGTGAGGGGGTGGGCATTCAGACTTCGGTGGGCTTTCTCAGGGTTCGGGATGGTCTCGATAGGGATTGCTTTGAGCTCGTGCCCAGGGAGGTGCACCGGCAGGACATGGTGGCGAGGTTGGTCAAGAGCCAAGAGAGTCTGATGGGTTTTGGGCGAGCGGAATGGCTGGCGGAAGAGGGTGGGCAACATCTTCCTATGTGAGTAGCGTATGAGTTTTGATAGCGAGTATAACTTCAGCGAGTGCATGAATGCTTTGTGTTTTTTGAGGTTGGCAATCTGTGCTAGGCAATGTCCTTGTTGGGGTCTTGACCTAGGGCCTCTTTGTGGGTGATAACCTAAGATATCCTCTAAACCTTTGAGGTACCCTCTACCAGGAAGATCCGCGAGCACCCCCGTCTTAGTTAAACCCAGTTATCCCTTCCGAAAGCAACCACCTCTTTGGGAGAGACGAACTCTCTGGTCCCTCGAGTTTGGGGGTGAGGATCACCGGATTGGCGGTTTGGTCTCCCGCACTTTCACTATGATAGGACTTCAGAAGACAGCATGAAGACTTCAGGTTTGGTTCCATTGCCCTCCAGGTTCTCAACATAATTGCCACTCAAGAGGACGTTACAAAACCCAGCTGGTGACTGCCCCTGGGGATTGGAAACCATGTAACCCATCATAGCCCATCAGAAAAACAGGTTGTCCAATTTCTAAGATAATGCACGCTTTGTCCCCGAGATCCTCAGCACCAGGCATACTTCTCGTTGGCAACCCAGTCGATATCCTCGGTCGCCTCCTCGCCGTACCACATCAGGCTGGCAATGCTGTCCTTGTCGCGGTCGACAAACTCAAATTCGATGCCGCACTTCACGATCAACCCCTTGAGCTTCGGCGTCGGGTTCCAGACCTGCACATCCTGCGTCTTCCACTCGGCCGCCTCGGCCTGCGCAATCTGGATGATCTCCCTGAATCCCTCCATCAACTGCTCGTCCGGCTGCGAGGGATCTTCCATCACAACCCTCAGGATATGCAGCGTGTTCCCCTCCATCTTCTTCAGCCCGCCATAGTACCCCCTCATCCACACCGCCCACACCCTCTTCCCGGGCTCGCCGGCCACCGCGCCGCGGATCGCAGGCGTCCGCCCAAAAATCGCCTTGGTCATGAAGTCCTCCCTCATGAGATGCCACAGCATGGTATCCAACTCCGGCAAAATCGCCGCATGCGTCTTCCCATCCTCCCTCGCCATCCTCATTAAATCCCCCCTCAGCAACTTTTCATCCACAACACAAAGCTCCGCCAACTCATGATACCCAATCACCCGCGCCTTCTTCAGTCCCTCCCCACCGCCCTCCACGGCCTGCGGCTTCCACGCCACATGACAACTCGCAAACGGCGCCCACCCATGCTTCGCATAAAACTTCTTCCCAATATCACTATACAACACCGAAAACAAACTTTCCCCTCCCCCATCCTTACCACCAACCTTCCCCACCACCCCCGCTTGCCACCCCTCAACATCCCACCCAACTCCCCATCATCCGACTCGCATACCCCTTCCCCTAAACGCCGGATCCGTAAAAACACTCGCAATCCCATGCGCCACCCCTCCTTCACCGCCCCATCGTTCCCATCAACAAAAACAGCCCTCTTCCTCAAACTCTCACAACTGCTCAGCACAGGCCTCTCCCCTTCCTTCATCCCCTCCACCGTCAGGATCCAATGCGTAATCCCGCCATCCCGCGCGAGGGGGACCGTGGTGAGATATGCTTCACGCGTGAGGTAGTCGGACTCGGAGAGGGCGGGGCCCCACATGGGATAGGTTAGGGCCCAGGTGCGCAGGCGCTCTGAGGGGGTAGGTGTAGTGAGGATTAGAAGGGGTGAGGTGGCGGGTGGGAGAGAGTTGGGGTCGATTGAGGTGTGGCCGTTTGTGGCGGAGGCGTTGTCGGAAGAGCCCATTTTTGAGGATTGCCTGGTTGGGTTGGGGTGTCCAAGGTTGGTTGTGTGAGAGCTGCGTCGTGTGGTGGTGGAGTTAGTTGAATCTTTGGTGAGTAGGGAGAAAGGTTGTAAGTGGGAAGCTCCTGAAGACAGTTAAAGCTTCCTTGGCTCACACTTAAAGAAACAAGAGCAAAGTGGAACAAAGCAGGGAAACGTCCGGCTCGGCCCTGCCACCTTTTGAACCCCCTCGCGGACGGAGCCGTAGGGCAGAGGTGGAAACCTTCAAAAAGCTTCGACCACCCACCGCAAAGCGCATGTGGATATCCTTCCGTGATGATTCCCACCCGGCTGCTGCAAGGGGCTGCTGTGCCCCCGGTATGACTGCAGACCAACTCCCCCTCCAGACGCAGTATTTAGTCATGCCGAAGCAGCTCCCCTCTCTCACATCTCACATCCCTTTCACCCCAAGCCATGCCGTGCCCTGATTCACAACCTTCAAACCACGCCTCCCCACTGGACCACATCGAAACATCGAGATACCAAGCCCCGAAAACCACCCAACGTCAAAGAAATGCGGAGTCCCAGGCGCCACCGCGTCCGCCGCGCGCCATTGGCCACGGTTCCCAGACGGGCAGGTCAGATGCCCACACTCACAGCGGCGCTGCTCCGGGGTAGAGCAGGGATGGGAGCCGCTGGCGCACCGCGCTTTTACGTCACCACGGCTACATCTGGATCGGCTCCCGGCGGGACGGGCGTGTGCCTCTGGGTCCACGGCGCCGGGATTTGCACTATTTCCAGCTTCCTTGGAGCAAACACAACGCGGAGAAGAGCGGTAGACCTCCGTCTAAGCCGACGTTATGCGGGGCCCGAGCCGGAATACGTGGTGGTGCTCGGGCCGGATCTCGAGGATGGTCACAGGATGGGGCCATAGATGCGAAAGCGCTGATCGATGTCGGGGGTCTGTTACATGAGAGGCAGGTCCGGACGGTCTGTCTCGGTGCCCAGGATCGTCTCAAGAGTCCGGTAGGCCGAGCTGCATGGCAATTGCTCACTTTCATTCGTTCATTACATATGACATGCGTCTAATGGTCGTGCCCGTCGTCCTCCATCTGCGGCTCCGGGTCCAGCTTGATCAGGGTATCAATGCGCATGATGCTGATGCACGCCTCCACCGCGCTCTTCAGCTGCCGAATCTTGCTGATGCTGGGCTCAACCACGCCGGCCTTAATCTCGTCCACCACCTTGCCCTTCATCAGGTCCAGGCCGTAGTTCTTGTACGCCTTCTTGCGCGCCACCGTCTTCTCGTCCTCGTTCGCCTCACCCTCCATGATGCGCTGCGAGAGCGCGTGCCTTGACCGCAGCTGTGCAACCAGCTCTGACGCGTCCTTGGCCGCGTTAACCGCCAGGGTCTTGGGAATGACCAGTAATGACTGCGCGAACTCGCCAATGGCGAGCTGCTCCCGTGAGCCAACTGTGCCCGCAAACTCCTCCAGGTAGATGTGCAGGGCCGTCTCGACAGCGCCGCCTCCGGGGACGATGCTGCCGCTCTCGAGCGTCCGCTTGACGGCGCACAGGCTGTCGTGCACCGACCGCTCCATCTCGTCGAGCTGGAAGTCGTTGGGCCCGCGGAGGATGATGGACGCGGAGGAGTGGGCCTTGGTGCCCTTGACGAGAATGCACTCGTCGTCTGAGATGCGCTCCTGCACGACCTCCTCCGCATGGCCGAGGTAGGAGGGCTCGAACTTCTCGTCGCCGTTCAGGTCGGACAGCGTGCTCAACAGGGTGGCGCCGGTGGCCTTGGCGATCCGGCGCAGGTCCTCCTTCTTGCAGCGACGCACCGCCATAGCGCCCCGCTCGACAAACGTCTTCAGGCACAGGTCGTCGATGCCCTTGGTCGTGAGGACGACGTTCGCGCCGGCCTTGAGGATCATCTCGATCCGCTCCAGGACCATGCCCGACTCCCGCGCGCGGATCTGCTCCAGCTGATCGGGGTCCTCCACCGTAATCTGAACGCCGAGCTTCATTCTCTCCTTTTGCAGGTTGATGTCCAAGCAGGCGATCTTGGCATCTGTTACCCGGGTCGTCATGGCCTGCGAGGCGACTGTGCAGTTGAGCGCATACCCCTTGACGAGGACGGACTCAAGGGCGCCCTTTCCGTGGGCCTTGAGGATGTTGACCGCCTTGACGGGGTACTTGACCTCGCTCTTGTTATTTGTCATTTTGACGGCCTGCATGGCGTCGACCACCATGTTGGCGAAGAAATCCGAATCGGAGCCGATGATCTTGCTGGACATGGACGTCTTGGCGATGTTGATGAGCGACTCCCGGCCGAGGTTCTCAACCTTGATGGCGACGTGCTCGTTCATGTACTTGACAGCCTCGCGGAGGGCCAGACGGTAGCCCGTGATGATGGTCGTCGGGTGTATCCGGTTCTTCATGAGCTCGTTGCCTCTCCTGAGCAGCTCCGCCGCGATCAGGACGACTGATGTGGTGCCATCGCCAACCTCCTTGTCCTGCTGCTGCGCAAGGTCGACAAGAATCTTGCCGGCCGGGTGCTCGACGTCGAGAAGAGTGAGAATGGTGGCACCGTCGTTTGTGACAGTCACGTCCTGCGTAGGGATGTTAGGCCACAAGATAGCGGGGTAGCGATGTGGGAGGGCGACGTACGCCAATGTCATCCACCATCATCTTATCGAGGCCGCTAGGGCCGAAGGAGCTCTTGACGACATTTGCGATAGCCTGGGTAGCGAGGACTGCAAGCTTGGTCAGCTGTGTCGTCCCAAGCAACAGCACGGAGCTGCCGCAGCTGCACGGGGCAACCAACCGTTCTGGTCCCTGATATCTTGGCCTGAGATCTTCTGCCCGCCAAGGAACAGCATGCCGTCTCGCGGCTGCTCAAACATGGTCGTCATCGTAAAAGGTGTTCGATTCGAAAAAAAAAAAACCCGGGTGGTGGACGATGGGGCGGTCAAGGGGAGGGGGGGGGAGGTCGGAGGTGAGGTCGGATCTGTTGACACTTGATGCGGGCTGTGGAGGCTCCAGCAATTTCGAGCTTGTCCCGCTGCAGGCAGCTTCAAGGAACTTTTTATCGGAGGGGGAGATGTTCCCAAGCCGGCTGTTGGCTGCCAATCGCGGGCTCTGATTGGTGCCAGACCCACTGGACCCTGGACACTCTGCTGCGGCCCAGCCCACGATGCCCCTCGTTGGGGCGCGAGGGGCGGTCGCAAGTGCGGGGCACCTGAATGTCCTTTTTGGCCCAAAAAAGCAGTCCGCGACTCCTCTCTGGAATTTTGACTCACTTCCCGCCGTGTCAGTATCAGTTGGCCAGACAAACACCACCGCCAATTCGCCTAAAATCGCGTTCCCTCGACCCCATCCACTCTCTTCAGCACATTCCCCAGACCACAGCGACAACCAACACCATGGAGGACGGCAAAGAGCAGTCCAAGAGCGCCCAGAAGAAGGCCGAGAAGCAGGCCAAGATGGCTGCCGCGAAGGCTGAGAAGGCCGCCAAGCAGAAGACGCTCCCCGTCGTGGGCGGCAAGAAGGCCGACGACATCATCGGCATCACCGTATCCAAGACGGACAACTTCCCGCAATGGTACCAGGAGGTCGTGCTCAAGGCCGAGATGATCGAGTACTACACCGAGATCTCGGGCTTCTTCATCATGCGCCCCGCCACCATGTACATCTGGAACACCATCCGCAAGTGGTTCCAGGAGCGGATTGAGGCAATGGGCGTCGAGGAGACCAGCTTCCCCATGTTCCTGTCGCAAAAGTCGCTGGAGAAGGAGAAGGATCACGTCGAGGGTTTCGCCCCTGAGTTGGCGTGGGTGACAAAGGCGTAGGTTATCCGGGTCTATGTTGGTTTGGACTGCTTGAGCTGACCATCGTTAGCGGTGACAAGGACCTCGAGGTCCCCGTCGCGGTCCGCCCGACCTCTGAGGCCGTCATGTACCCCTGTGAGTAACCCTCCACCACCCTCGACCACCACCCATACTGACCGCCCCAGACTACTCCAAGTGGATTCGCAGCCATCGCGACCTGCCCTTCCGCCTGAACCAATGGAACTCCGTCGTCCGCTGGGAGGCCAAGCAGACCACCCCCTTCCTCCGCGCCAGGGAGTTCCTCTGGCAAGAAGGCCACACCGCCCACCTCACCGAGCAGCTCGCCGGTGAGGAGGTTCTCGAGATCCTCGAGCTGTACGCCGGCGTCTACGAGCAGCTGCTCGCCGTTCCGGTCGTGCGGGGGCGGAAGACGGAGGCTGAGAAATTTGCCGGCGGCTACTACACAACGACGGTAGAGGGCTACATCCCGTCCAACGGACGCGGTATCCAGGGCGCGACATCCCACTGCCTGGGCCAGAACTTCTCCCAGATGTTCGACATCACCGTCGAGGACCCCAACGAGAAGGGCAAGCACATCAACGTCTGGCAGAACTCGTGGGGTCTCTCGACCCGTGTCATCGGCGTAATGGTCATGATCCACGGCGACGACAAGGGCCTCGTACTCCCCCCCCGCATCGCCAAGATCCAGTCCATCCTCATCCCCGTCGGCCTCACCGCCAAGATGTCTGCCGAGGACAAGGAGAAGCATCTCAAGCACCTCGACGAGATCTTTGCCATCCTCAAGAAGTCCAGCGTGCGCACCGAGGTTGACCTGCGCGAAGGCTACACCCCAGCCTGGAAGTTCAACGACTGGGAGCTCAAGGGCGTCCCGCTCCGCCTCGAGTTCGGCCCCAAGGACGCTGCCAAGGACGTGGTTAGCTACGCTCGGCGCGACACGGGCGAGAAGGGCACCATCGCCATCGCGGAGCTCACCACCAAGGTGCCCGAGCTGCTCGAGACGATTCAGCAGGACATGTACAACAAGGCCGAGGCGGCGTACCGCGCGCACCGCGTCAAGCTCACCGCCTGGGACGAGGTCGTCCCCTCGCTGGACGCCAAGAACGTCGTCATCATCCCCCACTGCCTGGTGCCGGCCTGCGAGGACAAGATCAAGGCGCTGACGGCGGGCCGCGCCGACGACGCCGATGCCGCCACTCCGGAGGGCCAGAAGGCCCCCTCCATGGGCATGAAGTCGCTGTGCATTCCGTTTGAGCAGCCCGAGGGCCTGGTCAAGGGCGAGACCAAGTGCCTCAACCCCGAGTGCGGCCGCAACGCCGAGCAGTGGTGCATGTTTGGTCGGAGTTATTAAGCATTTAGCAAGCGAGCGAGCTATGCAAAAGAACAAATGACTATGTCCAAATTCCTCTTTCATGTTTCCCGTCATGTTTTTGTAATGATGTCGGTCGGTTAGGGACAGGTTCAAGGGAACGGAAGCGATGGCCATAGCGGGTGACTTGCTCGATACCTTTGCTTTCCATGCTATAGACATGTGATGATTTCCCTTCTAGTGTGGAGATATGTTGTGTTGAAGCGCTTGTAGTTGCCTCGTGATCCCAAGTTATGAACCAGGACGGCATTCGTCACACTCATATTCTCTTCGAATGCCTTCCATATTTTCCAGAGTTTTGTTTCTACATCGTCCCATTGTTGACTCAATCCTCCCAAAAAACCACTAAGCTCCCCTGGAAATATACCCAAAACCTTTTATATCGAATTTGAGCTGTTGCCACTTTACCACTCCAGCGCCTTTTCCCCCTCCGACACCTCCTGCCCCTCCACAACCAACTTCGCCGTATCCTTCCTCCGCCTCCCCCTCTTCCTCTTTGCTATCACCACCACCTCCTCCCGCTGCTCCTTCACCTTCTCCTCGGGCATCCTCCTCACCCTCTCCACCCCATCTAGCCCGGTCACCAACACAACCTCCGCCCTGTCAAGTTCCCCCTTCAGCGTCCCACACTTTACCCCCAGCTTCCGCTCCAACTTCTCCCTCCCTTTGATAACCTTCCCCCAAACCTCGTCCCTCTCCCTCGCAGCCTTCTCCATCCTCGCCTCCCTCTTTGCCTCCCTCGCCTTCCCTTTCACCGCACCCTCCGCCCGCCGCAGCGCCATCTCCTCCTTCTCCTTGCGCCAGTCGCAGCTATTGGCGAACTCACACGAGCGGCACTTGAACGCGGCCTCGCGCACGGTCACGCCGCGCGGGGGCCGGTCCCCGCGCCACCACTCCATTGTTTCTTTGAGGTAGAGGTCGAGCGTCCTGGGCTCGACGAAAAAGGTCTGGGTGCAAATTACGTCGCCGTGGGTGTAGTTGTGTACTTGGACGGGGGAAGGGAGTTTGTCTGCGGTTTTGGAAGGGCGGTGAGAGGGATCCTGTTCGTGGTGAGGAGAATCTTGTTCGCGGGGAGGGGGATCCTGTTCGTGGTGAGAGGGATCTTGTCCGCCGTCAGGAGAATCCCGTTTGCGGGAAGGGGAATCATGTTTGCGAGGCCGGGAATCCTGTCCGCGGTAGCGGTACTCGACAGCTACTATGTTGCCAAGGTCTGCAGCACCGCGGGGGAAGGTGAGGGCCAGTTCCGATTTTAGGAGTGAAAGCAGGAGGCGGATGGAGCGGTACTTGAGGGTGGGCTCGATGAAGAGGGCGAGCTGCGACGGGGAGGACGGAGCGGAGACGAAGTCGCGGTCGGTGGTGCAAGATGAGTTGTCGGAAGCAAAATCGGGAAAGGTTTCAGGGGCGGGTTTGCCAAGAATTTCCTCGTGGACCGCGGCGATTTCGGCCATGAAGGGGTCCGAGAAGGTCTCGTCCGGGTTTATGCCGAGGCGCTCGACGACGCGGATGTAGTCGAGTCGGCCCGAGGCCATATCGGAGAGGAGGCGGTGATAGAGGAAGAGCTGAATGATGGTTGACCGTGCCTGTACCTTTGACGGTGGGTAGGGCGACATGCGAGTTTTGACGTCGGTGATGAAAATCTGGTGGTCATTTGGCGTGCTGGGTTCATAGGGTTGGGAGTTGGTGATGGTCTGGCTGCTGCCGCGGCTGCTGAGGACATCGTCTTGAAGCTCCGGGTCCGGGTTCTCGTAACTCAGGTCATCGATGATGCCGACAACCACGTTCCCGTCGACCATGCCCCATACTTCGAGCTCGCGGGTAAATCCTTGATCGCGTAACATGCGTAGACCCTGAATCATGTTCCAAATTCTGAGACCGATTTTGTCTTCCTTTTTGGTTATGTTTACTTTAACGGGCGTAAAGACTTCCCGTTCCAGCTTCTTGTGGAGCTTAGAGCCCTGTTTCATGGCTACCGTGCGTGTCATTTGGCCTCCCGGTAGCCTGGTGAGGGTGTAAAAATACTGAAGCTCGCACCACGCCCCAGCTATCAGATCCGTGACAGAAAAAGGCTTCTGGGGATATGTGCGGAAGCGTAGAAGCGGGGACCGGTTGTCATCGGCCAGGCTAGCAGCGGTCTCCTCAACGTCTGCCGTCACCGGGAGCGCACGCGACACTGATAGTTTCTGGTCAGTTAGGTAGACGACTTGCAGCAAGCAGGAACCGACATGCGACTTACAGTCCGGGTAGCTAACGTCCGGGCCTGGCAGAAGGGCAGCCGAAGGTGTCGCCTTGGTATTGGCGGCAAACGAAAAGAGGCCGGCATGGTTGTCCGAGACGGAAGCTGCAAGCTTTCTGCTAACATTATTGCTTGTGGGCTGGCTGGCGTGGGCAAGCCTGGTGAGCGCATACGCAGCGCTCTGGGCGCGACTAGGCGTGTCATGGCTGTCGTCCTGGTCAAGCTCGGAGATATCGAAGGTCAGGTCGTCGTCGTCAATGGCGGCGATTGTGTCCTCAATCGCAAGGGTGGCATCGGGACTGAATTGGGAAGCGAATGGTGTGTTCCAGATTGCGCTTGTTGTTGGAGAAAAAGTGTTTGCGTTTTGGGTTCTGGATCGCGGTGCTGGGGTTGCTGGGGTTGTCTGGGTCGTCTGGGTCGCCAGGGTCGTCAGGGTTGCTCGGTTTGGGCGAAAAAGTGGCGAAACTGAGGAAAGGCGGTCGGCCGCGGCGCAAAGCAGTTCCTCATCAGAGGCCGTGAAATCGTAGCCGTAGGAATCATCGCTGTCTGACGCGAAGCCCGCCATGTCGGCGGCCCTAGTACATTCAAGACCGGTTCAGAGTGACGATGTTGGAGGGACGACGAACCGTCTCCGATTCTGGCGTCGCCCCTCATTTGCGCCGGCACCTCATGCACACCATCAGTGGTGAGTGACTGGGTGGCGTCAGGCGCGCGCTTCCTCCCACACTCGGTTGGTTGCCTGCCCCGCGTACTCACGTGACAAATGTGCCGAATCCTCTTAAACTCGACGCATGAGCCACTTCCATAAAAAGCACCCGCCAGTCGGCAGTCGTGGCTCCCGTCCAGGCGCGCTCCTTTGCTGGACCCCACGGTTGAACGTGACTCCAACTGACACCTGTCGTTTTGTATTGGGATGTCCAAAGCTGCAGCCTGCGACAAACCATCCCCAGAGATGACGCAACGGTCCCCCGTCCAGCGTCCGCATCAGGCTTAGCCAGGCACCTGCTTGTGCCTCGACCAGGGTCCAGAGAGCCTGACCTGACCTCCAACCCAGCCTCCAGCCCCCGACTCTGCCATTACCGAAGCCAGGGCTGACGCCGGCCAGATGGCTTTAAGGCCAGCCCGATGATCGGGACGCGTGTTGAGATGCTGTCCTCTTGAGTTCTCACAGCCACTGAAATAGCAATATATCTGGTCTTCTCACCATCGCCCTCCCCGCCGCTCACTGCCCTTGGAGTTACACCGTTTGTCCCAAGGCTGTCCTATTCTGGCTTCTTACCCCTAACCTTCAACCCACCTGATCTCCGCCCTGATCCCACCCACACCCAAAATAGCCGACATGACCCTCATCCACCTCAACCGGCAACCTAGCCCTCTCACCTCATCAAAACCATCCCCCCATCCGAAGAAACCACAACCAATACCCGCCCAGGTCCAAGCCTCGCCAACCTCCCCCCCGAAATCCATCTCCTCATCACCCGCTACCTCATCTACCCCGACGCCCTCTCCCTCAAGCACGCCAACCGCCACTTCTACCAGCTGGTCGACACCGGCGTGCGGCTGAAAGTGGAATGGCTCATGGAGCGCCGGCTGCTGCATCTTGAGTGCCCGAGTGATCAGCGGTGTGATTTGGGGAGTGATTTGAGGTTTTGTCGGGGGAGTGTAAAGTATGTTCATTTTTTCCTGAGTGTGATTTGTTGTTTATTTTCTTAATTTTTAATTTTTTAAAAGGGGTGTATGCTGACGCGTGGGATAGGTTGCTCATGCAGCGGAGGAGGGAACATATCGAGTGTGAGTCTCGGCCAGGGTTGGGGTGTTTGATCTACGGGACGGCAAAGTGTCCGCATGCAAGGAGGCTCAGGACGAGGATGAAGAAGTGGGTGAGGATGCATGAGTTGGCGAGAGCGCCGTGGACGCTGATGCTTGCGGCGCTGGTGCCGGTGTTGCTTACGTGGGTTTGGATGCTGGGGGGAATGAGATTTTGAGTAGGTAGCGTCGAGTTAGGAGTGTCGGGCGGGTGAGGTGGTGATGGGGGGGATGCCCTGAGGAGTGTTTACCAGTGTGGAATATACTCTACTTGAGTATCATGACTAATGAATAATACCTAATACAAGCTACACTGTAATGGCAATGATTTGGCAACCAGTTACTGCTGGAGTATCTAGTTACTGAAGCCTTTGTTCCTATGTTTAGTGTTGAAAGGAAACCCGCTGGCTTTTGGGATGAACACTACCTGGCAATCCAAAAGTGCAAGTTGGGACTGAGGGCGTAGCAAGCTGATTCCCTGATCAGTGAATTTTCTCTAGGTCAACAAAGCTAACATCACTCCACCTTGGCTTGAGCAGGTATGATGCTCCAGCCTAGGGTCTCTGTTGTGACAAAGAATTTCTTCCCCTGAAAACGTCGGAGAACATACTTGATCTCCTCGTCTCTCAGTCTCTCTCTCCAAGCGGGGTAGGCCCCATGCGTGTTTAAGGTAAAGGGAGCTTCATGTTCAAAAGCGTAGTTATATCAAATCACATTTATCTCGCATCTAGACTAGCTTTCGCTTATAGCATCCAAAGCCTGAAAACACCCCATCTACCACTCACCAAAACGCTCAAAGTCTCAAATCATCTTACACCATCCCCCCTTCCACCTCCACCCTACCGCTTCTGCCTCAACAAACAATGCCTCCCCCACTTCCTCCTCAACCCCTCCGGCACCACCTCCCAATCCGGCAACCACAGCGCCCTCGCCAAGAACGACGTCCTCTCCGCATCCAAAAACGGCAGACACTTGACCTCCTCCCACCTCTCCCCATCCGCAACATAATCCGGCTCATTCGGCGGCAGCGCCGCCGCCCCCTTCTCCCCACCATCCACGCCCCCATTCCTCCGCTCAGGAAACTGCGTATCCACCAAGAAAACACACGTCCTCAAATCCACGTACTTCCCCAAATCCTCCTCGTTCCGATCATTCAGCCCAGTCGTCGGCAGCCACGCGCCGCTCCAGAACCCGAACCCCGTGCGCGCCTCGGAGAACTCCCCCGGCAACAGGCCCCGGAACTCGGACCGCACAAACTTGGCGTGCATGTCTTTGGGGAGGAAGAAGGACGAGGGGGGAAGCGGTACCAGTCCTTGCCGAAGCAAACCGTGTCGCCCCGCCCACCGACGTCCTCAAGCGGGGAGTACAGGGCCAGCGGCGCGTGGTACGCCGTGTACGTGCCCCAGATGCGGGCGATGCCGATGTCTACCGAGAGGATCAGCCCCAGGCCGACGAGGGCGAGCTTGAGCTTGGCGGGGATGCGGCCGACGATGCTGGTCTTGGGGTCGGCGTTGCCGAAGAAGGTGAGGAGCGTGTGCAGAGCGAGGGCGGCGTTGAGGGCGAGGAAGGGATAGGCCGGGTACATAAAGCGCTCTTCCTTGTGGGGCTGCAGGGTGAAGATGCCGAGCCAGAGGTAGAAGGGGGGAGAGGAAGACGAGGGTGCGCAGGCCGGACTGGAAGGATTCGCCGGCGGAACGGGCGGAGAAGACCTTTTGGAAGAGGAAGAGGGGGAGGGAGAGGAGGGCAAGAATGAACCAGCCGTTGAAGTTGAGGAGGAGGTTGCGGAAGTAGAAGGTCCAGGGTTCGGTGCCGTAGAGATCCGGGCCGCCGGTGGTGGAGAAGATGTTGTATTTGATGATGTTCCAGGTGACGATTTCAAACTTTTTGTAGAAGAAGGTGTTGATGGCGGTGTCGAAGATCTGGTGGCAACTTAGCAAGGATAAAAAGGATGTTCTGAGGAGGGACACATACCACCAGAAGTATTGCTGAGACAACACCGCGCGAAACCCTGAGGAAGGCCTCGAAGAAGCGCTCGCTGTCACTCATAACAGCGAAGAAGACCTCCTCCAACACAAAAGGGGCACACAACGCCATGGCAAACGGCCAGCCCAGCACACCACCCAGAGCAAACCAGAACATGCCCTGCGAGGTCTTAATCCCGCCCCGCCAGTTCATGAAGGCTGCGGCGCCCACCATGGCCATGTACATGGCAAAACTGGACGGTAAATAGGCAGTGCTGGAGTGGAAGTTGCCCGGGCTAAAGACCAGCGCAAGGATGAAGATGAGGCCAACCCTCGGATTCAGCGCCAGACACACAGCCCGCCACATGAGGGTTTGGCAGAGGGCGCAGAGAAAGGCGAGGAGGTAGCGGAGGAAGTAGAACTCGGCCACCTTGGAAGAGTGCGGCAGTAGCCGGCGGATGTTGGCGCCAATGGCATGAATCGCAATGTACAGCCAGCTGCGTATGGCATAGTCGGGAGAGTACTCCCAGGTTTGCAGGCCATAGCCATGGCCGAGGTAGTGGGTTGGCTCCCAGTAGTTGAAGGTCTCGTCGCAGTCCTGGATGGGGGAGAAGAGGGCGGCAATGATGTTGGCGCCGAGGAAGATGTAGAAGGCCGAGATGGGCTCGATGGCAAAGGTATTCTTTATGGCGCTGAGTGGTGAGACCTGGTCAGCTCCCTCAACTCACCATCATTGATCAGCTGGGACACAGCACGGAGGACAACACTCACTTTTTCTTGGCATGCTTAGCCGCGGGATGAACAAACTCCTTCTTTCCCTTTTCCGGCGCGCCCTTGGATGCTGTCTTGGGCGCCATTGTTGCGCTGGTCCCTTTCTCTCAGGGGCGGACACGACGCGGCAGTGTGATGGACGTGATGACCTCAACACATGAAAATGCAGCTGAACTTGTTGAGTGCCCAGTGCCAGCTTCCCCAGCTGCATGCCCAGAGCCGCTAGTCCCTGATGAGTCTAGCGTTCCCGTGGTGATCCGTGCGCTGCTGCAGATTCCAGGTTGTCCCACCTCGATTGAACTTTTTTGGATCCTGGACTTTTTTTCTAGCAGTCGCAATCATCAGCACGAGTTCCCATCATCGCGGTGGTGTTGATATTCCAGTCGCGATTCGAAATATCCTGTTCACCATTACTTTGGTTTTGAAAGCTTGGCTTTCTTATTCATTGTTTGGAGTCACAGAATTTGGCAACATCTGTGTTGATAATTATTTTTCGCTGCGCAGCTTATCGCTTCCTCGCGTTCAAGTGTGAAGCACGCCGCGCAACGCGATCTCAGAGTCAGCACCTGTCGCACAGCGTTGTTCAGCGGAGCAACATCAGCCACCAGTCTCCGCAGAGGATTAGTGCGAGGTTGTATCCCGACCGACGACATCATGGCGGGTCTTCCTTTCCAGATTCCGGGCCTCGGCGAGGCTAAGCCCAACGAGCAACTGCCCGTCGACAGTTTCGCGCCGGACTTCCTCGCTGCTGCTGCAAGTATTTTGGGGGAGAACGGGGAAATCGTGGGTGGTACTAACGAGGAAGAGCAGTTGGAAAAGAGGAAGCAAAGGAAGCAGCAAGAGAAAGAGGGGCCGGCACTTACAGCGGATGAGGCAGACGATTCCATGGAACTTGACATTTCCGATACCAGCACCCTTTCAGCACACCTCAAAGACAGCCAAGACCATCAAGATACCAAGATGAGCGACAATGAGCCCAAGAGCACGGAAAGCCAGGCTGCCGACATAGAGATGAAGACCGGCAATGAGGCTCCTGCTAGCCCTGGTGTCACCTATGCGCTCGAGGCCGCTCTCGAAGGCCTGTTCCCAAAGGCTGGCGCACCCGCTGAGCAAGCCACGGTCCAGACCGAGCAGCCGCAGACCAGAAATACCGAGCAGCCGCGGACCAGCAATACCGAGCAGCAACAGAATGGGGTCAATATAGAGCAAGAAGGGGAGAATCCAGAGTGGGAAGCCGATTCGTCGCCCTACGAGTCTTCTTCGGAGTCGTCTTCAGACAGCTCGTCCGACGATGATTCGGAGGACGAGGGCGGTTACCAGCTGTTGGGCATTGAAGAGACCGCCCGTCTACTCATGGCCGCCGATGGTGACGGTGAAGGCGACGGCGATGGTGGCAAGGCTAAAGGCGCCGGGACCGCTCTGCGCACCAAGAACGAGAAGCCTGAAGAGGTCATCCCCAAGCCCGACATCACGATTACCCCTGAGATGAACATTGAGCGCCTCGGCAACATTGAATTCATTGTCGAGAACACCATCGTCATCAAGTCCCACGTTCCCGGCGAGGTCCAGGTCCTGGACTCCGGCTCCGTGCTCTGCAAGGAGGACCGGACTGTTATTGGAGCCCTGGCCGACATCTTGGGCAATGTTAGAAACCCTGTTTACACGGTTGGCTTCTCCTCGGAGGACGAGATCAAGGACTACGGCTTGGAGACCAAAATGCCCATCTACTATTCTGTTGACCACGCCAATTATGTGTTCACGCAACCGTTGAGGGAGGTCAAAGGCACCGATGCCAGCAACCTTCACGACGAGGAGGTTCCGGCCGAGGAGATGGAGTTTTCCGACGACGAGAAGGAAGCCGAGTACAAGCGGGCGCAGAAGATGAAGAAGCGTGGCGGCAAGGCTGGTCGGGGTACCCGCGAGTTGAGTGTCGCATCTACCCACACCATGACATCGCAACCGAGCAACATTGGCCTCAACTACGACGATGATGAAGACGGTCCCTACAAGCCGTTGGCTCGCCCTCCTGGGTTTGGCATGGGGTCTGGTGCCTCGTTGCCGCTGAGGCCCGAAGCAGGGTTCAGTCCTCCCCGTGGTGGGCGTGGCCGTGGTCCCCGCGGAGCCCATCGTGGCGGACGTGGTGATTTCCGCGGACGCGATTATCGTGGAGGCCACCGCGGTGGCGACCGGCGTCATGCCTCGCGTGGCAGCAGCAGCAGTTTCTCGCAGTATTCCCGCGATGGCCCTGCCTCTCCCCAGAGCTACACCAGCACTCCGCCGGCGCCCCCAGAACCCCATCTTCCGCCTCCCCCTTCGAGCGAAGCTGCCGTCGCCCGCCGGGCAATGGCCCATCCCCCTGGGTTCATTCCCCCTCCCCAGTTTGCGCAGTCGCCGTCCGCCCTGCCACAGCTCCCTCTCCCCACCACCAGCCCCGACAGCTGGCAGCTTCACCTTCAACTACCCGGCATGGAACCCGAACCAAGCCCAGCAGCAGCCGCAGTACCAGTACCCTCCTGCGGCCACCCACCACCACCAGTCGCCCCGCCCCAGCAACAGCCCCAGCAGCAGCCCAGCTACGGCCAACATCAGCCCTACGTGCCCCTCAGCCTCCCGCCTGGTCGCCCGCAGGCCCTGCCGCCCCCTGGTGTCCCCCCCGGCCGCCGCGTACGGGCAGCACTACTTTGGCGGCTACCAGCCTCCGCAGCAGCAGCAGCAGCAGCAGCAGCAGCAGCAGGTGCAACAACCGCAGCAGCAGCAGCAAGGTCAGCAGCAGTACTGGCCCCAGCAGCAGCAGCACCAGCCGTATGGCGGGTACGGCCAGGGGCCGAGCCAGTAGTTGCTCCTGGCGGGTATGTGGGTCTTTTGCCCTCTGTGGTGTGCAACCGCCACGACGAAGAGGTGGAGGACTTCGCGGCGGGGGGTGGGTGCCGTCCTAGCGCGGGACTCGTGGCGCTAAGATTGGGCGGCAAGGATGCCGTGCGTCTGCCATGTTTGGCATGTGTCGGTTTAGATTTTTTTTGTTTCGTTTTTAATGTTGTACGGATATAAAAAAGGGTTAGGCGGCATCATCATTATGATTGACGGGCGGGCATTTTTCGTTGCAAAAGTTCGCATGTAGGGTTTTGTTACTAGCACGATCATGGGCCGGCGTTGTGATTTGGGATGGAAGACAAAAGCAGATGGTTGGGAAGGATGTGACGGGATGGGATGGATGAATAAGAGGAAGGGAGTTGGTGGCTGGTTGTGTTGGGTTGTTGGGTTGTTGGGTTAGAATCCTAGCTATTGTGTGTGTGGTCAGGATAGTGTCTGGAATTGTAAGGAATATTTGAACTGTAATTCGGGCTCTTGATGCTATGAGGGTGAGACTGCAGTCTATCGTCGCATTGGCACGGGTAACATTTAGCCACGAAACCAGCCGGTGTAGACCTAAGCAGCCAGGTCAAAGACGGGGTAGAATGAAGCCTGGAGGCCATCACCATCCTCTCCCAGAACAGCTGAGACACGGACACAGACACACGTGCCAAAACCCCTCTCCACGCAGTCCCAGAGACGGAGCATCCGTCCTCTCCACGTGCCAGAGGAATCCCGTTTCAAGTTAAGCCATGTTACACCTGGAAATCACGTTTGTTTTCCATCACTGCTGGAAGGGTTGCCATGATCTGACGGGAGGAAAGGGAGAGTCAGAGAGGGACCACGGTTCACGGCACGGCAAGAAAACCTTTCTCCCCGTGGAATTCGGCCGGGTTTAATATGTATCCCTCAGGAGGTGTCACCGACCAACGCCCGGACGGTGACGGCTGACAGCACCAATGCAGCCCACTGAGGGTTGTCAGCCAGTGCAGGTTTGTCTGCAGGGCAGAACATGCAACACTGCCTCCTGTTCCATGGCTGTGGCATCTCGCGCCACTTGTGACCATCTCGAAATGAGCTTGTCAAGCAATCACATTCCGATCGCTGTCAAGTGTGCCAGTGGCTTGGGCGATCGGGCGACGACGGACTCCACTTTCCAGGCTGTTTCAAAAGCGTGGGAACACCCAGACTTCTGGAAATTCGTTCCGCGATTTCCCATCCAAGTTGGGTCATTGTGTGTGTGCCCTGTGGATCACGCCAGACCCGACGCTCGGGACCGGCGAGTTTGGGGATGGGATGGAGGGAGAGACGGGAAAAGGTGGGGGAGAAGAACAGGGCCGACCAACGAGAGGGAGAGGAGATGCCTGTTGTGTCCAGCCAATGGCAGCACAACCGGCAATCTCGCTTCCTCATGGATCTGCGGCGTGACCAATCAGCGTGGGTTGGTCCCTGAAGTGGCGCTTGAAACGGGCCCGCATGGGAGCAACACGATGGACGGATCCAGTTGGGACGAGGGATGGAACCTGAAAGGAAGCGCTGTGTTTCGAAACATGGACGATTCGACGTCGACCGTGGGAGCATCGCCGATGGTTGCGGAAGGTGTTGATGGGGGAGGGCACTATGACGCTGTTGATGGGTGGTTTCGCGGGGAGCATCTGTTGGATTACAACACGAACGATGGCTGATCCAACAAGCAGCGATCGAGCGGCGCAGGTCAGCACACGCAGTCTGCAGTTGACTGCCTTTCCCGTCTCGGACAGTGTCATCAGCGAAGGATGGCCCCCCAAGGTTCAAGCCAAGCCCCGGTTTGCTGGGTGCAACCAAACATCCACCCGCGGCCGTGTTCCCGTTCCCACACCGTCGCCGATTCTTCCTCACTCATCAGCGTCCCGTCTGCAGGGAATCCTGGGCTGTCTGTTCGAGTTAGCGCCAACACCTCTCCTCTTTCTGCAGCACCAGGCCGCAGCGTTAAGCTTCTTCCCGCTCTGGTCGAATCCTGCTGACTCCTCCTCTCACACACACACCCGCGAGCGTCTGTGGTGTCGCTGAGCGAATCGCTGTCTGTGGCCATGACCAGTTGAGGCCCGGTTCTCCTCTTTGCCTTCTTTTTGCAGAAACTACTACTACCAACTGTCGATTCCTTCCTTTCAACCAACCCGATCCTCAATCGGACCGCTTTGCCCACGCGGACGGGTTACAGCCGCCGCCAGACATTCTTTGTTCTCCTTGCCCTTTGAGACACGCTCACACAGCCAACCAAAGGGGTTTGCACTATTGACACGCCAGCGAAACTCGACGCTCTTGGACGTCGAGTAATCGTTTTTTTGAAGCAAGCGTCTGAAATTGAACCATCTGGATTTCATCCTGCGACGAACGGGGTTCCTGGCGAGAAGAGGGCGCTCGACGCAACACCACTGCCATGGAAGCGCGGGAATTGTGGGATGCGGTGAAGCATGAGGTCAGGGACTTGCTTGCTCCCAATGCTGCGACAAGAGCGATTGCCCGAAGGGACGAAACATCCATACCGCTCATCGAGATCACTGCCGCCCCAACCGTTGACACCACCGAGACTGTGCTCGTCATCGCAAGCACGTCGACGGCATTGTCCGAGACCACGGAGCCGGCACTTACCCCGACGACCACCGCAGCGCGCCCAACAGCGACGCCAAAACCCGCCGAAGATGTGCCCGCTGAGATGAGCGTGGCCGCAAAGGCCGGCATCGTGATCGGCGCCCTGGGCGGCATCCTGATCATCTTCGTGGTGCTCTACCTGGTCTTCAGCGCGCGGAGGAAGAAGCTGGAGCGGCAGCGGCAGCAGCTTGAAGACGACGAGAAGATCAACGGACCCTTCGCTGACAGCGCCGCCATCCCGGCAACTCCAGCCAAGGCCCCTCGCCTCAGTCTCCGCCCCGTTACCCAATTCCTCCCCAACTTCACCACCCAGTCCCAAGCCGACCGCCGCGCCAGCCGTGGCATCGCCCTAACCCTCAACCCCGTCTCCCACAACACCAACAACAACCACAACAACAACACCCTCTCCCCTCAACCGCCCTGCCGGCGGCAGCGCCTGGGAGCGTCACACCGTCCGCTCCCGGACCCCAAACCCACCCGCCCCAGCCTCAACACCACCAACCTCCACCCCACCCACCACGCCAACCCCTTCCACGACTCTCAAAGCATTCCCGAAGAGCCCGTCTCCCTATCTCCACCATCTCTGCCCTCTCCCACCCCACTCGCAACGTCGGCCTCGCCACCACAACAACATCCTCACCCCTCCCCGACCCCGTCTCCCCCATAGACCTCCGACTCCGACTCCGAACACCAACGATATCCCCACCAACACGCACCCATTGTCACAGCCCAACCCTCCACCCTCACCCGCAAAACCTCCATCCGGAAGGACCTGCCCAAACCCCTAGACCTGACCATGACGCCCAAGCCGCCGTCGCCGTTGTACGCGGTTCCGCCGAGCCCGGCTGGAACAGAGTATAGCATGCACAGCATGGCGGCGGGGCAGAGTCCGGGGCCGTCGAAAAGCGGGGAGGCGATTGCGGCTGCGGGCGGGCCGGCGCAGTCGACTGTGCATAGAGTACAGTTGGATTTCAGGCCGACGCTGAGGGATGAGATGGAGTTAAGGGCTGGGGGTTTGGTGAGGTTGTTGCATGAGTATGATGATGGTTGGGTGAGTCCTTTTTTCATACTTACCAACACCACCGCCTCTGTTGTTTCTCTCTTTTCTTTTCTTTTTTGCCCGGTGTTGTTGTGGTTCATTAGTCGTTGTGGTTTTATGACTGGCTGTGTGAGTGGATAATTTTGCTAACAACCCCAACTACAGGCTCTCTGCATCCGCCTCGACCGCTCCCAACAAGGCGTCGTCCCCGAACATGTCTCTCGACCCGCCCCGTCAAGCCCCGGCCCCAACCAGGCCAGCAACAGCGGGGCGGTCCGCCTATCAACCCCAGTTTCCACCACCAGCATGGTGGGAGTGGGAATGTGCCGCCGCTTCCGGTGCCGAAGGATAAGGGGTATGGGTATGGTAGACCGAGGAGCCCTGGTGGTGGTGGTGGGGGGACGAGTCCGGCGCCGGGGCAGGCTTATTAACCTTTGCTTTGGTTTGTTTTTGGTCGGTTGAGGGGGTGTGGGGCGGTGGTGTGGTTCGAAAAGTCCGTCCGTGATCGTCCGTTTTGTTTTATGTTTTAAAAGGCGTTTGGGCGGGGGAGTGGTGTCTGGGGTATGATGAACTTTCGGGCTGGGATTTAGCTTCACTTCTTCGCCCTCAAGTGGCGGGCGGCTGCTATTTGGTTGTAGCTGGGCATGAGAGGGCGCTTGGACTAGTCTCTCATGTTGAAGATTTTGATGTGGACAAATTTACTTCTGTTTGTGGCTCGCTGGAATGGGACGCTGGTTCTGGTCTCGGTTGTGGTCAAGTGTCTGATGTCCACGTCAGGGAGGGTGTGTGCATGTCCAGGTGCATGTCCAAGAGACCACTGTTCAGCTGCCCCGGAGTGAACAGCAGAACCACCTCGGACCATTTGTGCTACATGACATGATGATGTGTGGTCTGGTATTTATATGTTTTGGTAAAATCTATGTGTGTGAACTCCGCATTTGCCCTCTGGGCTTCAAGCAGATACCCCAGAGAGCCTCAATGAACCCCCTGACCACAGGTGCCCCCCATAGCGAAAGCTCCTACTGACCCGCAGCGACAATATTCCTCAGATGCACCCTCCAATTATTCGGCCTCGGGCCCTCTCAACCACAAACGGCGCCGCCTCCAGCTTCTCCCCCTCCAGATAATGCCCCTGCAGCACCTGAGAATCTGGCCCCCGACGATCGACAGGCAGCTCCGGCAGGCCAGCACGAACCTGCTCCTGTCTGGAACGCGTACCTCCATCAGCCTCGCAAAAAACCGCGTCTCGCTGACGCGCTTGTGCCACGGGCGCAGGTCGGCCGAGTCGATCCAGACGTGCAGGTCCTGCAGGTTGGGCAGGGCGGCCACCAGGTCGCACACGCGCTGCCACGGGTTGTTGGACATGCTGAGGTTGGGGCGGGCGCGCCCTGCAAAGACGGGGGGCCGTCGTCGTGCTTGCCGGGCGTGTTGGGCGGGTAGTAGATCTCGGTGATGATGTTGGTGGCGCGGATGGAAAGCTCAAGGAGCGGATGGGGAAGCGGGATGGATGGGGGTGTAGTGGGAGAGGAATTCTTCGGCAGCGGTGGTGTAGGTGAAGATGAAGGTGGTGTGGGCATAGAGGGTGGGGAGGAATTCGATGTACCTGCCTGGGATCAGTGTCTATCAGGGGTTGAATGGGGAGTCGAGGGTTGCTCACATTCGTTTACACGCCATTAATAGGGATAGAAAGCCAGCCTTCGCGCCAGAATCACCCCCGCCCCTCCTTCCTAGGACCATCAACCCACCCATCACCCTCATCTCGCAAAGTCTGCGCCTCAAGCAGCTGGCTCAGCGACTGTCGCGCCGACAGAAAGGCGTTACGCCTCTGCATCAGCTCGTCATCGGGATGAGGGTCGAACGTCTGCTCCTCGCAGGCCCAGTGCAGACACCACTGGCTCTTGAGGCGGCGGTCCCAAGCCTTCTTCTCGTGCCGGGGCGTCTCGGTCGAGCCATACCTTTGGAGGCGCACGTCTTCGGCGCGGGGGTCGGTGATGCAGGGGATGTGGGACCAGACTTGAGACGGCGCAAGATCACTGGATTTAGAATCGGGACTGGGTTCTGTCTCCGTGAGTACGATGTGCTGGCGCGTGGGGGATAGCTTGCGGTATTCGAGGTAGATGAGGTTGCGGATCTCGGCGGGGAGGAGGGCGAAGAAGGGGAGGGAGCTGGGAGTTGGCGGTGATGTGGAAGTTGCTGGTGACAATGGGTTTGCTGGCCATGTTGGGCACTTGTGAGAGACAACGAGGTGTTAATGGGGGATTGTGTCATTTGATCTTAAGGGTCTAAATGTCTTTCAAGTTGTTGGCCCGAGATGGGGTGAGTTAAAGACGACAGCCCGTCATCGCATCCCACCCCTGTATCGTCTGCCTGGGCTGTGTTGTTGTTTTGTTGTCAGCCTACCTTTCACCCCACCTATTTCCCTGGTGCCTGGGCTGAATTGATGGACGCCTGGAAGCCACGCAATTGGCCTTGCGTCCGGTGAATTTCATTTTTCTCATGAGAACAGAAGATCCCGCCTCTTGTTTCGTCCAGTCTGGTGGGACTGCAGAGGCTGAGCATCACCGCCAAGCGCAAGGAGACAAGAGATTGGTGGGATGGAATTCTCAACCCGCAGCTCAGCAACGAAGCCCATATTGGAGGCTTTATGGTTGCAAGATCAGCCCGGGCAAACTGAGAGCCAGCCCTTCTCTCTTCTCTCTCACAATGCAGCCGTTGAGACTAGACCATTGCTTCGGAGAAGCCCTGGACTCGGAAACGCAACGAGCAACTTGGATTTCCATTGCTAGTCGGGTGCTGGGGCTCGGATGATGAGGCATGCCGTGTCTGAGACTGCTCGAAGACGGATGAATAGTTCCGTAAACCAGTCAACTCACAAGCGTGAAGAGTGAGTGAAAGAAGCAAGCCGGCTTCCAGAAGGTTCCTGTCTTTGTTGACAAATACTCGGCGCAACTGAGACGGTGAGACCCTTAGACCCCACTTGCCGCCGACAGTGGAGTTCCGCGGCATCCTCTCCCCAGCGACAGATACCGTGACCCCACCACAGCTCCATTATCTCACCGACGCCGACCACCGGCCCTCCGGGTCCCTTAAAGCCCCTTGCCGCCGCAACCGACGCGCCTCCTCTATCTCCGAACGGCCTTGCTTTTCACTTTGTAATTGCATCTCGTTGTAGTTGCATCAGCGATTTTAACCTCGCCACATCCCAACATCTTGCGACCCCTCAGTGCCCAAGACAGTTCCACCCTTCACCCCCCTACCACCCGCACCAGCGCAACCTTGACGACTACCTACACCCCCATAACCAGACCATGCCATGACCCGCGAAACAAACATGGCCAAATCCCTTCTTCTCAAAGAGGAAGGCAACCGCCGCTTTCAAGCGGGCGACTATGTCAAAGCCGAAGCCCTCTACTCACAAGCGTACGCCTCTTTCCTTCGCCCATACCCCTCTCCCTCATCCCTTTCATTCCCTCCTCAGCATTAACACCCCCCCTCCAGCATAATAACCGACCCTCAAAATCCCACCCTCTACACCAACCGCGCCATGGCGCGCCTCAAGCTCTCCCTCTTCGACAGCGCCATCGCTGACTGCGCCACCTGCCTGTCCCTCGCCCCGGACAGCATGAAAGCGCACTACTCCCTCTCCCAAGCGCATCTGGGCTTACACGCGTACGACGACGCACTCGAGCACGCGGTCCTCGCGCACTCGCTGTGCGCCCGCGCGCACGACAAGAGTCTCGAGACGCTCACGGCCCACGTGCTGCGGTGCAGGAAGGCGAGGTGGGATGACAGGGAGAGGAGGAGGGTGCGGGAGGACGGGGATTTGGAGGGGAGGTGATGGAGTTGATGGGGAGGGAGAGGGCGAGGGAGGTTAGGGAGGTGATGGAGGAGGGTGGGGGTGAGGGAGGTGGAAGAGGAGTGGGAAGGGAAGATGGAGAGGTTGAGGGCGTTTTTGAGAGAGCGAGGCGGGGAAGGGGAGGGGAGAGGAAGGTGCCGGATTGGGCGGTGGATGATATTAGTTTTGGGTTTATGGTTGATCCGGTTGTGGTGAGTTTCCCTGGTGGTGATGAAGGGGGTTTGGGGCGTGGAAGTGCTAACGTCGTGGCAGACAAAAACCGGCAAGTCGTACGAGCGCGCGTCCATCGTCGAGCATCTGCGCCGGACACCGCAGGACCCTATCACTAGAGAGCCGCTGTACATTTCCGAGCTGCGGCCGAACCTCGACCTCAAGCACGCGTGCGAGGAGTTCCTGCAGGAGAACGGCTGGGCGGCGGACTGGTAGGACCGGACATTGGCGCCTTGGATGGACTCTATATGTTGGCTGGCTGGCATTTGGTTGCATAGCATGGCGTTTTGGTTTTTAGCATTGTCGGATCTAGCGCTGTTTACCTGTACGTACAATCTGTGCGATTCACACGAAATACTGGACACTATACCCTGCCCTAGGATTTCGCCATGACTTTTAGACGTCAGCTGGTTGCATTTTTCTTTCCGCTGGCTATGGGAGGGAGAAAGCGCAATCCTGAGGACCATGATAGAGTTGGGGGGTATGGTGAGGGAAAGAAGGGCCGAGGTCTCACCATGCTACCTCACAGGATTCGGGTTTTGAAGAACAGACACCAGAATTTGCCGTGAAAGTCTTTCTTAATGTCTATGTATGTACATTCAGGAACCCCAGACGCCCATGCCACGCGTAGTAAGCGCCGCTGTCTATCCCTTGGAAACACTCGAGTGTAAAAAGAAAACAGGAACAACTCATTAAACCTCGACTCGACGACCCGTATGTGTCTCGTAAACCATTCATCCCCTCTGTATGTACATGCATCATGCCTTGCCACATCCACACACCGACCCCTTCATTCGAAAGATAACCAAAACAGAACATGTCGCCGCAATGCCATAACCAGAACGTAAAAAGAACGTAAGTGCTGACGGTGTTCTCATGCCTCATACATCATTGTCGTATTCGTATGTCGTTCACTCCCATATATGCCAAACCACTCCCTCATCACACGTCAAATAAACCCACCACCACTAGGACCCCCTCTCCGTCTATCCTCCTCATCTGCTGCTGCTGCCCACTTCCACTCCCACCACCTGCTAAATACCCCACCAGCACTCATCATCGTCCCCCAACCCCCCTCCCTCGGAGGACTCCCCTGCAGCAACACTATACCCCTGGTAATACTATGTCCATACCTTGCCTGCTTCTCATTCTCCCCAACCATCACCACCAACACCACCACCAACACCCCTCCACTCACTTCTCCCATGCCCACCGCCATGACCACCAGCGCCATACCCTCTCCCCGCATAGCCCCATGCCCATGCCTCTGCCCTCATCACTACTCCCACTCTCCTCCAAATCATCATACTCATAATCATGATAATGCGTCAACACCGGCATCGACCGACTATTATTTGAATCGCCCTTCACCAAGCCCAGCCTCCTCCTCCGTCGCCCCGCGCACCTGCGGACTGGAGTACCCGCGCGACGAGGCAATGCCCTGGCGGCTGGAGCTCACGGGGCGCTGCTGGTGCTCCTGGGATAGGGGTGGGGTTGTTGGGGATGGGAATCATGAGGTGGTTCGTCCGTAGCGACAGCAGCGGCGCGCTGGTGGCGGCGGAACATGTTCTGGAAGGAGAACTGGCGGCAGGCGCCGCCGCGGGTGGTTGTTGGGGGTGGGGGCGGGTTGGGAGGCGGTAGATTCGGTGTCGCTGTCGTCGAATTGGACGGCGCGTTTGGAGGGGTCCGAGTCATCCGGAAAGGGGTCGTCCGAGTCGGGTTTGGAGGTTGGGACGGCGATGGAGGTGAGCTGGACGGGGTGCATGGGGCTTTGGAGTTTGTGTGTGGCGGCGTCGCCGGTTTTGGGGCGGAAGTCGGGGTGGCCTGGGAGGAGGACGCTGCGCGCACGGTGGCGGATAGTGCCGACGAGGCTGGAGAAGGCGGGGAGACGGGGCGGTTGGCCTCGGCGAGTTCTTCCTCGGTGGGGAAGTGCGACCAGCCGAGCGGGGGTGGGCGGACGGGGTTGGCAGACGGCGGTGCGAGGTGCGTGGGCGCCGGGGAGGTCATGGAGCGGTGGGTGGTGAAGGACCGGTGTGTGCTAAACGTCCCGGTCCGGCGCCGCCTGATGCCGTCCCACTCGTACGTCGGCGCGCCGTTCTCGCTGACGGGCGCTAGGCTCTCGGCCTGCTTCTCCTCGCGCATGCGCTTGAATTCGTCGAACTCCATCTTCTGCCGGGCAGAGGACAGCCGCCTGACAATGGCCGCGGCGCCTCTGATGGCGTCGGCCTTCGGCTCTGTTTCTGGCTGCGGCTGCTCAGCGATAGTCTGGATCTGGTCCAAATCTCCAGCAAAGACGGCGCTGTCTGGGACATCCTTGGCTGACTTGGACAGTTGCAGCAGTACGACGCCCGAGCAGATGGTCAGGAATCCATTGACCACGGTGATGATAGACGTAGGCGTGCCCTTGAAGCCTCGGAACAGGATGGCCGAGCTGATGATGGTCGTGCTCGTGAAGTAAACATAATAGGTAGGGGTGACCAGTGCGGCGTTGAAGATATTGAGCGCTTTCTGAATACACAGTCAGCAAACAGGAGGCACAACCCATCAGTCGGGTTCCTTACGTTCAGGAAAATAATCTCTGTCAAGAGGGTGCCAATAACAAACACCAGCAAAACGTAGAGAAACCACTGATTAAACTGCGGCGTCCCGCCGGCTTGCGCAATGATAGCGGCACCCAGGCCCTGTGTGGCCACGACACTGAGACCGCCCACCCAGCTGCAGATGGAGATGTAGACCAGCATGTTTTTGTTCCCGTACTTGGGACCCAGCCAGAAGGCGACAATGGCCGACCCCACTATGACAACGCCCGCGTATGTCAAGAAGCCAGGGTGGATAACGAACGACTGCATCTGCTGGATGTTGGCGACCGACGAGGTCTGCGGCGCATTCATGACGATGACAATGGACCCCACAATGCACAGGAAGCAGGCGACCTTGCCAACCATGCTCAGCCGCTCCTTGAGAAAAATGGCCGACAGGACGGTGGTGATGACGACGGAGAGGGCGCCCAGGGGAGTGACCAGGATGGCGTCGGTGAAGGCATAGGCGGCGAAGTTGAGGCCCTCTCCCAGAATCATGAGGGTCATGCCGGCCCACCAGTAGAAGTTCTTGAGGTACCCGTATCCTTCGCCAGCCACCTCGTTGTATTTCTCGTTCGCGCGAAGCAGGCCGACCTTCTTGAGCACGAACGAGGTCCCAATGAATGCGCCGGAGCCGACAGCCAGCCCAATGCCGATCGCTTTGTATACTGGGGGCCTGTCGGCAGCCGGAGGGCCTCCGCCGCCGGAGCGGGCGTATATGTCGTGGGCATGGCCCAGGAGGTTCGCTGTGCTCTCCATGGCTGCGCCAGGAAGAGGATGCGACGACTATGTCGTCAATGGTCCGGTATTCTCGTGCGTCTGTGTGGTGGAGCGATGACGGGTGCGGGTGCGGTGTCTTGGACGAGATGTCGTGGGAAAGCCGTTGCTGTTGCGGACTGTGTAGGAGGCGGCATGAACTTGGATTGTCGATTCAGGTGTGGCTGGAGGTGATTCGAGGTTGGGAGTTCCTAGAAAGAGGAGCTGCGGTCTAGACTGCGTCCTCTTCTCCACTATCACGGGAGGCGAAGCTGGAGGAGGAGCCAAGCAGGCTGTGTTTGAGACAGCAACGGAAGCTGTATGCAGATATCGAGCCCTGTGTTAGGGTCAAGTTGAGGATTGCGGGAGGAACCGTCTGAAGGAACAAGATTGGCAAATGCGCAAATCGACGACAGCAGGCTGAAGGGTGCGATGCGAATACGGCAGCAAAGGCGAAAATGGCAACCAGGGCCGCAAGGGCGGCTGAAAGCGATCGAGACGTCGATTGTGCGCCGTCCGAGGATGCAGGTCTGGCGAGTCTGGGTCGTATTGGATCCAAGTCCCTGTCCCTGTGTCTGTGCTGTGTCCCTGCGCTTTGGTTGCTGGTTGCTGCGCAATGGCGGGGCAAGGCCTGGGACGGCCCCCACCAAAACAAAAGCTTCAGGGGGCAGAAGGCGCTAGCTGGATCGGTCAAAGACAGCCAACTG
The DNA here is from genome assembly GCA_027946355.1 of Collariella sp. IMI 366227. NCBI lineage: Eukaryota > Fungi > Ascomycota > Sordariomycetes > Sordariales > Chaetomiaceae > Collariella > Collariella sp. IMI 366227. The sequence continues at coordinate 208,343 of JAPEUS010000018.1, forward strand.
TCTCACAAAAAAGTAAAGAAGATCTCGTCAAGAATCGAGGTGTCTGGCACCAACAAGAATCAGAAAAATAAAGAACAATGGATGTGGTGTCCTTGTCCCCCCCGTCTTCTGCAGGTGCCCAGCTGGGCAGGCGAGGCAGGCGGGACGGACCATGCACCCGGGCGACCTGGTGGGTCCTTCCAGGTTTGGCGCCACCATGCTTCTGATCCCTGCTGCCTGAAAAGCGGGGCATTGGTCGCCGCTGGTGCTGCCCTGAAACGTCAAGTGTCCCATGAACGTCACTTTCTGTGGCTGGGAAACGAGACAAAATCTCAAAGCAAAGAGACATGCCACCCCTTCGACCTCAAACATTTCCATCAAGTTTCGAGCGGTGGAAGGCCAGGATCGCTCGATTTTCTATAAGCTCTGCTCGTGATTCAGATCTTGCTGTCTCCACGGGGTTGAGAATTGCAGACGCACCAGCCCACCAAGATACGAGTTGGTCAGTCAGGACGAAATCGGTCCGCTTTCTCGGGGCCCTTAACCATCATTTGATACCTCTCTATCGGTCATCACTTCCGCTCGAGGCTGGAGGGCTCAGCTCGACTAGGCTGGTGATGTAACCGTCGCGTTGTCGCTGTGCAGATTGCCAAGTTTGATACCACACAAGCGCGTCAGCACCTTTTCCAGTGGTCGCTGGTCAGACGGGAGCCAAGAATAGCCCGAGTAGGTGGTACCTTTGGAACCCTCGGCGATGAATTGCTTGGGTGGTAAAAGAGGAACAGCACCGCTCCCACCATCCTACCGTTGATGGTATTAACGCTCGGCTTCCAACGCAGTCAGCTTGAGTCAAGGATGCAGCTCCGCGACAGAGCGTGTGGCAGCTTCAAACCCTCGTTTGGCACGGCGCCAGGACAAGCTTCCACACAGGTCCGGGTCTAGCCCACGCGCCCGTTAAACTGTTCTGCACATCATGATCTGCAATTCAGTGGACAAACCTGGCAACACGGCGTCTCGTTCCGCCACGCTGTCGCAAGTGGCGCCGAGGGGGAAGTCGTCACATGTTTAACATGACTTGCAGTCAGCATCACAAAAAGTTGTTAGTGTTTCAATTGATCGTCTGACGCGGCCACACTTTCACGGCCACACCCAGTCCAGGGTTCATCACTGTTCGAGGTCCGCTCTCGACTCCCTTTTACGTCTCAGGGAGATGAACATGGTATAGCTGGTTCTGCTGGAAAAGACTGATTCAATCTTCAGAGAAAGAATGGCCGGATTCGTCAGATCATTTCCAAGCGTGCTCTCTGCCTCTGTCAGTCTGCCTTTGGTTGCATTAAGTCACGACCCTAAGCATTGGATAGAGCACAGCCAATATCATGTTCTAAGCAAACGAGACACGTATTTGGGTGTTTTTAATGAGAAGCTTATCGATTTCTCTAACCGATCCCATAAGAACCACAGTTCGAACGGTACCAGAGACCACTCGAGGCCGATTCGGGCCACACCCGAGCCACACCAAATCACGCTTCAAATAGAAGGAAGGATGTGACTACCACGGCAGTATTGTCCCATCGTAGCTGTGGAATTGGCCCGAATTCTCCAGGGTCAAAGCATCAATCTGTGTACACTAGTTAGCCCACACACTCAAGGCACACCAAAGAAACATACCTGCTCAACAACCCCCTTTGCACTCTGCTCCACCGTCAGCGGCGGCTCCTCGAAGCCCACCTCATCAGCCACTGCCTGGCCCATCCCAGTCTTCACCCATCTATCAGACCCCCCCGCAGTTAGCTTACTACTCCTCGCCCTCGCTGCCGGCCCCTTTCCCACCCCCATCTCTACCCAACATCAAACCCACGTTGAACTTTTTTAAAAAAAAAAGAAAGGTGAACTCACCCGGATGCACACACCCCACAACCACCCCTTCCCTTCAACTCAACCCCACCTTCCTCGCCCAAAAGTTCCCGCCGCCTTACTCATCCCGTACGCCGCCCCGGGCAAGTTCTCCATCTCCAGTCCCCGATACTCCCCATGACACTCGACACGTACACCACCTTACACCCTCAAAACCCTCGCCGGCCCAACGGCATTCACCTCAAAATCCCTCATCATCTCCTCCGGCTCGGTCTCTAGCACGCTCTTAAACGCGCCCGACGAGCCGGCATTCAGAATCAGTACATCGACCCTTGCCAGGCCGTGCTCTGTAAGCAGGCGGGCGGGGAGCGAGGCGGAGGAGAGGTGCGGGTGGGCGTCGTCAAGGAGGATGGGAGGAGGTGGGAGGTGGGGTGAATTTGGTGGTGGGGAAGGAGGAGGTGAGAGAGGGGGGGGAGCGCGAGGTGGCAATTACTGTTGTGGCGGGGCGGGTGAGGAGGAGGGTGGTTATGGCGTGGCCGATGCCTGGGGGATGTTAGAGGATGTGGGGGAAGGGTTAAGGGAGTGGAAGAGGTTTAGAGGGTAGGTGGAAAGGGGAGCGAAGCCTGTGAAATAAGACGATGCTTACCCCTGTTTGCGCCGGTGATGAGGTAGACGGTGTTGTCGGACATGATGGCGGTAGTGATGGAAAGTGGGTGAAAGATCAAACTATTGATTGGAAGGGAAGTAAGTGTATGGGAAGTGAATGGTGGGACAGAAAAGGGAGAGACAGAAGGCAGCTTAAATACACCGGGAAAGACGGACACGACTGACTCGCATAAAACGGGGCGTATTGGTGAGATCACGCGCAAAGGGAGCGCATCATCCTACGGTTGCTCGGCGCTCGGTTTGTTTACAGCCCCTGGATTGGCAAAACACCACACGCAAATCCATTTCTGGATGTCCCCTGCAGAACAATAAGCGCAAGACTGCCATTCAGGTTTGCCTATCGCCTAATCATAAATCATGACCGATATATCGCTTCCATCCCAGTGGTATCTCATTCCCTAGACCCAAAACGCCAAAATCCTCAAGCATCCCGTCTGTTGTTCCCGCTGGTTATGTACAAAACCCGCCCAAAAATGCCTGATCAAGCCTTGACCACCCAGCCAGCATTGACCATGAAGTCAAAAATCCTCCCACCTTTCTGCGAGTCCAGACGGCATATCTCCTTAGCTTGCTTCTTTTTAAGACTCCCGTTGCCTTTGACAGCCTCCTTGAGGATCTGCTCCTTGATCATTAGGTATGGCTTCGGCTGGATGCGTAATGTCTCGCAGAGCTTCGCCTCGTCCGCTGTTAAAAGATGCAGATCGGGCGCGTTGTCTTGGGTAAGCTGAACAGGCTGGACTCCCGGGATCGGCGGCGGGATGTACTTGTGCTTCCCGGCTGGCATTCCGTTCGCAACCACCACGCTGCCCCCGTTGACGTAGTTCCCGTTGGTCTCGGCCTTGATGCCGTTTGGCTCCACCCCGTTCACTACGGGGTTCTCTAAGATTCGAACTGGTAGCTCAGGAGCAACCAAAAGGGCCGCGCCGCTTGGTGGCTCAGGAGGCGGCTGTTGCTTGCCCCGTTGTGTGTTCGCCAGCCTCTCGCGGTCCATGGAGCCCAGAGGTATCGCTTTTTGGATGCGCAACGACTTCTCGTGTTCGTACTTCTCGCCGCTGCGAAGGTCGCCGATCCGGAGGCTGCGCCACTCCTGCAGCTGCGCGATCGCTTGCCGGAGGTTGAGCTCGTCAATGAGGCCCTGGCAGAACTGTTCAAAATCGACGCGGTTCATCATCCGGGCAAAAGGTTTCGCCTTGTTCAAGAGATCGCGTTCCTCCTTGGACCTCTTCTTCTCCATCTTGCTGTTTTCCCTGTAGTCTAACAGATTGTGTTCGAAGATGACCTTCTTCCGCTCGGCTCGCTGCGTTAACCTGCAGTTGTAGATCTCCATGACGGTGAGCTTGAGCTCCATCTCGGGCTCCAACTCGCCTGTCCGAGGGTTGATGCCATCCCCCGGGTCAAACTGCATCAGCTGCACCGCCTCTTCTGCCTCGTTGGCGTACTCGGTCTCGAACTCGAGTCGACCCGGCATGTAGCCCTGAATCTCGTGGCAGGACGGAACACTGGCGGTGGGCTTCGTCTTTGGTTGCAGGGCAGGCGCGTTCTTGGCGGCTTCCCTCCGTTCCTCGATCCTGCGCTTCTTGCGCCCCTGAAATTCTTCTCGAGATATTTCGTTCGCCAGTTCCATGTCGTGAGGACTGCATCGTTTTGGAAGGGGAAAGTTCGGCGACTCGACATAGACTTTTAGGTAGTGATCGCGGACCTCATCCTTATGCCGGTAACCGCCGATGTGGTCTGCGATGTCCGCCCACGATCCCAAACCGTAAATCTCGGCACCCTCCAGGAGCAGTAGTTCCTCGTCGGCGCCCCATTCTCGGTCGAAGATGGGGAACGAATTCTGTTCGATGACTCGGTAGGGATGTGTCGCGGGCTGGTGGGCGTTGCTTGAGGCGCCACTGGCGAAGCACTGTACACAGAGGTCGTATTCATTGCAGGCACTGTGAGCGCATCTGATTCGGACCTGCCGGGCAAAGAATTAGCTTCAGAAGCTTCAATCGGGATGTTGCTGCTCCACAATTCCCGGGACATTCGTCATGCGCATCTTGAGATGTCCGCGAAAGAGGCTTCGGCAACAACTGCCCCGAGAACCGGAGGGGCATGAGCTTACAGTTGATGTGATGTCTGCGGAGCAAACATCGCAAACATACTTCACACCTCCCTCACCACCCCTCGCCGCGATCTTCTTACGGATCACGCCCATGGTGGGCGTCGCGTGCCGGTGCGAGTGGAGTGGTGGTTACGTTGACAGGGGTAGGTCAGAGGAAGCCGAAGGGGGAAAGGCGGCCCTTGACGCGCTCTCTGACGCAGTAAGTGCCCAAAGAGGGCGTTGCGCAATTTCGCGCGGCGTGACAAAGACAATGCGACGGGAGTTTTGATGGATTCGGCCGCGGACTCGACGGAATTCGATGGGATCTCGGCCGGTTGATGCGCGTGTTGATGGTTGTCGTTGCGGGTCAATCCTGGGCATTCAGCCGGGCAGCGTTTGGCGGGTCGTGGATGGACGCGGTGACCAATGCGTCTTCCGAGTTTCTGCCGTTCTTGGGAATAACCCTAACCCTGTTCCTTGTCTCGAGACCCAAGAGCCCCTCCAGCTCTTTCTTGATTTTGGACCAACTTGAGATGAACCACTGTCGCGGAAGAAGAACATCAGGTCCTCGCAGAAATCTTGCATTAGTCACTCGCATTAAATCTAGCAAGTCTAAGACATTCTAGCGCCAATATATATATATATATATATATATACTACGCGAGTCTCCTAATCCGTGACCGCAATGGATTTGCTCGTACTATATCCACTGCCTTGACACTGGGTTGGAGGCTCAGGTAACGTCACGATTTCAGGTAATTTTTCCATGCTTGATGACTTGAAGTCTTCGTAATACACAGCTCACATGTTTCGGCAACTTTGCTGCGCCTGACCTATTTTATGACCTTTATCTACAGCCTATGACCCAGTTTCAACTCCCCATTTCCAACACTTCTCTCTCCACCCCAACCATCAAATTCACCGGGGCAAGACCGAGCGAGTCCGCTAACCCCGCCTTCCTCTTATCCCCATCAACAACCCCAGTGGAGGTACAAGTGCAACAACGTGGGGCTGATCCGACTCATCACGAACATTGCCACGACGTATATTGCTCACAGTACTCTGATCTTCTCACTTGCTACCATCATCCCTTTCATCAGTCAAAATGCCTGACCAAGTGCTCGACGACATCTCCCATCGGCGGTACAACCCGCTCACCGGGTCATGGCTTCTGGTCTCGCCTCACCGCACCAAGCGACCCTGGCAGTGAGTCGAATCTGCAACCAACACTTCGCTGTTGCTAACTCGCAACAGAGGCCAACAGGAGGCTCCCTCCAAGAATGAGCTCCCCGAGTACGATCCCAAGGTATGTAGCTTAAATCATCACCGCCAACTCACACCTCGTCTAACACCACCCCAGTGCTACCTCTGCCCCGGAAACCAGCGTGCCCAAGGCGACAGCAACCCGCACTACACCAACACCTTCACCTTCGTCAACGACTACAGCGCCGTTAAAGAATCCCAGCAGGAGTACCACCCAGAGACCTCCAACGGCAGCGACAGCAGTTCCACCAACGCCCTGGCCACCCTCCTCCTGCAAGCCCAACCCGTCACCGGCCGCTGCTACGTTCTGACCTTCTCCCCCAAGCACGACATCACCCTCGCGGACATGACCGCCCCTGAAATCCTCCCCGTCATCAACACCTGGACGCGCATCTACGCCAGCCATCTCTCCCCACCCATCCCCTCCAGTCCCTCGCCACCAAAGCCCTCGCCTCCATTCCGCCCAACCCCGACGGCGAAGTCACCCCGCCTTCCCAAGCCACCAAGCTCCGCTACATGCAAATCTTCGAGAACAAGGGCGCAGCCATGGGCTGCTCCAACCCGCACCCGCACTGCCAGGTGTGGACGACGAGTTCGCTGCCCGAGGAGCCGGGGAAGGAGCTGGTGCAGATGGGGAAGTACAGGGTTGAGCATGGGGGTAGGCATTTGCTGCGGGATTATGTGAGATTGGAGATGGAGAAGGGGAGAGGGTGGTGTGGCAGAATGAGGGTTTTTGGTGGTGTGTCCGTGGTGGGCGGTGTGGCCGTTTGAGGTGCTGGTGATTGCAAAGCGTCATGTGCGCGCGCTGGTGGATTTGAGCGAAGGGGAGAGGGGGTGGTTTGCAGAGGCGGTGCAGGAGGTGGCGAGGAGGTATGATAATTTGTTTGAGACAAATTTTCCGTACAGTAAGTGCCTATTTTTGGGGTGGGAGGGAAGGGTGGGCGAGATGCTGATGAAGATACAGGCTCCGGCATTCACCAGGCACCGCTTGATTGCTCCGAGGAGGAGGCAGAGAACAGCTGGTTCCATATGCACTTCTACCCGCCGCTGCTTCGGTCTGCTACTGTGCGCAAGTTCCTCGTTGGATATGAGCTCATGGCAGAGCCGCAGCGCGACATCACGCCCGAGCAGGCCGCTGCCCGGCTAAGGGACTGCGGCGGGGAGCTCTACCGCAAGGCGCTGAATTGAGCTGATGGGAATGGAGAAAAGGGCTCTATTGCGCGTAGTATTGGTATGGATCAGACATAGGGAGAGTCCAGAGAGTCCTAGAAACGTAGGAGTAACTACACAATAGATGCACACTCCAAAACCACCCCCTTTGCCCCCCTCCATCTTCGGCCGCTCATTGCACATAGTGGTTGTACTGCAGCGCCATCCAGATAATCCCGCCATAAGCCGCCAGAAACGGGAATATTTGAGGCCCGCTGAACCGGAGCGTCTTGAACGCCAGCAACTCGCTCGTGAAATGCACGGCGGCAATAACATGGGTCCAGATAGCCAGCTGGTACATCCCCCGGTTCTCAAGCTCATAAGAGGCATAAAAGCGGATGATACCCGCCATAAAGGTATACGTTCCAAACAGACGGGCGGCGAGCGGCGAGACCTGGTCCTTGGCCTTCTCGGCGTCCTTGCCGGTGGAAGAGGCGGGCTTGACGATGGAGGTGCTGTCCTCGGGGTTGAAGCGCTCGGTGCGCGGGGGCAGCGCGTGATTCGGCACGAAGAGGCCGTTGTAGATGCGGCGCGTGTAGTGCAGGGTCGCGTAGTTCTGGAGGGCGTTGCCCATGGCCACGACGGAGACCTAGAGAGGCAGGTGGTTAGATTTGAGATTGGGGAGCTTGGGGACGAATCCTGCGCGCGCTTTGGACGTACCACGAAGAGGTAGTAGGGCAGGTAGCCCTTCTCCGCCGACGGGAGAAATGCCTTGAGCACGTCCATTGTGCTGTCGGTGATGAGCTTGATGGGCAATGCTTCCTCCCTGAGAATTGGCGGTGTCTGTCTTTGCTGCTCCTTGCTCCCGCCTTCGACCGCGAAGTCAAGTTCAACTCAACCCTGAATGCCAAGCCCGCTAGTGTGGACGCGGGTCGTTCCCGCTGCCTCGGTTTGCTTGGCCAGAGCTCCACAGCGGGACCCCCTGGCTCAGAAACTTCCGAAAGTGTCCCAACACTTTCGGGGTCGGACGTCACGGGCTGACACGCGCCAGTGCTCAAAAGACCATCGAGACCCCTCGAACGTTTCCTGTGGTTGATCTCATTCACACCACTGCGAATCTTCGGCACAATGGACTTCCAACGGGTCTGCAACAGCGTGAGCTTTCTCAACTGCACCAAGGCCCACGAGGTCGCGGACGAGGTTGTGGTCAAGGCTCTCGATCTCTGGAGCAGCCTTCCCCAACCTGCCCAATGGGCTCTGGTGGGCTTCGGCGCTCTGTATCTGGCCAGGACCGCTCTCTCCCTCTTCCAGCTTCTGCTCAACTGCTTCATCCTCAGCGGCACCAACGTACGTCTACTCACTGCTATAAAGTTGACTGTCAGTACTGACTAAGGTGTACAACAGCTCCGCAGGTATGGCAAGAAGGGCACCTGGGCGGTCGTCACCGGCGCATCCGATGGTCTCGGCAAAGAGTTCGCGGCCCAGCTCGCTGCTAAGGGCTTCAACCTGGTTCTCGTCTCCCGCACCCAGTCCAAGCTCGACAAGCTCGCCCGCGAGCTGTCCCTGAGGTGGTCGGGACTGCAGACCAAGACGCTGTCGATGGACTACTCGCAGGACAACGATGCCGATTATGAGCGTCTGGCCAAGATAGTCGACGGCCTGGATGTGGGCATCCTGATCAACAACGTCGGCCAATCGCACAGCATCCCCGTCTCCTTCCTCGACACCACCCACGAGGAGCTCCAGAGCATCGTCACTATCAACTGCCTTGGCACCCTCAAGACCACCAAGGTTGTCGCCCCCATCCTGGCCAAGCGCAAGAGGGGTCTCATCCTCACCATGGGTTCGATGGCCGGCGTCATGCCCACCCCCTATCTCGCCACCTACAGCGGCAGCAAGGCCTTTCTGCAGCACTGGAGCAGCTCGCTCGCCTCGGAGCTCAAGCCCCAGGGCGTCGACGTGCACCTTGTTGTCAGCTACCTGGTCACCACCGCCATGAGCAAGATCCGCCGCACCAGCCTGCTCATCCCTAACCCGCAGCAGTTTGTCCGCTCCGCCCTGGGCAAGGTTGGCCTCAGCAGCACTGAGCCCTTCACCAACACGTACACCCCGTGGTGGAGCCATAACATTTTCAAGTGGGTGGTTGAGAACACGGTGGGCTCGACCAGCGCCTTCACCATCTGGTACAACCGGAAGATGCATGTGGATATCCGCAACCGGGCGCTGCGCAAGGCGGCACGGTCCAAGAAGCAACAGTAGGAGAGCGTGTATGTATGATGAATCAAGGGGCGGTGTGTTGTGTCCAAGAGAGCATGTTGTTGGGTGTTACCTGTGTACAAAAATGGGGGGGAAATGGCAGTGAGATAGAATTGTTCTCGGGAAGCCAGCCTTGTTTTGATTGCAGGGGGAATAACAGACTCAAAATTAATTCTCTTGAACATGCGATCGTCACATTCGTCTTTTTACTGTGTTATGCAACAACATGCCTTCGCCTGCGTCAGCGACATGCGATTGAAAGGCGGTGGCAGAACACTGCCCAATGCGGCCTAGCGTCGTACGACCCCAGCGCGTTCGCGTGTCTTGGGCCAGGTGATTCTCGGCGCCGCCAGCGTCCCAGAGTCGGGCCAATGATCACTGATCCTGGTGCTCCAAAAATTGTTTACGGCCAGCCTCTTTTTGGTCCAGTTTCTTGGCTGTCGCAGCACCGCAGCACAGCTTCCTCCCTCCACATTCCCGACGACGACTTCCTCAACCACCTTGCCCAACGGACCACAAGCTCCACGACAGCGACGCGGACTGGCTTTCATGGTGCAATTGTAGTGACAAACGAGCTGTCGACTGCCAGCTCCAAATAACAGAGGCAGGGAGGAGCTCCCCAGCGACAACACCACGCGGCACCACGAGACATCGAGACATCGAGTCGACAGGAGCTGAGCTTCATTGACCACGCCGCGAGCTCGACAACCCCCCATCACCCTCGCCGCCATGAACCCCGTCACCCCCGTGCGCCAGATTCCTGGGGCATTCATCAACACTCCTGCGCCCGGCCCCAATACGGTCCGCCGCCGTCTCAACTTCAACGAGGTTACTGGTCCTGCCACCACAGGCGCAATGGGGAACCCTCCCGGGCCGATCGAGAACACACTGGGCGCGGGCTTGCCAGACATTACCAACGGCATGCTGCCGCCGCCACAGGTTCGCGAAGACCTGCCCCCCGGTCGTCAAGGCTGCCGTCGTCGTCAACCAGACTCTCCAGCTCGACGAGAGCTACCCCGACCTCGACTCCTACTGCAGACGTAGGTTCAACTCCTCGACGCCCCAGTCTGTCGCGTCTCGGGACAGAAACTGACCTCTCTCTCTTGCATAGTTGGCGCGTCGTCCGACTACGACATCCATTACGGCGACTCCTCGTGGGCTCCTTTTCACAAGGTGACAAAGTATGCCATTCCCGACCAAGTGTTCCAGCGCCTCAACCAGGGCTCCGTCTTCACAAAGATTGGCTTGTTCGCGAGTATCAACTACGCCTGGGCCTCAATCGACAGCTCGCTGTTCCTCTGGGACTACACACATCCCGACCCGGAACTCATCGGCTTCGAGGATGCCACCCACACCATTACCGCTGTCGCCCTCGTGCCACCCAAGCCAGGCGTGTTTGTTAATACCATCACCCATATCCTGGTGCTAGCGACGACTACCGAGATTATTCTGCTTGGTCTTTCAGCGACTCCAACCCCCTCCGGCTCGAAGACGGTCTCGCTGTATCAGACCAAGATGATGGTTCACCGGGGCGGCAGCGACGTCAGCCACATTGTTGGCACTGCATCAGGCCGTATCTTCCTCGGCGGTGATACCGACACAGACATCCACGAGATCTTCTACCAGCAGGAAGAGCGCTGGTTCTCGAGCAGGTGTGGCAAGATCAACCACTCCCACCCCGGGTGGTCTTCGGTTGTCCCCAACCTCCCGCTGGCCGGGCTTCCCTTTGGCCAGAAGCAAAACGAAGGACTCATTGGTCTTGTTGTCGATGATACCCGCAATCTCCTCTATTCGCTCTCTAACCGCTCGACTATCCGCACCTACCACATGGAGAGCCCAGAAAAGCTCACAAAGGTCATCGAGAAGGACAAGACTAGCTGTCTTCGTGACTTCGCCCACATGGCCGACAGCGCCTCCCCGCTCATCACCGACCAGACACACATCGTTTCGATCAGCCCCATCCCCGCCACCGAGGCCTCGAAACTCCATCTCATGGCGCTCACCAACAACGGCTGCCGCCTGTTCCTCAGCGCCACCAGTTCAGCGTCATACACCATGGGCGGGTCGACAAGTCTGGCACCCCAGAGCATGCAGCTTCAGTTTGTCAAGTTCCCGCCAAAGGAGCCGGGAGCTCAGGCGCGGAGCATGATGGTTCAGACGGAGGGGCAGCTTGACAAGACCTCCCGGGCGCTCGACCCCAGCGGATTCGGTGTGCGTTTTGCGCCGGGCTATTTCTTCGATGTCGTCAGGAAGCATCCGAACGAGGATATCCTCTTTGTTTCCACCCCCGACACGGGGAAGATTAAGATTACTACCCCCGCCTCGGCCCTCAAGTACTTCGAACAAGGCACCTGGATCGATCTGACGAATGGCAATCGGGTCCTCGAGATTGGGTTGACAACGCCTCCATTCTCCGCCTCCAAACAGCCCCTCGGTTTCGGTAACGAGCTGGCCGTCCAATTCGACAACGTGCCGGGAGAGTTTGTGGTCCTCACCAACACCGGCGTCCATGTCATTCGCCGCCGGAGGTTAGTCGACATCTTTGCGAATGCGCTCAGCACCTGCTCTGGTGAGGAAGGGCTCGAGAGGGAGGTGCGCAAGTTCATCAACCAGTACGGCCGCGTCGAGACCATCTCGGCGGCTCTTGCTGTCGCATGCGGCCAGGGGAGTGACCTGCGGACGGGCACCAGCCGGGCGACCGACCAGAAGACCGAGACCCTTGCGCGGATGGCTTTTGTCGAATACGGTGGCCAGCCGCGCCTCGCCGAGTCGGATGGGAAGCAGGCCGTTTCCGAGTCGGTCCGCTTGTCCTCGCGGCACGATGCGTTGGCGCTGTACCTCACACGCCTCATCCGGATGCTGTGGAAGTCTAAGGTGGTTGGCGTCAAAGCCGACAAGGGGGCCCTGGTTGTCTCTTCGACCGTTGCGACCTCGAAGCTCGTCATGATTCAGGAGAACATCGAGAGGTTGCGCAACTTCCTCGAAGCGAACAAGAGCACGATCCAGGGCCTTGCTGGTCCTTCCGAGCGCATCTTCAATAGGCAAGAAGAGATCGCCAACCAGAAGGAGCATCAAGCGTTGCATGGCCTGCGAAAGCTCATGGAGAGCGTCTCGGAGGGTATCTCTTTTGTGCTCATGCTCTTCGACGAGCGCGTGTCCGATATTTACACGCGCCTCGATGCTACGGCTCAACAGCAGCTTCGGGATTTGACATACGAGAACCTGTTCTCACAGACTCCTGGCAAGGAGCTCGCCAAGGTGCTCGTCAAGGCGATCGTTAATCGCAACATCGCTAGCGGCGCCAATGTCGAGACGGTCGCCGATGCCCTCAGGAGGCGATGCGGCAGCTTCTGCTCTCCCGACGATGTTGTCACCTTTAAGGCGCAAGAGCAGCTGCAGCGTGCTACTGAGCAGATCCACAACCCGAACGTGCTCCGCACCCTTCTCGCCGAGAGCTTGCGCTTGTTCGAGCAGGTTGCTGGCAGCCTGTCTCCGGCTAACCTCCGGAGCGCTGTCGAGCAGTACACTGCGGTCAAGTACTACGCTGGCGCCATTCAGCTGTGTCTGACGGTTGCGCAACAAAAGGATAGGGGGAATGCGGCGCTTACGTGGGTCAATGATGGCAAGCCTGCCAACGACTCCCGCCAGAAGGCCTTCGATGCGAGGAAGGTGTGCTACACCCTTATCCACGACGTCTTGGACAAGCTTGAGGTTGCTTTCGCCGGCGAGCCTGAGATGATCGATGGCCGACCCACTCTTGCTGCGACTAAGCGGATGGAGGCGTACACCGTCGTCAATGGCTCTAGCGACGAGGTATTTCACTTTGACCTGTACGAATGGTACATCGAGAAGAACTGGATCGACCGCCTTCTCTCCATCGACTCGCCGCACGTGATTACCTACCTGCAGCGCCTGGCAGAGACAGACTACCAGCACGCCGAGCTCCTCTGCCGGTTCTACACCCACCGGAGCCGCTTCTTCGAGGCCGCCCAGGTCCAGGCAACCCTTGCTAAGTCGGACCTCAACATCGGCCTAAAGGACCGCATCACGCTGCTCAGCCGCGCCAAGGGCAACGCCAGTGTTAACACCACCGGCATCAGCCGCCAGCAACAGCAGCTGCTTAACCACGAGGTGACGGAGCTGCTCGAGATTGCGCACATCCAGGACGACCTGCTCGAGCGGCTGAAGGCGGATCCCCGTATTGCGGCGGAGCGGCTCCCCGACATCGAGGAGGCTTTGGACGGGCCTGTCAAGAACGTCTCTGAGGTATGTCCCACCCCGCCCTCCCCATCCTTACCCCCATCCTAACCCTCCACAGCTCTACAACCAATACGCCGACCAAGCCAACTACTTCGATCTCTGCCTCCTCATCTACCACGCCGCCGACTACCACAACCCGCGCGTCATCATGGACACCTGGGCGCGTCTCATCGAGCAAACCGACTACGACACCCAGCAGCGCCAAGCCCACTGGCAGCTCGCCCGCGCGGGCAAGCCCCTCCCCGAGGGCGCCCTCCCCTCACTGGCGAACCCCGCTGCCTTACGAATCCGTCTCCCAGCAGATCCAGCTCATCGCCCACCGCACGTCGCTTGACAGTCTCGTTTTCCCTGTGGATACGCTCCTGCCGGAGGTGTGTCGGTATGCGATTAATAGGGGACAGGACGCGAGTATCGGGGCGGATCCGTGCTGGCCGGTGCTGTTGTTTTTGAATCTGGGGGTTCCCCATGCGCTGGTGGTGCAGGTGCTCGAGAATGTGTTTGATGCGCAGGAGGCGCCGTTTAGTGGCAGGCGGAGGAAGGTGGTGGTGCAGTGGATTGCGGCGGCGGTCGAGGGGTGGGTGAGGGAGGTGGAGAGGAGGACCGCGGGCATTGTGGCTGGTGGGGGTGGGCAGAGAGAGGGGGCGGATGGCGCCGTGGGGGTGGGTGAGTGAGTTGTTGGCGCGGGCCGATGAGTGTCTGGTGCAAGTTGCGCCGCCGGCGCCGCCTGCGGGGAGGAGGGGTCGGATGTGGTGATGGTGGAGGTGGAGGAGGTGTTGGAATTGAGGAGGGTTGTGAAGGGGTTGAAAAGGAGCGTGGATGGGATTTTGGGGGAGGGTTTGATGGGAGGAGTCTTTTTCGGTGAGGTTTAGGGTTTGGGGGGTGAGTGGTTTTGTGGTGTGTAAGAGAGAAAAGCATGCCAGCGTGTTTTGCTGTGTGATAGCTTGGGTTTGTCGGTAGGGTATAATACTTTGTACATATCGTGGTCGTCGGGGTTTGTCTCGGAGAGATGGTTTACGTGCTTATTGATGGGAATAAAGACGAGTGGACAGCCGTTGTTGTTCTCCATGGTAACATGTGACGCTTACAGACCAGGAGATTTATAGGACACCTTCCTTGAAACTTGCGCCTCTCTGGGCCTCAACGTCGTCCCTCTCTCCCCTCTGTTTTCACTCAGGCTACTCGAAACAAAGCGCCTCGAGTCCCCAACTAGCATCTCTTACACTACCATTCCATACCTAGCCTTATCGTGCCCGACCTTCCAGCCCCGTCCAGTCGACCTCCGCGTCTCAATTCCACCCACAACCCCTGCGCTCACAGCATGGACGACTTCGTCCCAGACACCGAAAGTCTTTTCGCACCTCAGACCATACCAAGCAAATTCAAAGCCCCTAATCCTTCCCCCAACATTTCGAAGGCACAAAGAATCGAGATCCTGGAGCAAAAGCTCGCCAGACTCGAAGAGCGCGTCGCCAACCTCTCTTTGACGGTCCGCCGGTTCGATACGCAGGGGAATCTGTGCACGGGCTGCTTCGCCAGGCCCGCGCCTGACAAAAGTCCCCTGGGTCTGCAAACCAATGGCAACAACAAGTCCATCCCGCCAAAGACCAACCACCCCAACAACCACCCCAACACCCGAACCAAGCCCCCACCCCCGCCCCCATCGCCATTACCTACGAATTCCCAACTAGGCATTTCAAAGCCTTCGAGTCCCTAGTCGCATACAAACGAGAACAGATCCAACGACAACAGCAGCAGCGGCAACAGCAACGGCAGCAAGAACAGCAACGGGAATTCGAAGAAAGTGTTCTCATATCAGAGTTCATATCAGAGGCTACCTCCCCAACAAAGTCAATTCTCAAGGGTGCCACTGGGGTTTTGGAAAAGGGTGGGATTTTGAGGAGAGCGGTACGGCGGCGAAAAGGGGGAAGAGGGTGAGGTTTTTGGTAAGTGGGGAGGAGGGGTGGAGGGGTGGCGGGAGGTGGCGAGGGGGTTGGAGGAGAGGGGGGAAGGAGGGGAGGGAGAGGAGGGGAGGAGGTGGTGGATGTGGGTGGGGAGGAGGAGGAAGATCGGTTGTTGGTAAACGTGGTAGGCTACCGTGACAGGGACTACGAGTATGATTGGTGAGTGTGAGAGGGGGAAGTGATACCGTGGTGATGGGGTGGGGATCAAATGGGAGGGAAAGAATGAATGCGGTGGGGAAGAGGGAGGGAAAGGAGGGCAAGGAGAAGGGGATGACAAGAGGCGATAGGAAAGGAAGGGCCATTACTTGGAACGGATAGCGTCGGTAGCATTGGATCATCAAGGGTTTGATTTCAATAACGAGCGTCGAGTTAGGTACCAGTCAACAAAGCTTCGGGCTTGATTTTCTGCAGATTATTAGACTCCTCTGCGCATTGAGTGAAGGTAAAATGGGATGTTCTACGGCTGTGATAGAGACGCTTCCACATGAATAACAAGATTCGTGGAGTGGCTTTACTTGGTTTCTGTCCCTTTTCAGTTTTTGAAAGAGAACAATTTTTACATCTCCGGGTTGAGTCATACAAGAGAATCAAGGCGTACAGGACCACCAACTCGGTAAGAAGTTAACTAGCTTCTGACACAGTTTTGTTCTGTAGGTAGCACAAGGTCCGAGACATAGGTAGTCCGGGTGTTGTCAGCCTAGAATGCCTTTCCTGTAGGCTGGAAGTGTGTCAGCTAGGGCGTACCTCTTTCTCATTCACGGGTGAATATCAACAAAAAGGGCATACTTTACACTGCGTACTTGAAACCACCCATTGGTTGGCCTCGTGGAACACAACAGGCGGCTGGCAGCTGCTCCTTGCCGAGGACGCCTCGTCATTTGATAGTAGGTACGGACTAATGAACCCGAAACTTTAGGAAGCCGCTGTTTGTTTGCTTTCGGACCTGATCCGCGCCTAGGCCATGGATCAGAGACATGGCTTGGGGTTTCTAAATTCAGAACTGGCTGAGACATTTGCAAAGTGGCATACTGAAAAGTGTGATATTGAGTGTCCAGACCTGCCACCCAATCTTTTGGGCCTCCCACTTGCTTCTTACTCTTCAATCTTCCCAAAACAGGTGAAACCATCCCCAACGAGGGTCCGGAGTCTCCAGCTGCGCTCCCCTGCGGCAATCTGCAGATCATCTCCCCGACCAGGGCATCCCTTTCCCACGGTCTATCCACGAAGCCTGCCCCTCCCCATACCTCCCCAACGTCAATGTTTCTCCCGCGTTTCCGCGAAACTCATATCGGTTTCATTCCATTGCTGCGACTGGTTGGTGATTCTCACTCTCGTCGTTCTTCAAAACAGCAACATCACTCGTGCCATCCTTCCTTTTTCCAGTTTGCCTCAAGCCCAGAGCATCAACACCATCTGCACGCCCCCGACTGTTGGAAGAAAGTATAATAAACCGCAAACACGTTCTACCTTCGCCACTTGGCTGTGAAACCTTGACGACCAAGTCCTATATCAACACCAACCCCATCCATATCGTCACCCACCTTTTGCTTTCACCCATCTCTCGCCAACATAAAAAACGCTCGCCCTAGCTCTTTAATAGAGCTCCAATCCTAGTTCACCGCTTCCCCATACTTCACAACCTCATCCCACCACAGAACCACACACAACCCACATCTCCCTCATCAACCACCAACACCACCTGTAACCAACAAAATGAAGGCAAGCTTCTCCTCCCCGCGGCCCCATCAAATCCCCTTCCACTAACTCCTCCCTTCATATAGCTCCTCACCCTCCTCTCCCCACCCTCCTCCAGGTGGCCCTCCTCCTAACCCGA
Source organism: Collariella sp. IMI 366227 (assembly GCA_027946355.1). Taxonomy (NCBI): domain Eukaryota; kingdom Fungi; phylum Ascomycota; class Sordariomycetes; order Sordariales; family Chaetomiaceae; genus Collariella; species Collariella sp. IMI 366227. The sequence continues at coordinate 225,648 of JAPEUS010000018.1, forward strand.
GTAACACCCACCCTCGCCGCTCCCACAACCGGTGTCATCACCACCAACACCGCCCAAAAAGCCCCCGCGCCCCTGCCCCCATCCCAGCCGCAGCCGCCGCCGCCGCCGCCCCGTCAGCTATGGCTCGCCGCACTGCAAGTCGACGGCACTCATGGACCTGTGCACGGCAGACAATGCCGGGGCGTACTGTGACGCGACGGGGTTTCATAATAACTTTATGGCGAGTTGTTTAGGGGTTGGGTTTGGGTTAGGTTGGGGTGGGTGGTGGTGAAGGTGGAAAGGGCGCTTATCATTTTCGGAAAGGGAAGGGATGGTAGGAAAATGTTTGGTGTCTTTTGAAAAGAGCAAGTGTTTTTCACGTCAAGGCCGAGCAATAGTTTTGGAAATCATGGCATTATTTCGATTACACCGAGTATCGTGAGAAATCCGCCTGAAGATCGTCATGAACCTTCAAACCTCATACCCCTCCACATCCATCCCCTCTAGGACCGCCTCAACATCCCCCTTAGGCGGACTTGTGCCAGCAGTAGCCAACGCTAGCATTGCACTCATACGGATCCGAGCAGTCGTTGTGGCTCGCGCAGGGGGCGCCGAGGCAGTGGCCAGCCCAGTCGCAGCCGTCCATGGTGCAGAGCTTCTCCGAGGCGTCGCAGTGGGTGGGGTCGCCACAGTCGTTATCGGTGGTGCACTTGGTGCCCTCGCAGTGGCCGGCCCAGTCGCACGAGTAGTTGGGGGTCGAGCCGCCGGTGGACTCAAGGCCGCACTTGCCGTTGACGCACGACCACGGGTCGGAGCATTCGTCGTGGGTGGTGCACGAGGCGCCGAGGCAGTGACCGGGCCAGTCGCACGTGGGGGAGGTGGTCGGGGTGGTGACCTTGGTGGTGGTCGGGGCCGGGGTGGTGCCGGCCTTGGTGGTGGTCGGGACCGGGGTGGTGCTGCCGCCGCCGATGCGCTGGATCAGCTTGTTGCCGAGGCCCTCAATGGAGGACTCAAACGACTGCCAGCTGGTAGCGCCCCAGTTGGCGCCGCTGGCGCCGGGCACGGCGTCCTTGCCGGGGAAGGCGATGTAGAGGACGTCGGTCTGGTCGTGGCCGCTGTTGCCGTTGATGTCCTTGGTTCCGAAGCAGGCGGTGGCCATGGAGATGGAAGCCTCGCCAACCATGGGCTTGTCACCGTCGTCACCGTTCTCGTCACCCCAGACGCCGTAGAACTGGTGTCGTCAATTAGCTTTTGTCCTGTATCAAAAAGGGCACAAGAAAGAACACACCAGTTGGTTGTTGCAGACGACGGCAATGATGGAAAGGGGCTCGATGCCATACTTAGAGGGATCGAAGGTCTTCCAGCCGCTCTTTTTGCCCTCGTTGCCGAAGACGACGTACGGGTGCACGTAAGCGTTCAGGTCCTTGATGCCCTTCTTGTAGTCCTCGATGATCCACTGGAACGAGGTGATGCTCTGGGTATCGCTGCTGCTGCCGCAGCGGCCGTCGTCGCCGCGGCCGTTCTGCTCGCCGTCGCAGTCGACATCCATGTCGGCGAAGGCGGTGCCGCTGCCCTTGATGTAAATGACATTGTTGGACTCATAGTGGTCACCGCAGTACGAGAAGGCTGGTGGTTGTGTCAGAGAAACAAAGCTTTTTTTGCTCAACTCAGGAAGACGAAACTCACTGTTCGGGCCATCGTCCTTAGCGTAGAACCCGGTCGCCAGCTTCTTAGAGCAGGTGCCCTTCGTCTTGAGCGAGTCGTAGAAGCTCTTAACATTCGACGGGATGTCGCGGGCCGAGACGCTGGCAGCGCCCAGGAGGGCGGGGAGAAGGAGAGTGTTGCGCATTTTGGTGGTGGCTCGGAGATGCCTGGGTGAAACAATCTGCGATGGGAGCTGAGAAAGAAATCGCCCCGAGAGCGGGACAGTGTTGTTGTTTTATACGCCTTCCCGCAAGCCCTCATGGTTCCATCCCCCTCCCTCCCCTCCCTCTTCCCGGTCCTGGACATCGTGCGGTGTCGGCCGACCCTCCTTCCATGCTGCCACAGTCACTCACCCCTTGGAGCCTCACACATCTTCTCATGCCTTCCCGGTCTCTTTGCTATTCCCCGACTGTGGGGTACACACAAGGGTTCCTCGATTGCCGTGGGGTCAGGTTTGGACCCTAGCGGCGAGCGGTTAACGTGAAGGGGAAGGTAAGGCACGAATACAGTAGTTTTACACGTCTGGGAGTCCTCACGTCGGATAATCGGCCAGCATGGCCCTCATGGGGTCGACAAACGGATGGTGGCGGCCAGCTCTGGAGCGTCTCTGGCCTCTCTGCCCTGGGTTTGAGTGGAGTTTACCAAGTCCAGTCCATGCTCAGGGGTCACAGGAGAAGAGAAAGTCTCAGAGGAGACGAGATGGTCAGGAGAAAGAACCTCGTTGAATGTGTCTTCTTTGGACCTGGTCGTCAGATTAAAGGACTACAAAGGACTGCAAATCACACGTTGCTGTCTTGTGCCTGCTCTTGTCGGTACCAAGACAATAGGATTCCTCGTCTGTAAATGTGACGCCCAACGTATCAACGGAAAGGACAGGCCCGTCCCGATGCAACGGTGAGCCGCCAGACCCCAGGAGCAAAGGAGAACTGAGGGGCGGGGCGGGCAGCTGAACGTTGTCTCACATGCCAAAGCGGGAGAGCAAACAACCGGGAATTTGTTGTCTCGGCCATGAATCCTTGCCGCTCTTGTTGCCAGTGAGCTCACAGCACCCTGCCATCTGGCATGCCCCAGAGAACGGAGCCCGCCCCGTTTGTGGTCTGACTATGTCTGAAGGTATGGAGCCCGATTTCTCGATCCCCAGCATTGCTATCCGGAGGACCCCGTTTCCCATTATCACTGCCACTGTCTGAAGTCAATGCTGTGGATCGTGATCTCAGAACGTGATTGTGATCATGGCTCTGCGGCATCAACACGAGGAACTTTTCGATAAGGCTAAGGTGTTGCGGGCAAGGATGCCCTGTTTGAAACGGCTCGAGATGATTCGGTGAGAAAAAGGAGCTTGGCTTTAGGCTTTTGCTCCATGGAAAGTTTTAAGGGACGGATTCTCACTTCAGACGAACGCCTGGCGACGGTTTCCCAACTTTATTATCCCTGACCACGGGCCTGTCGATGTGGCATGTGGCTGCCACAGAACACAACCCGGCAATTCCCCACGAGTCGGGGGAGTTCGCGGGCTGGGGGTGGAGTTGTGCGTGGTCAGGTGCTCCCCGGCCATTGGCTCCCATTTCTATTTCTCAATGTCCTGTTCCTGATCGGTGATTCAGGGTCCAGAGGAGGCAGCTTGACATGCCGAACGAGGAACGCCATTGTGCTGCCAAAGAACATGCAGAAGAGGCTTGTAACTCGTCCCCTTCAGGGGAGAAGTATGCTTCCTCAACTATTCTCCAAGACAGATGAAGCATCTGATGTCGAGACAAGCTTTTTCACCGAGACGGCTGCCAACGGCTTGGCCCAGGGGTACCGCTTGAACTTCCGCCAACATGTCCTGGACTCTTGGTGCAGCTCAAGCCAAGAGCAACAGCAGGGTATGTACCTGTTTCATTGCGCCTAGCAAGTGTCTCCTTCTCGGTTCACGCATTCGACAAGATCCAAGAACGAGCACCTCCAAGGGTTGCCAGGTCTGATATTCCGAAAAAAAAAAAAGCGACGAGGTCCACAGCTATCTGTGGAAGCGGTGAGGCCACCTCCACTGCGGGCCGACTCCCTCTCGAACCACTCGTGGCGGATCGGTCCCCTGGCCAACGTCGGCACCGTTCGATCTCGCCGTCGGCATGTCGTGCAGAGCCAGCGGGAGGAGCGCGAGCTTGTTGGTCCTGCTGCAGGCCGCTGACGCAGGGACGCTCCCGCGAGATCCCTTTCTGCACGTCGCTTCGCGAACGAATACGCCACGTTCATCCTCCAACGTCGCGAGACCATTCTAGCGCGAGTTCTAGTCCTGCGGCTTGGCCGACACATTGTACACATCTCAGAATCCTTCACTCCAAGCCTCGCCACAGTCAGGCCCAAACCCATTTTTTGTCCATCATCCAGGCCTAGCTACGTCGCAGTACTAGTTGAGGCATTTCACGTTTCCAGCAGCGTGCAGATACGAGCCTTTCCTTCCTCAGAAGCCTTCAGGCACACAGTAGTAACGATGTAACCTAAAGTCCTTCGAGGGATAAGGTCGCGAACGGCGAAGGAGAAGACGAGGAGATCAGAAGCGCCCGTCACTGTGTCCGTCCTGTTTCCGAGGCCGGCTCCGGCACCGCTCATCCGGGCATCCGACGCTGCCCGCGACTCCGCTTCTTTCAGGCGCCGTTCCGGGAGCCGAAACCCCCCCCGACCCGACCACCGGACCGTCCGATCTGGGGACTCAATATGGCGATGTCAGGTCCGGCTGCCTCCTGAGGACCCGTCTGAAACTGGTCAAACTGACGATTGCTTTTTTTGCCAATGGGAGATCCTCCCGAGCTCGTAGCAGTGCCTACTCCTCAGTACTCCTGAACTGCTTAGCAGCCCATATCATCCACTAAACAAACCAACGAACATTGAGTTGGAGTTCATCCGGACTACAAACACCACGAAGGTGAAGCTAAGTTGCAGGGTGCAGAAGGCGGGCTGCGGAATTACTGGTCTAATGATTCCGGTGAAAAAGCTCTAAACTCTTTTGTCTAGCCTTGTCAGTCCCATATCCAGCTTATTGTTTGTATCCAACCTCTTTGCTTGCGTCCGAGCGGCTGGGCATAGAAATGCGCTTCTGCTTGCGCGAAGGCGTCTTCTAGAGGAATGTCTTCCAAGGCCACGACCTTGGTCTTTTTTGAAGACCTTCCAGAACAAGTACGCGGTGAGGACAATCGGGATATCCCTAGATAGAGTCAGCACAGCTCTTAGACAGGGAGGAGCGCGGGACTTACAGATAGGACGAGACAAACTTGGCAGAATCCCAATTGCCCTTGGTGAAGACACTGAATCCGCTGGTCAAAAGGATCAATATGCACATGAACAGCCCCGCGGGCGAAGAGTACCCTGCAGAGCATCAGCATTTTGACAATGATTACACAATAGCGAACTTACTAGTCCACCAGTTGTGCCATGGCAGCCTGCTGGCATCTATTCCCTGCCTGTCCATGGCCTGCAGCAACCGAATATGGTTCAACAGGATCGTGGACCACGAGAACAGCACTCCTGCGGCCGTCAAGGCTACCAACCACCAGAAGACGGTGATGGCGCCCTCGGACAGGCTCATCAAGCTGAGAAACATGAAGGCGGTAAACAGCAGCACGCACATGTATGGCACACCCCAGGACGTCGTCCGCAGGAAGATCCGCGGCGCCTGCCCCTTGAGCGCCAACCCATACAACGTCCGTGTGCCCGCCAGCAGCGCCTGGTTCGACGCTGACCAGGCCGAAGTAATGACCACAGCGTTGACCACCGACGGAATCCCAGATATCCCCGCCTGCGAGGCAGCAATAACAAACGGGCTCTGGGCCACGCTGCTCCCAGACCCATCCAGCCGCGGATCGTTGCTCGCAACCAGCAAGCCCACCACCAAAATAGCCAGCATGTAGAAGATAACAATCCTCGCAAACACCTTCTTACACGCCCGCGGTATCGCTTCCCTCGGATTTCTCGTCTCCGCCGCCGCCATCGCCAACGACTCAACCCCCGCAAACGAAAACACCGCGCCCGTCATCACCGCCCAAAATCCCAAAAACCTCCCCACCCCCTCAGCAACAAACTCGACCCACGGCCCAGGCTCCCTCCAAAACCTCCACCCCACCACCTCCGTCCCCGGTATCCCCCAACATTAATCACCCCCAACACCACCAACCCGCACACCAACCCAACCTTCACCAACGCAAACACAAACTCCACCTCCCCAAACACCCCCACCGTCCCCATCCCCACCCCCACCGTCCCCAAAACAAACACTCCCACCACCCACACCACCCGCACCTCCTCCCACCAGTACCTCACCAAGACCACCACCGCCGTCGCCTCCCGGGAACACTCAACAAATTCCCATACACCAAATTCCACCCTACCGCAAACCCCCACGCCGGATCTACCAGGAACTCCGCATGCCGGACAAACGACCCTGTCACGGGAGCAGGCTGGACCGCGCCGCCGAGCCCGAGGAAGAGGCCTGTGCCGATGGAGCCTGCGATGCCCAGCATAGAGAGGTGGCGGGGGTGAGGGTTCGATGGAGGGTGGTGGTTTCGAGGTTGGTGGGGAGGAGGTGTTTTCGGAGGGGATGGGGGTGGCGGGGGCATGATGACTGGAGTTTGGGCGGTTTGAGGAACTGGGTTTCTGGAGGAGGGGGTGAAAGCGGTGGGAGGGGAGAGGGCGGCCTCGGGGTCGTTGTCGGGGTCGAGATTGGGGGATGGCATGATGGGCGAGTTGTCGACGGGGGAAAAATTCAAGGCAGCGATGGTTGAAGTTCCGCGCCACTTTATCTGTTTGAGTTTTGTGTCCCTCTCATGCTGAATGGAAGCTCGGTTTTTGTTTAGAGTAGAAGTTTCTTTGGGTTCACGGATTTGACGCAAGAGGAGGTTGAGATTCGGTGATAAGAGACCCACATGAAGGAGAGTGTTTCATTCAGGCTTCCATCATGGGTCATTACAACTTCGACTTTCACCACTAGGCAGTCATGCTCAAAAACTGCTCAAGATTTTGTTAAGTATTTTGAACGGTGAGTCAATCTAAATTACACCTGCAACTCAGGAAAATCTTGTACGTTCTCTCGGGGTTTGTTTAAGCTCGAGCAAAAGTACGATGTTTGAAGTTAACCCTAACCCTTCCTTTTTCGCCGCTGACGAAAACACCAAGGACAAACGGAGTCAGCAGATGAATGGCGGCAGACTTACCAGGGCAAAAACTGGCAAGTGAACTTTTATTTGAAGTAATCTCTTATTCGAGTTCTGGAGAGTCATTACAAAAAAAGTATACGTCGCTGTCCTTGACAATGATGCCAGGGAGTTTAGCACTCCTTGCTGTTCGCAAATGGAGCGTCAACAACTCCCTGGTGACAACAAGAGGGTACAACACAATTTCTTCCATGTGGTATCACGCAATCCGTCCTTAACAAGAACCCGAACCCCAAGCAGCTCCATGCAACCGCAAACGCAATGCCGATGCCAAGTGCCAAAATGCGCCATACTCAAAAAACAATACCAAACACCAATCATAACACTGTCATCCATCCCTGATCCTGATCTCCCCTCATCAGACATCTTCATCTTTCCTTCATTCATCCCTTCCCCTCCTCTTCAACCCTCCCCCCCCCCACCAATAGTCAAACCCCCACTCTCACAAATCCTCATCCCCAACCCTCCCCCACCTCCCCACCACCACCCCCATCCCCAACCTCCACCCTCGTCCCCAACGCCTCCCTCCCCTGCCTAATCATACTCAACAGCCTCGCATTAAACGCATCCACCCTCGCATCAGCATCCCTATCCGCCGCCAACTTCCTCTGCGCGAGCTGCCTCGCCTCGGCGTCCAGTCGCGGGGAGGTGGCAGCGTTGATGTTTTCAAGGGTGGAGGGGCGGCGGGCGCGGGTGGTGGCGGAGGTGGAGGATTTGTTGCGGCGGTGGTTGTGGTTCGCCGAAGAGGAGGAGGAGGGGCGGATGTTGTTGAAGGAGAGTTTGGAGGGGAGGTGGGGCGGAGGTGGGTTGTGATAATGTTGGTGGTGGTGCTGAGGCTATGGCGCGGGGTGTGGGAGGAGGCTTTGGCGGGAGGAGGAGCGGGAGGAGAGGCTTTGGCGGGAGGACGGGCGGGAGGCGGAGGTTTTGAGGGTTGGGATTGAGGATGATTGGGGGCGGGTGTTGGGGTTGGGGTGGTGGTCGTGCTGGGGAAGGCGAAGGGGTTGGGGTTGTGGCTGACTTGGGTGGGGGATGGTTGGACCGCGATGGGGATCCGGCTCGGTGTTGTAACATAGACGGGGGATGAGCGCGGGGAGGCAAAGCTTGCTGGCTCGCGCGGGGTGAGGGCCGGTGAGGCGGCGTGAGAGAGGCGTTGTAATGAGCGAGTCCCTGTTGAGCGCGAGAAGGTGGGCGTGCCGCCAGTAAACCGCTGAGAAGGCGCCGAGATGCGCCGGTGGCTGCTGGCCGATGTCTGGGAGTAGTAACCCGACCGAGGCCGAGCTAGCAGGCTCGGCCTGGGGGCAACTGGCTTGGCCGCAGAGGCAAAGCGTTTTGGTTGCTCACTGCTGGGCTCGTCCACCACCACCCAATTCTTCAGCTCATCGTTGGTGTTGGCGCTAACTTGCCGCCGCTTGGCTGCGGGTCTAGGGGTCGGCTCGGGCGTGTTGATGTCCTGGGCAACCGGGAGAAATGGCGACGGTTGTGGTACTGGTTGGGGGAAGTAAGCTGGTGGTTCTTGGTTCATCATGGTGTCCTCGGGGGTGTAGAAAGGTGTCTCGATCTGGGGAGACTCAGTGGGCCAAGGCTTCCCCGTTGTCTCGGTTACGGTTGATCCGTTGACATTATACCCCTGGCCACCTCCCGCTTGGAACCCCCGAAACCCCCCGTTCCTGCAAAACTCCCAGACTTTGCCCACCACATTTCCTATTGTCTGGAGGCTAAAGAAGCTCCATCCTGCCGAAGTCTCTGGACCAGCTGCGTTCCCGCCTGGCGACGGCGCGGCGAGTGAATCCTCCCCAAAGAGCTCCCTTGGGCCTAATGCTCGCCTGTAATCAACATCGGAGTAGACGCTGTCGTCGAGCATGCCGTTCCCGGCAACAGCTGGTGGCCCTGCTGGTGTGGTGCTAATCTGACCGGCCAGGGTGTACCTGAATTCCCGGCTCTTCTCTTCTTCCAGCACATCTGGGCTCTCTAGAGGCATCCGCCAGCTGAACGGCACCGAGTCCCTTGCATTTGTCCGTTTCCGCTTCGCTGTCCCCACAGGCTGTGCGTTCGACATGGAGATGTCTGAGAAGAGGCTGCCAGTGGATTTGCCGAGATTGTAACTGGATGAGGACGGTGATGGCGGGGGGCGGAAGATGTTGGCGTGAAGTGGCTGGCCCGGGCTGGCTGAGGTATCGAAGTTGAAGCCGCCAGGTGGCTGGAACTGCGGTGCGAACGACATGGTGGGCAGGTTCGAGTGGTCGGAGATTTTGTTGCACCCAATTCAGTTCGGTGACCGATGCCTTCGTCACAGAGCTGCCGACCCGAGGCTCCGGATATTGCACAGCCGACCAGATTGCGTGGTGGCTCGTGCGAATTCCAAGATGCGCCGAGCTGTCGATTTGCGGGATCGAGACAAACTTCGGATGTATTCGAGGTAGCGGTCCTTGCGATATTCCTTTCTCCGTCCGTGTGTCGAGAGCCTTCCAGTTGGCTGTAAGCGACGAGGGCGCGTGATGGCGGGGCGGGCCGTCGGACGGGTGTCGAGGAGCAGCTTTGTTGCTACTCGGGGCAACCAACCAGAGTCGGGCGAACGCCGGCTTGGATGGGTGGGGAGCCAACGATGACGGCCGCCTTGAAAGCGCGCCTCACACCCTCTTGGCTTGGCCGTGATGTCGAAGTTACCGTAGTCTCTCTGTCCCGAGCGAGACGTAGCCTCGATGACTGCGGAAAAAGCGGGTGTGATATTCGATGAGTGAGTGGTGGTAGATGGCGATGTAAGTTGCTGTCAGGGACTGTCGCACGCTCTTTCCCCTCTTTCAAGTTGTCTCGGAGGGATGTCGGGTTGCGACAATGTGGCAGATTGGTTGTTAGCTGTGCAATGCGAAGGAGCGACGAAGAGGTGAGACAGCAAGACAGAGCGACAATGCCGGGTGGTCGGTGTGCGTCGTCCGGACTGTTGTTCCGCGCCAAGAGAAATAAAGTCGTCGAGGCTCACCAAGTGGGGATCCTTCAATCCTTGTGATCCACTCAGAGATTCCCGATTTGGACTGGATTCAAGAGTCGCATGCTTTTCTCCTTTGACGAGGATGAATCTTTCAATTTCTGTGAAGTGAGGGCAGAAATAATTGTTGTTGACGGAGGTGCAGTCGTGGTTGCCCCGGCAAAAAGGCCCTTATTGACATCATCCAAGGCGCCAGCGCAATATCTCGGGCTGGGTCTCGCCAATGAGCAGTGCTTCTGCACTTCCCCCAATCATCAGATGGAAAAATACCAAATTCTATTGAAACACCATCCTACGCAGGCTGTCATCAATTATCATTCCCATGGGTATTAACGATATCGCCAAAAGGTCCCTCTTAAAAACCTTGCGGTGTCGTCTGATATGCAAGCACAAACCGATAAGCCAAATCTCTGCCGACGCCCTGCCCCTTCAAGATCCAGCAAGTCCAACCCATCTTAAGGTCTCACACCTGCGAATCCTTGCTGTAGTACGCATCCTGCATCTCCCTCTTCTCCGGCGCCACGCCGCCCTCAACTCCCGCTTCACCATGCACATGCGCCTGCCCCGCCCAGAACTCCTCCCTCTCCGCCATCAGCTCCTCCGCCCAAGCCTTCACCTCCTCCAGTACGATCTTAGTCTTAACATACGCGAACTCTCCCAAATCCAGCCTCCCTTTCCCGCGTTTCTCGTACTCCATCATCTGCAACAACAACTCCATCTTATCAATATCATGCACAAACAAACTCTCCAGCGTCTTCGAATCCTCATACTCCTGCCACACCGCGCGGATCTCCTCGCCCGTTTTGCCGCCGTGCACGTTGCCCAACAGGTTTTTGGTGAGGTAGTCCATGGTTTCGGCCTCGCGCCGGCTCTTCTCGGGCTTGGCGACCCCGTCGACGGGTGTGATGTCGCCCACGATCGACTCGGCCATGTCGTGAATCAGACACATTTTCATGCAGCGGCCTAGGTCAATCCGAGATGCGAGGGAGGGGGGTGCAAGCATCGACATCATGGACATCCGGTACATGTGGTCGGAGATGGATTCGCCGCTGTGGAGGACGGGATTAGCGGGAGAGGGGGATAGTGGGGAGGGGGAGAGGATGGCATACCGGTCAATGCCGAACCGCCGCCAGCCCTCGCGTTTCGTTGTCTTGAGACGCTCGAGGAGGTGGAAGTAGCCAACAGGGGAGCTCGTCCCCTCCGCTGGCTTTCCCGTGGGAATTGTGTCGAGCAACTTTTCTACTGTCCATTTGCCGCTGATCGTGGGGTTGGGGTTGGGCACGAGTCCGACGTCTGCTCAGGCGGTCAGTGCCGTTTACCTGGTACCGACCCTTGTCCACGTACCAATGATAGCATCGCCATTCTTGGAGACACCATTGCCGTTCGCAGAAGCGCCGTTCGTTTGCGCGCTCAGAGACATCGTGGCTGCGGGGTTGTTGTTGTCGTAAGGGGTGTTTTGTCGACAGAGAGTTCGGGAATATTGTTAGAAGCTTAGTCGCGTGTGGAAGGCACAGATGCGTTGGGGGACGGGAGGAGTGGCAGATATCGCAAGCGTGCTGGGAGCAGACGGCTTGTTGTATGACGAGGGCAAAGAGAAAGCAAACATGGAACAGTCACAAGAATGCCCTGAAGGGTCCTTTGCCATGCCCCACTTCAAGGGTCAGGCCTTCTGGAAACAGGGGTCCTGAACCAACAAATCGCCAATATCGGCCCTCTGAGTGGTCCGGCAGCGGCCCAAAGATCTGGCTGTTGGTGGTTGCAGCTGGTGATGTCACCCTGCAGGCCGTTTCCTCGCCAATCTGAATCAATGTTGACTGTTTGCTTGAATTGGGAGATGTCAATCGACTTCTTCCATTGCCAAACGTCTTCTCTGTCTGCAGGACATCATGAGTTCCTAGCAACATGCTCAGCCGAAGCAGCCCCTTTACCAATCTAGAAATGTCATGATACCTTTGGATGCCCTCTTTAGGGTCCAGATACTTCCAACCTCAAGTTGGCGGAGGAATCAGGGCGGGAAGTCAGTCCCAACACCTGCTTCAAGACTTCCTTCTCCTCCTTACGTTATCCCATTCTTTAAGGTACCTTAGGTACCATCTCACATACATCCAACACAACATCTCCCACACAACCCCTACCTCCCCCACCCACAACCCACGCACCCTCCCTCCCTTCCCCAACCCCACAGGCAACACCTCAAACCCCACCCTCAAAAACTCACAAAACCCTCATGAAACCCCTCCACTCCTCCAAATCACTCGGCATCATCCGCACCCCATCATTCGTCAACCACCATTCCACCTCAGCGCCCGCCTCACACACCACCACCACCGCTTCCCTCATCCTTGCCCTCAGCTCCTGCCATTCCTTACTACTGATGAGTGGCTGAGTGGGTTTGGACCCGACGCACCGGAGGGCGTAGGCAAGGGGGTCCGCGCCGGAGCGGTCGGACATGAACTACGGCTGTGGTCGTGGCTCTGACTCTGATAGAACGGCGCGCTCGGCGGAGAATTGGGCAAGGAGGATGAGGAGCTGGAGTTCGAGGCTGCGGGCAGGGATGCGCACGTCGGCGGCAATGAAGTTGTGGGACTTGAGGACGGTGCGCGCGAGTTCGGTTATGATGGTTGGGGGTGGGGTGGGAATGGGAGAGTCGGCGGGGTTGGATGTGTGGTCGCGGTTGATGGCGGTGGTGAATTAGGAGTGGAGGTCATTGACGAGGGTGGTCTTGCCGATGTATTGGGCGCCAGATACTCTAGGGATTACTTTGCACTGTCCCTCTCTCCAGATCACATTTCGTGTTGCGGGATATCATCTTTCCAAAAGTCTCGCCAAGCTGAGGCCTACAGCAATGCATGACACTGCAGCTCAAATGTCGTGTAACCTTTCTTGCATGACAACCTTGTTCGCCTTCACTCACCCTCTTTCGAAGCACTTTAGCATCGTTTTCTTGGGGCATGAGTCCGTCTGATTTGTTTGTGGCTTCCAGATTTCATGTCAAAATCTCAACTTTCATGAAGTGATTTTTGAAGCAACCTCTCCAGAAGCCCAAAGCTGGCAGCAACAACCTAAAGCTGTTAAATCCAACCAATCTCTTCCCTTGATTTGTCTTCAAGCAGCAGGCGCACCTTTCACCACCTTCCACACAATGTCGAAGCAATCCTCCCTTGGGTCCTTCCGGTTTAGGCTACAGGACCACATCAGTCTGGACGACCGCGAGTGGAAATTCCAAATTCCCATTCTCCCATCTCCTCAGAAGCTCGACCAGAGCAGGCTTGTCAAGACAGTCAGCTTGATCAATACGGGAGGAAAATCGGAAATCGTGCTCACTCTAGCGCGGTCTAAGGACAATCGAGCTATCCAAGGTAATCCCCTTAATAAGTTAGTTGTGGTTTCCCTCGCCGAGTTCCGGCACCAGCTCCAGAGCCAGTGATCAGAGTCCAGCAACCCACTGGAGCCAGCAATACCAAAAAAAAATGCGTCGAATACTCTACGAGGCTGCTGAGAACAGGCATCGTTCTGCAGGGCGTCCACTACAACTTCTACGGGCACAGCAACAGCCAGCTTAAGTCCCGCACCTGCTATCTCTATGCCGCTCCCAGAGATGAGATCTCGCGCAGGATTGAGTCGCTCGGCGACTTTGCCAAGATGAAGACGGTTGGGAAGAAAGCCAAATGTATCGGGCTGCTATTCTCAACGGCAAAGGTGGCAATTACAATCCAGCCGGGCCGTGTTGAGGACATTCCGGATATCGAAACCGCGGATTACATCTTCACAGATGGTTGCGGTCTGATAGTCTTTAAACCTACCCAAGACCTTGCGAGACGAGTTGGCATCGTGTTCAGAGACCGCCGTTACACCCCGTCAGTCTTTCAGATTCGGTATCGTGGATACAAGAGGGTTGTCACAGTCGATCCGACTATGGATACAAACAAAACAGTTTTTCTGAAGATGAGAAGGTCAATGAAGAAATTTGCCGGTGGTGACGACTACTCATTTTCCGTCGTTGAACACTCCAAGGTAAGTATTCCGAAATCCAATCTCCTTGGGCCTTCGATTAACCTTTCCCAGTCTCACACCTACGGCTATCTCAACGACGAAGTAATCGTCCTACTTCATGCCCTTGGTGTAAACCGCGAGATCATAAAGAAAAAGCAAGAAGGCCACTTCGGCTTCCTGGCCGATGCTTCCCGTAACCCCCCGTCCGCTTTTCGATTCCTCTCCTACCTCAACATGCCCCATCTCGCCGAAAAAGTTCTGCTGGAATCATTGGACTCCGTCCGGTCCAAGGTTCAGGGGCTTATCAAGAACGAGTACGCCAAGATGCTGAACAAGCGAGGGGAGCAGAAGTGCCGTATCTTGATTCCCAAGTCAAGGCTGCTCTTCGGGGTCTGTGACGCTTGGGATGTCTTGAAAGAGGGTGAATGCGCCGTCAAGGTTACCATGGACGGCGACAGACAGCCAAGTGCCCTGAAGGGCTGCGAAATGTTGGTAACGCGAAACCCCTGTCTCCATCCTGGAGATATGCAAAGTTCAGAGTTGCTGAGAAGCCCGAATTGGCGCATTTGGCCGATTGCATCGTTTTTTCAACTCAAGGCAAGCGGTCTGCGGCTGACATGATGTCGGGGGGCGATTTAGATAGAGATACATGTGAGGACCCAGACAAAACCATTCCTCGGAAGTGTGCCACTGATGACTTGTTGTAGTCTTTGTCTGTTGGGACAGCGATGTTATTCCAGCAACTCTGTCACGACCGACACAATATCCCGGCGTCAAGGAACCCCTGCGATTCAAGCCCATCACCGACGACGACCGCCTCGAGTACTTCGCCCGCTACACCAATGCCTCGCTGGGGGTTATCAAGAATCTTTATCTTGACTGGGCTAGAGCATGCGGACTGATTTCAGAGCAGTGCTAAGAGTTAAAGTGGTTGTTTTCTCAGTGTGTTGACGGAAACTGAATTAGCATACCCCAAAAGCTAGAAAATGCTCCTCTGCTAGCCCCTGATGCACTTGACGAGGCAAAGAAAAAGGTCCAGAACTGCGGCATCATCTTCACCACCTGTATTGGCGCGGGCCTCGATCTCCTGCGCTCGCAATACTTTGACATTGTCATTATCGACGAAGCGTCCCAGAAGACAGAGCCGGCATCACTGGTTTCCCTGGTCAAGGGGTGCCAGAAGGCGATCCTGGTCGGCGACCATGTGCAACTCCGACCTATTGTCCATCAACACTCCCTCGCCATGGAGTTCGACAAGTCCCTCTTCGAACGCCTTTTCGTCCAACCCACAACCACCATCAAGAGCCCATCTCCCCTTGCCTCCCCTTCCTTCCTCTCCTGCCTCATGCTCGACACCCAATACCGCATGCACCCCTCCATCTGCGCCTTCAGCTCCACCGAATTCTACGGCAACAAACTCCTCACCGACATCTCTCCCACCGCCCGCCCCTCTTCCACTCTTCCTTCCCTGGCCAACCGCCACCCAAGCCCATAGTAAACCCCCGCCAACCTCGCAAGAATGGTCTTCATCAACTGCCCCACCCGCGAAGACCTCGGCGGCACATCCAAAACCAACAAAGGCCAAGCCGAGCTCTGCCTGTACATCTGCAAGCTCCTCTGCACGCCAGCCTCCTCCCCTACCATCCCACAACAGCAGTCAGAAAACTACACCCCCAAACCGCAATCCATAGCCGTCCTCACCCCTATACAGAACAAGTGAAGCGTCTCAAACGTCTCCTCTCTTCCCTACCACATTCTCAATCACCACAGTCGAACAACAAAACGGCGGTGAAAGAAATAGGGAGACGCTGGTTGGGGGTGATGGGCCTGGGGAGTGGGAGGGTGGGGGACGTGGAAGTAGATGGGGAAGGGGAAGGGTTTGTGGAGGCGGTTAGTAAGGGATTTGGTTGAGGTGAAGCTGATGGTAGGGGGAGATGACATTGAGGTGGCGGAAGGGTTGAGGGGTTGATGATGTAGAAGCCTGGGCGGCGAGAGATGCATTGTCACGAGCATTAGGGGCCGGTTGACCTGAGGAAAGGAGGCAGCTGAACAGAAGGGTCAGGAAGTAGCCGGGGGTTAGGGTTAGGGTGCGCTGTCACATGTAAAGCAAGGGGTTCCGCGATGGCGCTGGGACTCGGATGAACAGTGTGGAAGTTTTATCTGGGCTCATGTAGGGAATAAACGCGCCGCGGAGGCAGTGGAATTTACTGAGCATTCAATTGCATCCAGGACGATAAAATGTGCGTCTGTGCTCACATTTTGCTCTCTGAAGCACTGAGCTGACCCCCTGCAGCAGAGTGTGAGCAGCCTCATTTCATCAGCTCCTTAGCGTCCGTCTTCCCCACAAAACTTCAACGTCACACCAACCTCAGCGCCATCATCACATTCCTCCAAAGCCACCCACGGCTCTTGCCATGGCAGGGCGCACTATCACTAACCGAAACCAACATCTTAAACTTCCCTCGCCATCATGATAGAACCCGGCTACCGCTTTAAGTTGAAGCGAGCGGCTCCACGCCCGCCGCGAATCCTCCGCACCCTTGCCTCTCGTTCCTTTCTCCAGAGGCTCCTTTTCGTATTCTTTTTATGGACCATTATCGAAGCCCATATGAATGGAACAGGGGCGTGCTGGACTTGGTCAAGACCCTTGGGCCGCAGAATGTGTTTGTCAGTGTTTATGAGAGCGGCAGCTGGGATGACTCCAAGGGTGCCCTGCGCGAGTTGGATCGCCAGCTGGAGAAGATGGGTGTGGGGAGGAAGATCGTTCTTAACAAAGAGACCCACGCTGGCTTGATTGCGGGTCCGCCGGGGGGCGAGGGGTGGGTGACGGTCCCGGGCTCTGGGAAGAAGGGTTTTAGAAGGATTCCTTATCTCTCAAGGCTGCGCAACCTCTCGCTGCAGCCGCTGAGGGAGATGGCGGCGAACGGGACGACGTTTGATCATGTGCTGTTTCTGGGGGATGTCGTGTTTTCCGTAAGCCTTCCCGCATCATCACTACCCCTGGGCAGCCCCACGATCCCCTCCAACTACCTTACTCACACTCCCACCAGGTCCCCGATATCCTCACCCTCCTCACCACCAACGCCGGCCAATACGCCGCCGCCTGCTCCCTCGACTCTCTCGCCCCCTCCTTCTACGACACCTTCGCGCTACGCGATATCCACGGGCATGAGTATGCCTCTCAAACCTTCCCCCTTCTTCCGCGCCTCCCCTCCCGTCGTGCCATGCTCCGCGGCGGCCCCGTCCCCGTCGCCAGCTGTTGGAACGGCATCGTCGCGATGCCCCCGCCCTTCGTCCACCCCTCCCGCCCGCTCCTCTTCCGCGGCGTCCCCGACTCGCTCGCTGCTAAGCACGTCGAGGGTTCGGAATGTTGTCTGGTGCATGCAGATAATCTGCTGTCGGGGAGTTGGGCGGGGTATGGGTGAACCCGGCGGTGAGGGTGGGGTATTCGCGGGAGGCGTATGATAAGGTGCATCCTGAGAGGGGGTTGGTTGTCGTTGTGGGAGGTGTATTGGGGGTTTGGGGAATAGGGTAATGAGGTGGGGGACGACGCCGTGGTTTAAGGAGAGGTGTGAGGAGGAGGGTAGGGGTGGGTGAGGGAGACGGGGAAGGGAAGGAGGGGAGGGGAGGGTGGAGGAGAAGGGGCGTTTTGTTTGATCAATGAGATGCAGGTATTGGTGGATAATGGTTGGAAACACTTGTAGGAGGGGTTAATACCATCGTCTTGGATGCTTTTTCTGGTTAGGGGAGACCAGATAGCATTTAAATACCCTGCTTGAAGGGATGAAGTCGCTGGATATCAAAGGCTGGGCAAATGTTGATGCTCAAGCAACATTATAGACACTTTGTTCACATTTTTAGAAGTTCAAAATGGCAGTAACTAAATGTGATCATAGAATCTTTCTTTCCCTGCAGGCCAACTGGCCATATATTGTCTCCCTCGAACAAACCCCCAGGGCAAGTAACCTTCCCATTCATACTCCGCAATCCGAGGGCCGATGACGAGGCCGGGTATCTACTCTGACATGATAAAGAAAGAAAAAGGAAAGCCCCCAAATGCCGGAATGTGGTGATTTCGGCGTGGTAAGAGATGCTGGATGGTAAGAGACCGAAATGTCTGAACTCCAGGCCGTAGTTTTCGGAGAGGTTGGGAAAGTTAACTGACACGCGTCTGATCGAGGAGAATTTTGGAGAATGGAAGACCATGAGACATCCGTGTCCAGGCTTTTTGGCGAAAGTTCGTGGTTGTGAAGATTTCGAGATGTCCGAAGAGCAATGGCCGAGTGCCGAAGACCGAGTGGAAAACGCGCGATGCCAGGCAATTTCAGGAACAATGGTATTGGCGCGTTTACTTGCTGGAGACAATTTCGCGGGCCTTCTGCATGTTCAAGAACATCTCCTCGACCTGTTCTGTCAACTTCAGCATGCGCTCCGAGAGAGGGACTTCATTATCCTCGTCTGAGGAAGGTTCGTAAATGCCAGTCTTTGCGTTGCCATTGGCATCCTTTTCCAGACCGGGACAGCTCCCAGCAGTAGCCTTCCCTTTGTTCTTGACATTCTCAACGGGAGTAGCAGAGGGAGTTGCCTTGCCATTCTCCGCAGCAGCAGAAGGAGGTCTAGCACCACCGTCTTCAGCCGCGGCCGCAGCAGCAGCAGCAGCCCTTTTCGCCTTGCGCCGGCCCATCTTGTCCTTGTTAGCCTGCTTCGGCAGCTTCTTGGCATTCATCTTCTCAACTGCAGTGCGAGCTTCCTCCTGAGCAAGCCTCAACTCCTCCAGGTCCTCCTCGGTGGCGCTCATGTCGGGGATGTAGCGGGAAATGGCGCGGTTTTTGAAAATGGGATGTTCGCCGCTGTTGCGGCAGTAGCACAGGTCCTGTGCGTGCTCCGCGAGCGGCTTCTTGCCCGGCGCCGGGTTCTTGGACAGCTGCTTGAGCACTTTGTGGGTGGCGTTGGCGAACAAAGGGTCGATGTAGGGGGAGGTCGTGCCGACGTTCTTCCACTGCTGCTGTGGGACGTAGACCCTCTTGACGTAGGCGCGCGTGAGAGGGAGCTCCTTGAAGTTGATGATGTCCCCTGACATAACATTAGTCATCTCGATCTGGCCTGTGTGTGCCAGGGGTAGGCATTGCAAGGCGAGTCGCTTAATCACGAAGCGACTGCCCCCCAAGTCGGCAGGAACTGTTACTTACAGTTATCGAGAGCCAGCTTGACCCAGTCGACGCGCGTTTGCCAGGGCGGCAGACCATCGCGGTTTGTAATCAGGTAAACGCACAAGGCGGTGGGACTGACGCGCTGCATCATGGGGCTGTAAAAAAGGCATTACTCGACGGCTTCTTGCGCGATAGCTGGTCTTCTGAGGGTCATTTCCTCGAAACAAGTCTGGAAAAATGAAGCTATCAATGAACTCAAAATAGACGCACATACCAGTCATCTGCGTTGTGCTCAACCACATTGCAGAAGAAGCAGCCCGACATGTCGCCATGCTCGGGGCAGACGGGGACCGGGCAGACCGCAATGGTGTGGTCGGACATTTTGCAGCGCGGATTTGCGCAGGTCGGCATCTTTAAGGAGCAGCTGCCCCTTGCCTCTGTGAGGCAGCGGAACAACTCCTCCATGTTGTCGTCGTGGGCCGGGTCATGGGCCATCCTGTCGTCGCTGGCGAGGATTTGCCGGATTTGTTGCCTGCGGGAGGAAAGAAAAAGGCGGGAGGTCAGCGAAATGGTTTTGGTTTTGGAAATTTGAAGTGTGGCCGGAAAAAAAAGCGAGAAGGTACGCGCCGGGAGATTTCTTTCTGTCAAGTGATGGGATGGAAGACATAGCAGTCTGGCAGCACGTACCACTTGTTCTGGGCACTCGAGCTGCCCCAGGCAGCGCCGTCGACGGCGGTCTCGGCCTCGTGGCTGTTAGGATTCTCGGGCGCCTGTCTGCCCTGGCCGCTCTCCACGACGTCCCCGAAGACACCACGGGCCCTCGCTGCGGCCACACGCTCCTCCAGCCCGTAGATGGCCGCCTTAAGGTCCGTAATTTGGCCCATCATGTACCCGATCTGCTCAGCGGTCAGACGGGCCATGCTAACGGGACAAAGGGGTGACTGGGGCGGGGGCAGGCTGACCTGCGTCGGCTGCTGTTCACATCGTGGGGTCCGGTCAGCTCCGCTTTTGTAACACCCCCGAAGGCGGGTCTGGATAGAGATGGTGCAAGTGCTTACCACTCTCACTCTCGCTATCACCCATAGTGTTCATGGTGGTGGTGTGGTGTCTGATTGGTGTTAGTGTGGTGTCTGATTGGTGTTGAGGTTAGAAAAAGTCATAAATGCAACTGCGGAGTGGAAATTTATTTACGAAGTTGTATGTGCTGGTGAGAGAAGGTCGAAGACTGAAAAGAAAGCGGGAGAAAAGAAGTAGGCAGAAAGCTTGGGCCTCTCACAGTCGTATTTCATCCCAAGCTCACGTTCACTACGCGTCCCTGTTGTACCTTTTACTATTGAGGACGCGTTTGGGAAATTAGGCCTTCACTGCTCTTCTGTCTTTCACCTGGTTGAACACCCAAAAGGCTTTGAATCCTTCAGATGCCGCCTGCTTCCACTCGGGGGGCTCTCCAACACATGAGTTTAACCTCCTCCGAAAAGTCCAGCTTGTCAAAGACATGCTTGGAATTCCCGCAAGCTCAAAGGCAACACTTAGACAATGTTCACTCCATTGTGTTTTGCTTGCCCGATTGTTTCAATCTAAGGAGCTTGTTGTTGTCTGGAGCTGACATTGTTCCTCCTGATGGGGTATACCAACCTTATCTTTCAGAGTCAGAGACGAAGACGGTTACCAAAAAGCAGCATGACACCAAACTGTTAACTGGTAACTTGGTCTACTCAAAGGGACTGTATTGTTTTGTCAATTGTAAAAATACTTTTACGTGATCCACCATTGACCCGGACACTTTTTCCCCAACCATAACCACCCAACTTCAAGATGCATCCGACTATATTGCAAAAAACCGAGTTCTTCTCGCAATTAATGTGATTCGATCAAAACCGTGTTTAAGCATCCGACGCGCCGCAGCTAAAGACGCATTTCAATCGCGTCTACGACTACCAGAGAGGCCTCTGCGAAGATCCTGCAATTATTGAGCTATAGTTACAACTGGTCGCCAATATACGAACGAAATACGGCATTCTCGACTGCGACTTCTACAACTTCGATAAGACTGGCTTCATGGTGGGTATAATACGGTCTGAAATAGTGGTTACGCGTTCCGATCGGGTTGGAAAACCAAAGACCATTCAGCCTGGGAATCGAGAATGGGCGACGGCGATTTGCAGTATCGCTGGCGATGGCTATATATTATTATTCCTACGCCGCTGTGCCCTGCGGGCATGTCGGACCCTCAGCTATTTACTGTACAGGAAAACCGCGCCCTTGCGGGTCGGGTGAAAAACCTGTACCGACGATTAAGGTAAGAAATCAGTGAATGAGCCTGCGAAATACAAAAAGAGAAGGCCTCTTGGCCTTCGACGGGTCAGAGTCAGATTGCCTACTCCAGCTCGAGCTTCCTAGCCAAGCTGTACATCGGCAGTCTTCCTGAATCCATCAGCCAGCCCAGTATCCTTCTCGTCAGCCGAGCAGTCGAAGGACTGGCACCCTGTAGAACAGAGTAAAAGTCCCGTCGCGTCCTGACTTCTGTTCTCTCCCACGTCCGAGTCAACGGCGGGGCCAAACACCACATCACCAGGTGTTCGACAGTCTCCCGCCCTTCCCCGCACTCGCAGCAGGGCGTCAGCACACTCGGGACTCCCCGTTTGAACAAGAAGTCCCGGAGGCCTATGTCCCCAGTTCGGATCTGGACCAACAACGAGCTCTTCGCTTTGCTCAGTCCCTCGTGCTTCTTAAGAGTCTTGTCCTTGAATAGAGTCTCCCGTTGGTGGTCGAGGTCATCCGCTGGTCTCGTCGTCGCCCGACTGTCTCGTCCCTTTAGCCATCTCTCTCTCCAAGCCTCTTCAACTACCCTGTCCGTGTCGGTGGTTCCCCCGGTCCAACGCGCTATTACTCCTGCGGCCTCTTCTACCGCTGTCGGCCTCTGTGGCCTTAAGGCCCGTGGTCGGCCCCTGTTGCTCGGCCTTAAGGAAAACCTCCGGCGTATCTTGCTGCAAGCTGCATGGAAGGCGATGGCTATATAGTGCCGCCTTTCTTGGTGGTTTAGGGCCGCTTCCACCTCGCTAGCTGGTACTCTGAATACCGGATTCCTAACGACTACGCCGTCAAAATTTTTAGTCGCTGATAGATACAAAAATGGTGAAAAGGTAGGGAAAAAATTGCATTCTCATTGCTGCCAAGTCGACAATTGTCCCTTCACAGATGCTCTTGATTCTGTTGAAAAGGAGACCAAAAAAAAGATGGTTGTCATGGCAACCTCAGGATCACAAACTACCATCATCCTAAGATAGGGGCTCAGAAAGAATCCCAATGATGATCTACGGTCCTTGTCTACATAAAGTCCGAAAATAATACAGGCATACGTACCCAGAACACACTTTCCTCGGATGTGATCTTTGGGAATGCGAGGCAAGCAATCCCGGTCGTCGATCGAGGCCAGCGACTCGGGTTCCTGCCATCGCCGAGATTCAGGAACCTTGGAAGTTGGCTGCTGTGTGGGGGCGAGCCAACACGCCGAAGGCGACAGAAACTGGCAAATTCTCGATTGGTAATAGAGTTGCTTTGAAATCGTGGCAAGGTGTGGGTTTTGCAGGCCTTTCTTTGCCCCTGTTTCATGCTGTGAACTTGGTTGTTGGTGGGAAGGGCTCGCGAGTCACACCCAGTTGAGATGAACATGTCACCATATATTAATGCCACCATCCCATCCTGTCGACAGTCACCAACCTAGACACTCGTCCATTCAAATAGCCGCCAAAAGTCCTCCCAGCAGAGTCTCAGCCTCCATATAGTCCATCCACTTCATCACCAAATTAAGTTCATCACCAACATCACCATCACACAACCGCCAAAATGGGCTCCACCGATACCCGCCTCTTCACCCCCCTGGCCCTCACCCCCTCAATAACCCTCTCCCACCGCATGGCCATGGCGCCCCTAACCCGCTTCCGCTCCTCGGACACGCACGTCCCCATCAACCCCCTCATGTCCACCTACTACTCTCAGCGCGCCTCAATCCCAGGCACCCTCCTCCTCACCGAAGCGACCTTCATCTCCCCCACCGCCGGCGGCTATCCCAACGTGCCGGGGATCTTCAGCGCCGAGCAAATCACAGAATGGAAGCGCGTCACCGACGCGGTGCACGCGCGCGGCGGGTTTATTTTCTGCCAGCTGTGGTCGCTGGGGCGGGCGGCCAACCCGCAATTTGCGGCCAAGGAGGGGTTCAAGGTGCACAGTTCGAGCGAGACGCCGATGGCGGAGGGGGGGCATGTGCCTGAGGCGATGACTGTGGAGGAGATTCGGGAGAGGGTGGAGGAGTATGCGCAGGCGGCGAAGAACGCTGTTGAGGCGGGATTTGATGGTGTGGAGATCCATGCTGCGAATGGGTACTTGATCGATCAGTTTCTGCAGGATACGTGCAACAAGCGGACGGATGGGTATGGTGGGAGCGTGGAGAACCGGTCGCGGTTTGCGTTGGAGGTAGTGGAGGCTGTTGTTGAGGCGGTTGGGGCGGAGAGGACGGGAATTCGGTTTAGTCCGTTCAGCACGTTCCAGGGCATGAAGATGGAGGATCCCGTGCCGCAGTTTGAGGATGTTATTCGCAAGGTTGGCAAGGTTGGGAAGCTGGCGTATATCCATTTCGTGGAGGGGCGGATCTCGGGGGCCTCGGAGGCGAAGGAGGGCAGCGCGCCGGAGGAGAGCTTGGACTTTGCGATTAAGCTGTGGGATGGGCCGATCTTGATTGCGGGCGGGCTGACGGCGCGGAGCGCGAAGAGCCTGGTGGATGAGAAGTACAAGGACAAGGACGTGATCGCGACGTTCGGGCGGTACTACATCTCGACGCCGGACCTGCCGTTCAGAATCAAGGAGGGGCTCGACTTGAACCCGTACAACCGCGACACGTTCTATCTCCCCAAATCGCCGGTTGGGTACATCGACCAGCCGTTTAGCAGGCAGTACGAGGCGGTGTACGGCGAACAGAAAATGAACTAGAATTGGGTAAGATAGAGTTTCGGGGAAGGGGAAAGAGGATAGATCAAAAGAGTGTAATTTAATGTTGTATTGAAATACCCTTCAGCTTGGATCTGGTTCTAAACGTGAGCTTCCCAAATTGGTGCGACGCCAGGTCGTATATACCGAACCGATCTCAAGATGGCCGTCACGCAGAAATCTCTCGAAATGCCGGGTGTTGTGCTGTCGTGTGATTTGAAGACGTTGCTCACATTGCTGCAGTCTCATGCCCAAATCAGTGAGCAAGTGAAAGGTGGTTGGTTTAAGGATAGAAGTCCGAAACAAATGATGCAATAACCTACAACAAACACACGTGGAGTGACTTGATTTCGATGTTGAGGACACAAGCTGCAGGAATGGCCCACAATGGTCGGTTTGTGATCCATGGATGTTGGTGGAGCCTGGAAGCTCAAAGGAAGTTGCATCTTCCAGAGAGGAGAGCGCACGATGCTGCAACACAGGCAGCAGCAGGAACCCGACTCGGCACCAAAGGAAGGAGAATCGCTTGATGAAAATTTGCGCTGCTGCTTTCTGCTTTGGGCTTTTGGTGTCTCCCCCGTCGTTTGCTGTCGTCCCCTCTGCTTCAAGCTCGGAGCACCACCAACAATTGCGCCACCACCATCTTTTGCTCTGTCGATGCGCCGGCCTGCCAATCGTCGATAGTCCTGCTGTAGAATTTAAAATTTGGCCGGGCTATCGTTCATCTGTCTTAATTCGAATCGTTCGTTCTGGCATGGCGTCGTCGGGGGTCACCACAACCACCACATCTCCACCCACTACCTTCGACCGCCTCTTCGAACTCGCTCACAGCTCGACCTAGCTCCCGCTCACTCCTCGGCCCGGCCTTCGTCAATGTTTTGGGTATTGATATTAACGGTTTATCTAACGCCCACGCGAGCTCGGGCACCGCCGCGGGTCAACGCGCGTCCCAGCAAACCCAGTCCCGCAACGCCGACCTAAGGAAGCAAGCGCCCAAGCCTCGGTCTAAAGCAAGAAAAAGTATGTACATAAAGATATAGTTAGGTACGAGTAAGTAATGCATCCAATCCTGACATATCCGTTCCGTTGGCGGCGCCCGCCGACGGCCATCGACCACACGCCCGTGGCCGAGAGGGCGCCGTGCCGGACACCACATTGCCGTCGCCGCTCCGTCCGGCCATCCCGCCCCGCCCCGTGGCTGGCGCCGCTGTACATTGACGTCTCTCATTAGCAGAACCCCCAAGAAGAACTCGCAATCAAACACCTTCCTCCCTCAGACCTCTGAAGATGCCGTCGACAAAAGGAACATCATCATGAAAAATGGAGCCACCCGGACTTCTTCTCCTTCTTCTTCTCCTCGTCACCCTCCTTCTTCTCTTCTTCACCCTTCTTCTTCTTCTCCTCAACCCCCTTCCTCTCCTCGCCCTGTTTCTTCTCCTCGCCCTTCTTATCCTTATCCCCGTTCTCGTCCTTCTTCTTCGCCTCCTCCTCCTTCTGCTTGCGCGCTTCCTCTTCTTCCTTCTTCTTGCGCTCCTCGGCCTCCTTCTTCCGCTTCTCGGACGCCTCCTTCTTCCGCTTGCGCTCCGCTTCCTCGGCCTTCCTCTTCTCTTCGGCCTCCTTTCTTTCCCTCTCCTTATCTTCAATAATCTTATCTTGCTCCGCCTTGGACATCTTGGAGAAGGCCTCGACGTCCTTGTCCCATTTCCTCACGCACTCATCGTCCCAGTTGCACCTCTCAACCTCGCCGTAGGCCGGGTGACTGTACCGGTGGTGCTTGCTGGGCCAGTTGGACGCGTGGTAGTGGTGCCTGACCAACGCAGCCCGAGCTTCGTGGTTGCCCGAGTCTGAGTGGCCTTGGCCGGCGGCGAAGGCCTCGACGGTAAGGACGAGCACGCGGCTGACAACTTTGGACTCCTGCAGGTCGTGGAACAGGTCCCAGTCGATCTTAAGCCGGGGATCCTCCTTGTGCAGATTCATCTCCTTCAGAATCGCCTCGGTGAAGGCAGACGGACCGGTACCGCTGATGATCTGGTCAAAATCGAGCTCGACCTTGGCGAGCGGGACACCTTGCTCCTTCGCGACACCGTTGAGCCACGACATAATCTGCTCAATCAGCCGCATCATGACGGGCAGCTGGGGCTTGCACATGAAGGTCCACTGGCAGAAAGAGCGCGACTTCGGGCCGAGGATCGGGTGATTCGCCCAGTCGGGCTCGTCGATCTCAACGCCGATCACCATATCAATGTCCTTCTCGTCGTACCGATCGGGAATGAACTTGGAGAGCGGCCTCAGCGCCTCGACGTCGATGTCGGCATACAGACCACCCTCGGCGTACATGACGAGGTAGCGCAGCAGATCCGCCTTGACGATGGCCGCCTTGATGTCGCGGTAGAAGTTGACGATGTCGGGCCGGTTGAAGCCGTGGACGCCGAAGTGCCACTCGACATAGCGCATATCGTTGTCATCGGTCAGGACCTCGTACCGGTAGTCGGGGTTCTTGGAGAGCCACGACCGCGCCGTGTTGATGTCGCGCTCCTCGAACCGAAGGGGGTTCACCTTCCACGTCTGCCAGATTTTCATCGGGAATTCCGGCCGCACCCTGACCGCCTGGCCGCCCACCGTCGGTCGGTTCAGGGGCGCCTGTATGCTTGGGCTGAAGAGGTTGAGATTGAAGATGAATATAACGAGGCAGATGGCGCCGATATAGATGGGGAGCGCCCGCCGAAACTGTGTCGGGAGACGGTTCCTGAACTGGGCTGCCGTGGCCGCCAGGGACGGATTCCCCAGCGGCGCGCCGAGTTTGGCGATCATGCCGGGCGAGAAAGGGGGGTTGGGTGCGGGACTGTCGGCTCAGCGAGAGTGGTGCGCCGCGCAAGGAGAGAAAGCGAGTGGCATCAATTGATGAAGAAACAAAAAAAAGCTATGGACAACGGGGGGAAGAAACGAATGGAGTTGTGAAGGGAAAAATTACGTCTGCGCTGGGTGGAAAGGGGGTGAGGAGAAGAGACCCAGAGAACATCACGAACCAACCCGTTCCCGGCGCTGGGCCCCTACAAATCAGCGGCCCATCGTCCGTAATCTAGCCCCTCGATTGGCCTGGCCCGCTGAGCATTTTTGGCCCAAGGGAACATCATCATGGCAGCGCGGAGGATGTGGTCACTTAGCGCGGCTCCCGACGCTGATGCGAGACCAGTGGAAATTTCGCAGATGCTGTCCCCGGCCAATCGCTGACCGGCTTGGTTCAGGAGTTCCTGGGCACGAGAAGAGGCGAATCGACCAGTGACAGGGCCGGAACCGGATTCTGTCACAAGAGGAAAGGGGGCGTGTCCCCCACACAGCAAGTCTTCCCCGAAAAGGGGCCCAGCCCCGCGGCCGCCAACACGATCGGCTTTTGCTGGCAGCCCATCGTGTGAGCCGCCGGCTGGTACATGACATGGCACTGTGCACACGGAGGTACCGCGCGATAGGAACCCTGTTCTCGACACCGGACGAAATCGAGTCCAGGTAAGGACACGGAAACAGCGCCCGCAGCCTCGGAGCATGCGCCGTTGATGAGAGTCGTTCATTCTTCCCGATCGCGGGGGACTGGAAAGCGAGATCATCTCGATTTTTATTCCAAAGACAGCGCCCCAACATTGGACAGCCATCCTTCTTTCTTCTCCTGCCTCCGAGTCCGAACGTGTCTTGGAGAAGCGGAGCGTCTTTCTGACCCACCTCTTCGATTCCACCCTCGTTTTCCCCTGATCGCGCTGGTCGTCCATCTAAGCAAACCCCTGAAGTCATCGAAAGATTGTCAAGCAGGTGCGCCATGACCGGTTTGGTCGTGAAAAGACTGCGGCTGATCTCGCGGGCACGCTTAGCCTCGAGGGCATCGACATCTCAGCAACAACAGTCCTCCGGATTCTCAAACTTGCGGGTTTCAAGAAGACCAAGCCGACGAGGAAGCCTGGGTTGACGAAGAAGATGAGGGCTGAACGCCTCCAATGGTGTTTAGCTCACCAACACTGGACTCTTGAGGACTGGAAACGAGTTATCTGGTCTGATGAGACTTCTGTTGTTCTTCTTCATCGCCGTGGCGGTTATCGGATCTGGAGGACAACGGAGGAGAGATTTGTTCGGAGCGCTATTCGAGAGCGTTGGAAAGGATATTCCGAGTTTATGTTCTGGGGTTGTTTCTCTTATAATAAAAAGGGCCCTTGCCATTGTT
The DNA here is from genome assembly GCA_027946355.1 of Collariella sp. IMI 366227. Classification (NCBI taxonomy): domain Eukaryota; kingdom Fungi; phylum Ascomycota; class Sordariomycetes; order Sordariales; family Chaetomiaceae; genus Collariella; species Collariella sp. IMI 366227. Next base: position 253,833 of record JAPEUS010000018.1, read on the forward strand.
GGCTTCCTGAAACAAAGCAAGAGAAGGAACAAGCGGAGAAAGATATCGAGAAGCTGAACGAAGAGCTGGAACCCGTCTTACGTGATGCTTGGGAGCTCGAATCAAAAATGGGGAGGTTATCTTTGGTCACCCGTTCTGGTCGGAAACCACAGTGGAGATGGAATAAAAAGAATGGAAAACTGGCGCGAGGAGGAAAAGGAGGTATTGATTGGTATCGTTACCAGACGAAGATCCTTCTTCCCAAGCTCTTTCCCTTTGCAAGAGAATGTGAGGAGGTCAGCCCTGGTACGATAGTCCAAGAAGACAAGGCCCCAGCACATGCACACCACTTCCAAGCCAGACTCTATGATCTTCATCGGGTCAGACGACTACTTTGGCCAGGGAATTCACCAGATCTTAATCCAATTGAGCCCTGTTGGCCATGGATGAAGAGATATACAACGAAGAAAGGGCCACCAAAAAGCCGTCAGGAGGCAATTAAGGTATGGGAGCAGTGTTGGGAGAGCTTGTCACAGGAGCAAATCCAGGCATGGATTGAGAGGATCCCGTGGCATATTGAACAAATTATTCAGTTAGAAGGAGGAAATGAGTATAAAGAGGGCCGAAAGAAAGACTAAATTAATAAACGAGGGTGGCGTCGTTAGCGCCTGGACAGAACTTTTGACGTGGACCTCCGTACATTCAACGCCAATTGCGCACGCTTCCGAGCAGGGGGGCGCCCCAGCCCCACTCTCGTTTCGAAAGCTCAGCCCGGCCCTGGACCAGGCACAACCTTCTTTTCGACCCGTGTCCCGAGTCTCGGGCCCGGTTGTCATGTTTTCGCAGCACGACGGCATTCTCGACGGCGCGCGGAAACCTCAAACTTGGGACAGCCTTGGATGGAGCGAAATTGTCGATCGACTCACCTCGTTCGCCATGAAATCGGCAACGCTTCGCACGCTGCGCCACGCGCTGTGGCCGCGGAGCAGCAATGATGCCCCCAAACCGCTGCGACCGACTGCCTACCTCGACGGCCTGCGAGGCTTCATGGCCTTCTTGGTGTACTGGCATCACCACGAGCTCTGGTCGCACAGCTTGGAGGATTGGGAGATCTACGAGAACGGATGGGGATACAACGGGCAGTTCTACTTCTGCACCATGCCCTTCTTTCGAACCATGTTCACGGGCGGCCACATCGCCGTGGCCGTCTTCTACGTCATCTCGGGCTACGTGCTCTCGGTCAAGCCGCTGTCGCTCATTCACGCCGGCGAGCACCTTAAACTCTTCGACAACCTCGCATCTGCCTTCTTCCGCCGCTGGTTCCGGCTGTACATCCCGCTCATGGTAACGACGCTCTTCTGGGTCACGTCATGGCACGTCTTTGGCTTCTGGAACGCGTCCTGCGAAGCCAAGGCGACCCTCGGCGAGGAGCTCATCAACTGGTACTTCGAGTTCAAGAACTTCAGCTTCCTCTTCAAGGAGGGCTGGATCTGGGTCAAATACAACACGCACCTGTGGTCAATTCCGCTCGAGATGCGCGGCTCCGTCGTCATCTTCATCTCCTGCATCGCCCTCGCGAAAGCCACCACCAAAGCCCGCCTGCTCTGCATGCTTGTCCTCATCTGGTACTACCTCTACGTCGTCGACGGCTACTACTGCGCCCTCTTCGTCGCCGGCATGCTCCAATGCGACCTCGACCTGCTCGCGCGCAACCAACACACGGGCTACTTCCCGCGCCTGCTGCGCGCCCTCGAGCCTTACAAGACCTTCATCTACTACCACGTCCTCATCATCGGCCTGTTCCTCGCCGGCGTCCCGACGTACGACCAGGACGTCACGCACCTGGCCAGGAACCCTGGCTGGGCCTGGCTGTCGTATCTCAAACCCCAGGCCGTCTTTGACTACAAGTGGTTCTACCTCTCCGTGTCCGGCACCATGATTGTGGCATGTGTACCGCGCATCGCGTGGTTGAAGCGCTTCTTCGAGACGCGGTTTTGTCAGTTCCTTGGGCGCATCTCGTTTGCGCTGTATCTGGTGCATGGCCCGATTCTGAGCTCAGTCGGAGATCGGGTGTATTACATGACGGGGTGGACGCGCGCGCCCGATGATAAGCATGAGCAGGTCGCGGCGTGGGCGAATCTACTCCCGCTGCCGAAGGTTGGGCCGCTGGGACTGGAGCTGTCATTCTTGCTGCCGAATTTGCTTTTGTTGCCGCTGACGCTGTATGTGGCGGATGTGGTGACGCGGATGGTGGATGAGCCCGCGGTCAGGTTTGCCGCGTGGTTATATAAGAGAGTGCAAGGGAAGGGGGGGCCGGAGCAGAAGCCGATTGAGATCGCGCCGTTGATGAGGGTGGAGTGAGGGGATGTGGCGCAGAACGACAAGAAGAATAAGAGATGGGGTAAAGTGGGTTGGGTTGACTACATCCTGAGGTTTCTTTGTCTTCTTCTCTTGGTTTTTGACGTCCCGGCGAGCGCGCTCTCTTTTGGTTTCTGCTTCTTTGGGACCGTACATGTTACAACACCTCCCACCTTTTTGTGTTTGCCCCTCATGGGATTCCTCAGGAGGTAACCCGGGAGTATTTCGTTACATCTTTGTATTAGGGTACTAGAGGGAAAGACTTAGGACGGTCATGGTGTTTCGGATTTACTTTGCATAGCGAGGGAATATATCGGCGAATCAAGCTGCAGTAGCAGTTCCTTTCTTGGTGTTCGGGGCTTGGAAAGGTGTGATGGGCTAGGGGCTTGGGAAACAGTTTGACCGTTACTCAATCCCTAGAACACTGACATTACTTTTCCTGATCGCATTGTCCGCCAAATGGAGATTGTCTATTGGTGTTTGCCGCCCAAAGTCACGACCTCGCAGCCGCCCCTCACCGCCCACACCACAGTGCTCCCCGAGCCACGAACACATGCCAGGTCAAAACAAGCCTTGTCCCTCCCCGTTTCACAAGTCCCTTGCATTCCCTCGTTAACTTAGCTCCGGCTGTTAAATCTCAATTCCCTCTGTTACCCATCAGTTTCCCCCTCCCCACCGGAGATGACTTGTGTTCCTTCCCCAGAATCTTGGGCCTGCCCCGCTTTCGTTGTCTTGCGGAGGGTTCTTTGGAGGACATGGGGAATATCCGTAATAAGGGGCGGGGCAAGCCATGCCATCAGCCCACCACGCAAGGCAAGGCACGCAAATTGGAACCGGCAAATCAAGGTGGAGCCGAGGTTTAGTGTAAGGGTTGTGAGATTGTGAGATTGGGAGGCGGGAGGCTAGGACGGTTTGGGGAGGTTGGCCCGTGAGGGGTAAGGGAACGGGGAGAGGGGTGGCATGGGATGGGACGGGATGGGGGCGTATGGGGCTGTTGGTTGTGGGGAATACCCCTGCCTTAGGTGGCTTGGCGGGGATGCCGTTGCCGCTGAAGGATTGGGGGAAGGGATGACAAGAGATGAGATCTCAGATGGGTATGCTGGAGGAGGTGGGATTTGGAGTTTGAGATGCACCGTTGGAAAAATGGTTGGGGCGCCTCGTTGGCGGTCAACTCTTTTTGCCTCTTGGACGACAACATCAAGAACACGAACGCCGGCGGCAATGGTGCGTGCGTGCTGACTTGCGCCCTGCTGATAGTCTCGACTCTTCCCCGATTCTGCATCCAGGCGAACGCAAGTCCCCGTTCGTTCATGCAGCTCACCCAATCCATCCTGCAGATGCCATTCCCTGTCTTCTGCCACGCTTGTCTGACACGAGCCGAGAAATCGGTGTGTGGCATGTGAAGTGACATTGGAAGGCTGGATAGGGGCTAGCTCGTACAGTGCAGGTATGGCGTGGCCTGAGGTACCTGTACCTCTGAGTGAGAAGGCGGTCGAGTGCGCAACGGCGGTAAAGAATCAGGGGTGAGATGGTGGGTTGTGTTGGTTCAGGTACCGGAATTGCAACCGTTAAGCTTGGATTAGGCAAGGTTTTTGAAGGCTCATCCGTTGGATGATCGCCTCCAAGACATTGAGATCATCACACTCTCTGATGTTGCGACAGCTGCCGCATACTCTGTTCTCCTTCCCCTTTCTCATCAGCTCCATCGATCCGAAATCTCCGTGTCGCGTCTGGTGGTAACACCGCCTCAAGCTCCTTAAAATACTACCTCCCAATATCGGGCAAAACTTTCAGCTCCCCTCTCTTTGCATGTTTACCGCTGTTGCACTCCCCGACCCACGTGCAGATAATTACTACCATAGCTCTTTCGTCTCCCGCCTTCTCAGCCATGCGCATTTTCTTGACAAACATAATCTCCTGCATCCAAGGATGGGCTCAACCTCTTGTAGCAGTGCATACATACAATGGCATGCTATCATTGCATCGTCTTGAGTATATGCAGTCCTGGTTCGGAACAGGTTCCACAGCACATCTTTTAGGCTATTTGGAGGAATGATGTACGCTTTGATGCCATCGGAACGCAGGAGTTGGAAAAGAATTCGAGACTAAGAAGAAAGTCGGTGCAGTAACTGCTGAAACTCGGTCAGGAGCATGGTGCTCGTTTCAGTGGGGTGTTACACCCTCTTGGATCGGATTGTGTAGGGGAGAGCAACGGGTTGTTAAGAGACATGCGGATATGAATTAAAGCGCCCTCTCTCCCAAAGACAATATAAAGAAAGCATTGAAGCTCGAGGTTGTCGTAGTCCTCCAGCTTCGAGAAGAAAGCTACAATGTCAAGAGCAAGCCCAAAGCACAACCAGCCCACCTTGTATCAATCGACTCCGCCTTTTCGTTGAAACTTCAGGTTTCAAAAAGCGGCCATAGTACTGTTGATATTTGAGTCCTATAACCCTGGAAATAGAATGTAAACAACTACTATGATCAGAAAAGAGGTTTCCCTGTGCCCAATGACCCAATAATCTTTTCTAATTCAACATCCGTCCCGTCGACTCGGAACTAAAGAATGATATGAATCCAACAGTCACCTATTTACAGACCAGATGAAAGTTCTGCGGTGACAGATTTATCTAAGTCACAGCAACCTTACTTAGTAACAAAATGAAACGCCTAAACTTATATCGGAAGAACTTACGCTGCCCGCAAGTACGAAGAACTGAAGCCCACTTAACCGAGTTCAAACACCAACTTACAGCAATTTAGGTTGCGCTCAAATCAAAACACATGAATCCTCCATCACGAAACAAATTCCAAAACATATGCTAAACAGACAATCCCCCTCCAGGAGCAGGCGAAGATGGTCTGTACCGGACTGACACGACCGACATCCTCAACCTTCCACCAGCAAAGTAAACGGGTATGAAGATTGTAGGATGAATTCCTGAAAGAGATTGGCGCGATTCAAACTATCTGAGAGAAGGAGAGGAGATGGGCTTAATTATAAGCCCACAAACGAAAAAAAAAAAAAAAAAAGAATCGAACTTCAAGAGCGGATTTTCGGGGTCAACAAAGGCTAGAGTATGATTACCACCATTTATGTTTCTCCCATTTCCAATCGGCTGTTAATCTTGTCTTGTGCCGGACCGTCGCTCACCCCGTAATGCCAGAGCAGGGTACATCTATTAGCAAAACACCCCACTTTCTCTAATACTTCCAAGTACCTGCTAAGTTACCTGTCAAGACAGTCATTTCCCTCCCCCGAACTCCTGAAGGCAGTCTGAGATAATTAAATGACAATTGCCCTTCGTCAGCTGCTGTAAATAGAGTATGTGCCTGCAGTTACAGTCACAGAGATATCTGGATTCATCGCTGTTGATTCACTGCCTAATTTCACACGCAACTGTATCAAACAACAAACCAGGCAATGTATGGGAGCCAAGGAGAAGTGGTGAAGTTCTTCAAAGCACAGAACCTACGGTTTAGTCAAAGTGCTGCCAGGTCAAAATGTCAAATGGAGAAGTGTGATTGATATGAAAGGCTTTCGGCTCTCGTAAAGAGGCAGGCTGCACTTCTCTTTTCTCTTTCTTTTTCGCTCTTCCTAGCGGCCTTACCTAGATCTATAACTTGGGCTCGACCTAAGAGTATGATAAACAAAGGGAAAGAGAACAAGAAAAGTAAAGGGAAGATTGGATAAGTTAGTTAAAGGGTTCTTGTTATTGTGCCAGGAAATTGAGAGCCCGAGAAACCTAAAAGGTAGAGCGTCAGATTTAAACTAGACTAAAATCCCTTGGAGAGCAAAATTCCACCTAGGTTCAAATTCAAATTCACTATGCTTAACTTCTAGGAGACTTCTAGGACCTCACCACCAACCTCAAGAGCTTCTGTTGATGCTTAAACCGCAGCAAACCCACATACTATTATTACCCCCGTGACAGTATCCTTCACTTGAGATACACACTAGCATTACATCTAACCATCACATTCCCCCATTGACATTGGAGACGCACAAGAAGCAACCAACCAAACAACGCTAAACCCTCTAGACATACAATCCAGAAAACATCTTTTTGATAATACATGATATCATGACCTCGTGCAGTGTGCCGTTTCACCACTTGCTCTCGTTCTGCCCCGTCTCGTCTTTCTTTTGCTGGTATAGTATATGCCCCTCAACCCCTGAGAGAGAGAAAATGGTCCGCATCTGCAACTATTACATTAGTACAAAAGCCTCGTTGGTATATGTTAGTATACAGTGAGTAAATGAGTGACAGGTATCCAAAAAAGAAACCCTTGCTGATTATCCCCGGACAGGACCAAGGTTAGTACCCCTCTTGTGGCCCATGGTGTCCTCCTCCAAACATCCCCCCATTCCCTCCTCCGCCGTGCATCCCTGTGTGAAATGACCACTCAGTTGGGTCCGCAAAGCCATGTATTTCTCCTGCACTGGAGGTCTGGAATGGCCCTCCTGGTGCTGCTCCTGCCGTGTGGAAGCCGTGGTGATGTGGAGGCCCAGTGACATGAATCGCTACCGGGGAGAGCTGGGCGCCCATGTCATCTGGCATCGCCTTGCTGCAGGTCGGACAGTACATATTGCCACATCTCCCTGGTGGATGTGCCTCAACGAGCGTTTGGCTTGAGTCACGGTTTTCGTCACGGATCCAGCTCAAACTGGCGAGGGAGGATCTTGGTGTGGTCGACATGGTTAGCCGATTCGCGATGATGGTTGCTGCTGACGTTGGCCGCGGGATATCCTGCTGCATTGCCTCTGGCGAGAAGGTCTCCGGGGCGTGTTCTGGCGACAAGTACGACGGCTGAACGTCGAGAGGAGTATGATGCATGGGCTGATAGTGCGTCGGTGTCACGGCGGGATGCTGAAAGATATCGCCGGGGCTGGTGTAGGGAACCGTGTAGGCGCTAGTGACTGTTACGGCCGGATTCTCCCAGCCCGTGTATTGCGGTCCAGGGTCGAGATTCTGAGGCGCCGGTGGCATGGGAACCGACTGGCTCGGTAGAATGGCTGGTGCTTGTCTGAACGAGTGGCCCATCCTTGCCTGGGGCTGAGGGGTTCGTGATCGCTGTATTGGCATTGGGATTTGCGTCGGTGGCGGTGCTTTGGGCAGAATCTCGGGACGCTTGATCCGCTTCGGCGGGGGGATTGGGCCGCCTCCGGGCCGACGCGCTTCGGAGGTTTGCGGGCGCAGTTGCATTAGGACTTTCTGAGCCTGGCAAAATGGTTGCTGTCGCCACGTTCCCGGGGGCAACTGTGGGTGTGGAAGCAGGCGAGGGAGGCAGACGAGGAGTAGAAGCCCAGCTGTCGCTCGACGCAGGTTGGCTGATGGCGGCGCTCGTGAAGAGCGAGACAGTCCCTGATACCCGCTGTTCCCAGTCCTGCACCACGGTCTCAATCCAGTTGTAGATGGACTGCGTGCTCCGTTCAAGACCTTGACGGATTTTGGTGTCGATGTTCATCAGCTGGGTCGCTCCGTCGAGGACGTGGCGGTACTGGAGTTCGAGGAGGTCTTTCAGTGTGCTCAAAAACTTCTTGGACTCTGAGATGAAGTCAAAGATCTCCATAACCGGGACGAACACTGGTCTGGTCAGATGAGTGAGGCATGATGGGAGGAAGGAAGTTGCCTACCGGGATCAGGGATGACCTTATCAGCTGGGAAAAGAAGCTTCCACAAGGAGACCCAGTTGTCGATCTTGGCCTTGAGACTCCTGGCTTCCAGAGAGGAGATGATCTTTTTTGGGTGATGCCGTCCTCGGGGTCTGCGCCACCGCTGTCGAATGAAACGTGGCACACGTTGAGCTGACGCAGATGGGCGTCCAAGTCGTTTTTCGAGACGAAGCCATGGCAGCACCGAGGGCAAGGGAATGGTCCTGCGTTCCTCTGAACGGGGGGATGATGAGCACGGATATGCTTTCTGTAGGGCGTCAGCGTGACCTGTGATCCAACACCGGCGAGGGGAAAACTTACTTCAGTTGCGACATGTCGGCAAAAGAGTGTGTGGCACAGACGTAGTAGTCTCTCACGTTGAAACGAAGGGGATTGCGCTTGCGGTAGGGGCAGCTAAAGTTCGTGATACCGCTGCCCCGGGTGCTGTACGCCTGCGATGCTGGCGACACGTCCCTGTCTTCGCCCCCCTGACTGTCTCGGCCTCCTAGTCCCCCACCATCATCGCTGCCTCCATCTGCCTTTCTCTTCCCCTTCCCATGCTGGCCTGAGTGTTGGCCGCCGTCGCCAGAACCCGGGGTGCCACCGTAGTGGGATGTCGGGCTGCCCTGGCCAGAAGTGGCTTGGATAAACCCCTGGTTTCCCTCGTTGGCGGCGGCCCACAGTTCCTGAAGGTAGCGGTAGGTGCAGTCCCAGACCAATAGTGGGGCGGCACTATCATCCACGTCCTTACCAAAGGTGCTCCTTAATACCCAAGAGGACAGCTCATCCACAAGTCTGGCCTCCTCATCCTCGCCCTCTTCATCGTCGCTCTTCCCACAAGCGAGGTTGGAGCTAGGCGGCGTGATGCTAGGTGGAGCAAGTTGAATCCTGGATCGAGTGTAAGCAGGGGCAACGTCACTAGAGACAAACAAGTCCTTGGATGATAATACGCACTTGCTCGTCTGCTTCCGCGGTTGGCGTTGAGGGATGATGGACACCCCGCCGTCGGTGTCCTCAACCTCGATGCGGATCTCCCCGCGACAGACTGGACTCCGGGCGACTGCACTCGGACTGTGTGTTGACACAGGTGGTGGAGGAGAGGATCGAGTCGATGGAGCCGAGGCCGCGGTTGTGCTTCCGAAAGGACGCCTCGTCGGTGTCTTTGGAAGCCAGCTTTCCCTGGGAGCTGACGAGGATGAGCTGAGGGCGGGTCTTCTTGATCGACTCGGGAGTCAGGGTCTTTGAGGCGGCGGGGAAGCTGGCCAGGGTCGGACTGCTGGGCGGGGTGGTGCCGGAGAGGGACAGGGCATCGGCAGCTGCTGTGCGGCGGAGGTCGGGCTCCGAGTCCTGGCGGCGGGGCTTCGGGGTGATGCGGCCGACAGCTGCGGGCTTCCGCGAGTAGGATGCATCCTTCCGTGGGCGATATGGGATGCGGACGGCGGTGTCGCCGCCTAGCTTCTGTGCGACGCGCCGGGACACAGGGGACCTGCCCCTGGCACCGGGTTCCATTCTCTCAGGAGATGGAGGCTGAGAGTGATCGAAGGAGAGTGACCTATAATGTAGGCAGGACAGCGTGGGCTGGGCTGGACGCGTCTGTTTCGCAGCAGCAGCTCCACCAGAATCGCGGGTCCCCAGACGTCTCGACCCGGACCCCCGTTTCCCTTCGATGACGCCCCGGGTTGAAGGTGGAGGGGGGCTCTGGTGAGCGGTCAGCGGGGAGTCGGGTGCTGGACTCGTGCTCCGGGCGTGCGACGGGCGCTTGCTGCGACGAGGGACCTGGTCGTCGCGGGCGGCTGGGGACGAGGATTATTGGCTTTCATGCGATGGCGACGACAGGCACAGCGTGTTTCTGGAATGAGCGACTGGGAACGAGCGAACGAGTGAGTGTATGGGTAAAACGAGTGTGTGTGTGTGTGTGTGTGTGTGTGTGTGTGTGTGTATCCGTAAAATGAGCGAGATGGGCCACTACTGAGCCGCCCGCATGAATGAGCGATGCGAAGCACCAGAGCGAGAGACCTGAGACTGAGACGGAGCGTCAGACTGGAGATGGAAGTGAGAGAATGGACCGCGCCCCCGCGACGGATTGTTTCAACTGGCGCCTGCCCGTCTTCTTCAGTCGGACACTTGCCAGGTTGGCCAGGTTGCGGGAAGGCGGGAAGGCGGGAAGATGGAAAGAGGGGCCCTTCCTGTTCTCTCTGGGCCCTGACCTGGCTTGCTTCCTGGGCAGAGAGCCTCGCCTCGCGGTTTCCTTCCCCTGAGCCTCCGCGAGGACGTGTTTTAATTTCGATCGTCCCAATCGAGAAGTCGCAGCTGTGGCGCATGGGCCAATTAAAGAAGCGTCAACCGTAGGGCTGCGATTGGCTCAGGCAGCTGTTCCTGAGACTAGCCCGCTTGGCCCCCGGCCGCAACCCGAAGCACAGGCCAGCCCCAGCCCAGAGCGCCGCGTCCCGTCGACAGCGTCACTGAGCGACAACATGGACGCGTCCCTTCTGTGCATCTGCTTTCGCTGCTTTCGGGCCTCATTCCATGTTTCAGATGCGCTGCTCTCCGCGTGCAGATCGGCGACCAGGGACGACCCAGGCTCGGCCCCGCCCAGCTGAGATCGCAGCATAGTGCCCTGCAGATTCGAGGTTATAAACAGTCCATCAACCCTGCCGCTCGAGATCCGAGCGACAGCCACCCGCGGCTTGCCTCCTCCATGCGCTCCATGTGGCCCGCTGCCCGCAGCACCGTGATGATGCCGACATCCAGGCCCAGTCACATGTGGCATCCAACTCGCCCAGGAGATGGCAGATGCGTCCCCGGCCTGCGCTTCACGTGTCGACATGCCATCATCGAGTTTCAGATGCTGCCATGCAGACCTCCTCTGCTGAAATATCTCCTGCAAAACGACGCCGGGTTGCCATGATCCATGTTGCTGATCTGGAAACATAGTCAGCCCCGAGGGAGCACCTGCACGCCAAGACTCGAGCCCACCTTGTGGAGGTGCCCAAAAAGCTTCCAGAAGGTCGCTTCGAAGCTCACTCCTCGAACCCACACAACAGCAAAAAATCAGCAAAATATTCGTGACAAGGGCGAGATTCGAACTCGCGCCCCATTTCTGAGACCAGGAAATCTGTAAAGATTGCTAATTCAGGTGATCCTGAACCTGGCGCCTTAGACCGCTCGGCCACCTTGCCATTGATTGTTGGGTTTGACTCGCAAGCCACCATCATCCGCGCAGTGCACCTCCTCGCATCCTTAACGACAACCTCCTGCAGCCCAGCTGCCACCTCCAAAAACACCTTCGAAAAAACACCTTCGAACGAACAGAGAATTTCTGCTCAGATTCGGAATTCAAAGGTCGGGAGTTAACATGCGACAACACCTAATTGCAAGCACAAACAACTCTAGACCTGCCGAACTGTATCCTTGCCGTCACGCGAGGACAAGCGTCCAGTATGTGATCTCGGGCATTTTGTCGGCTTATCTGCAGAGTTGCACTGCGCCTCACGGCACTCACGGGCAGACTGCACTCAAGAGAAGAGCCGGGTCTGTTGCCGCCTGTTTCAGGTAGACAAATTCAGCTGGCCTGTTTCCAGGCTCCGACACATGCAAACCTGGAACAAGGCAATCATAACAGGCGGGTACGCGTGCATAATGACGCGCGAGTCTCTCTCTGTTGCCCGGTCACTTCAGGAAGCGTCTCATAAACAGCTGATCACTTCTTTCAGGACCCAGGTTCATATTGAAATCAGCACTGCAGCACATGTCCCGCTGACCACATGCTTTGTATGTCCCCGGCCGACCCCCATCGCCAAAATCAGGACATGCATTATTACGCCAGACTTCAGCACTGGATGCACATCTTACTCTGACTCTGCGCATTCGCCACTTCCCGCCCAGGCTCGACACCAAAATCTTGCTTGCCGCTCTTACATGGCGTCTCCTGGCCGGGCGCCTGGTGATGATCTGCAACCAGAAAAGGCATGACAGTTCCTCTTGCTTCTGGGCTCATATGGTAATGGTGGCGGGTAGATTACTGGGAAGCTTCAAGTATATCAGAGATCAAAGGATTGCTTGGCTGGTATCTGCTTTTTCTGTCCTGTTTCGATGCTGAGTTCCGGATCTACACCCTCAGGCCACCGTCAATCCTTGTATTGAAGCCATGCTCTTCAAGTCCAGCTTCGTGCCCATCTAGCCCAGTCAACAATGCCCGTCTCCCTGGAGCGTGCCTAATTCAAGGACATACGTATTATAGTCAATGGACGAAGCTCGAAAGGTAACATAAATATTGTAAGAGGTCCGTCCGCGAAGCGTAGGAAGCAATTGCTCGCCTGGGACTGCCAATCTCCTAAATTTGCTGAATATCTTAAGCAAGTCTCAGCGCTCTCCCAGTTCAAGTTCCTCAGCCCGCTTCTCCAGCTCCTCAACCACCGTTTCCCCGTCCCCTTTTCCTCTGATCTTCCTCCCACCCACAACTGCAAAACATCCAGCGGCAACCTCTTCTCAGCCCCCTCCTCATGCCAATCAACCAACGTCCCCTCCTCCTTCTCCCTCAACTTCCTCTCCACCACCTCCTCCATCCTCACCACCTGCCCCGGCGTTGACACCCCCAACTCTTCTACACAAACCCCCCTTCCCCATAAACTCCCTCTCCTTCGTCTCTAGCGCCTTCAGGAAGGTTCTGAGCTGCGGCTGATACGTCTTCGCCCAGTCATCAAGTTTCGCGGGCCACTTCTCGGGCATGATCAGTAGCAACGACTAGGGAGCTGAGTATGTACACTCCACGGGGGCAGCGTATGTGAACTTCCAATCGATGACGCTGACTATGTAATTGTTTGCATCAACGAGAACCTTAACTAGGCGTAGGCTGTCGCAATAGAGGGGGAACTCGAACTTGTTGGGGTCGTGAATGGTGGAGGAGGAGGTGAGGAGATACTGTGGGCTAGTTTACGGAAGAGTTGTCTTAGGGTTTTAGTTAGAAACTGTCTGGGGGAAAAAAAACAGAAAAAAAAAACAGGAATACCCAAGCAAATGATAAGAAAAGAAGAAGAAAGCAGGAGCAAGGGGAAAGAAAAGGGAAACATGAATTCTCGACTAACCTAGCAATATATTTTTTGCCGCAGTCCTCTATTAATGTGACAGCCTGGTTGCGTTGGAAGGAGAGCTGTTGCAGGTGCATGTCGGCCAGGGCGCAAAAGTACTTAGTCGAGGTAGAGAATGTCTTGTTCTGAGCAGGCAGCTTTAAAATGGGGGACCCTTCCTAGTTCTCCGAGCCGAGCAATGTTGAAAGACAATGGCGGGAAGTGACAGTAAACCCGCCGTCATCGTCCTCGGTTTCTGTTCTGCTAATACAGCCAATCTTGGGAAAGGTGCACATATAGAGCTGAAGAATAATGCCTGCCATTTGGCTGTACATGTCTTTGAGCAGATCATCGTCGATGCTGGGGTCCAGGAAGGGGCGTTCCCCAAGGGGCCATCCTGGAGCTGCCAGAATGTCGGAAAGGTCGCCTGAGTTTTTGATGTACTCCATGATAATAAAAGGCCCGAGACGACGAGACCAGCGGACGACCTCGACCACCAGCAGAAGACTCTATTCAAGGACAAGACTCTTAAGAAGCACGAGGGACTGAGCAAAGCGAAGAGCTCGTTGTTGGTCCAAGTCCGAACTGGGGACATAGGCCTTCGGGACTTCTTGTTCAAACGGGGAGTCCCAAGTGTGCTGACGCCCTGCTGCGAGTGCGGCGAAGGGCGGGAGACTGCTGAACACCTGGTGGTGTGGTGTTTGGCCCCACCGTTGACTCGGACGTGAAAGAGAGCAGAAGTCAGGACGCGACGAGACTTTTGCTCTGTTCTACAGGGTGCCAGTCCTTCAACTGCTCGGCTGACGAGGAGGATACTGGGCTGGCTGATGGATTCAGGAAGACTGCCGATGTACAGCTTGGCCAGGAAGCTCGAGCTGGAGTAGGCAATCTGATTCGCACCGGTCGGAGGCCAAGAGGCCTTCTCTTTTTGTATTTTGCAGGCTCATTCACTGATTTCTTCCCTTAATCATCGGTATAGGTTTTTCACCCGGCCTGCAAAGGCGCGGTTTTCCTGTATAGTAAATAGCTGAGGGTCCGACATGCCCCGCAGGGCACAGTGGTGTAGGAATAATAATAATAAAAGGCCCGAGCTTCCCAGGGCTTTCCTCTGTCATACCGTAACGGAGGATGAATGGAATTGGTGGTGTTGTGTGTTTCGCGATGTATCGCATGATCGCTACCTCAGCATGGATCTTCTCCTCGGCGATGCAGTAGTAGCCCGGTTGTGGGAAGCGTATAATGACGAATTTACCGTCGGACTTTTGGATGCAATAACTAGTAGTAGTTGAAGCCACCTTTTGGGGGAGGGTAAAACTTCATCGGATTGCCGCCTTGCCGGTGTTCGTGACAAATCTGGCGATCTCGTAGTGGAATTCTTCGTTGTACAGCTTCTATTTCAGGTTCTCAAACATGGCTTCACCACGGTCCCAGGCCTCATCGTCGTACAGCTCGTAAGAGGGAGGCATCCTGCAGAATTGGATTCAATTCGAGTCCACGATCTGGGGTGGACGGAACTGAGGCCAGTCATCCAGTGGTGTCCTTTTGAGACTTGCACCAGCTCATTGGTTTCGGGTAAAAAAGAACCTGGCCCCTGAGTATCCAATGGGACGAGATGCCGCAGTCCGCGATTTAGCACGCAGCTTGGAGTTGCTATTTAGACGGCATCTACAGGTATCTGTTGTGCTGGAAGGGCTTCTCACCACTGAATAATCTTTTTTTAATTTTTTTTCAGCTATGAGTAAGCTCAACTAAACTCAAAAAGAAAAGTTGCTGACGCTTTTGACAGGCTGGCGCTGTGGATGAACGTTTTATGATCAGTAGCGTATCCTTAGGTTCCTCGCCCAGACTAACTTATACGGTTTTGAATCATGACCTCACTTCTCGAGGCAACAAGCTAAATTGAGAGACACGGGAGTAGTAAGGGCACAATCACAAAATTCGAAATTCGAAATTCGAAATTCGAAATAAAAATTCCATTGTCAATAACACACCCCTCAAACTCGATCATGTGTAACAATGTTCCCCTGAGGCCCAACACCGAGGCCACAGCCAAGACCGCAATGCCTCCCCGTTTTCAAAATTCGCTCTGGCAGTGTCCCACCTTGCATCCTTCGCACAGATAGGTCTCATGCGGCGCCTTGCTGGTACCAACTCCATTATAAGGAGGCGTTTCCACGGAAATGCCTGCCCACTTCTTCAGCCGGTACGCAACCCTCTCGACGTAGGCGTTCTCATCAAGTCGCAAGGCGCCTAGTTCTTTGCATGACTTGCAGCGCTGCTTGAACACCTCCGCGTTGTAGCCATTGTCCGGGAAGCGTCGGATCAAAATGGCGATCTTCTTGCTGCTCCAGCCGGTCCTCAAACAGCCAGGGTTGCGGCAGTCAAATCCGCCCATGACATTGGTCGGGTACTCGTCGATGGCTTCGCTGTCGCCCCCAGTGGTATGAAACCACCACTCGGGGAGGATGGGCTCTTCGATGAGGACGCTGCCGACATCTTTGTGAAGGTTTGGGAACATGACAGCGGTCGCGTCTTGGTGAGTCTGCCGCTTGGGTTTGTACGGCTTCTTGGCCCAGGGCATTTTGAGAAGATGATGGTTTGAAGATGGTCTGGGGAGTGGGAGGTTGGGCGCAATTCTGTTTGAAAAAGTGGTGGCACGTTTGCTTGGTCAAGAGATTCGAAGAGTCGGGCAGGAGGGGTATTAACCACAGTCCGCCAAAGTCGTTTGCTCTCGGGGACTGGGGGACTGGGGCATGATGCATCATGTCGACCAGAATCTATTCCCTCTCAAAACCAGTGACAGCTGTAGCAAACGGCGACATCGAATAACCACGGGTTGGAGGCATGCATCATCATCCAATGGAAAGGCATGGAATGCCGCATCGTCGGCCTCAGTGCATAGCTTGTCCAACCCTCTGACGCCAACATCACACTTCCCAGACTTTGTTTGAAGATTATCTGGAGCGGGGAAAGGAACCTTTCCGTCCGCCACTGGCAGCGAGAGAAAGCAAGGGCAGAAGAGAGACAACACAAGAGACACGAGAGAAAGAAATAAGAGGAAAAGAAAGGTAATAAAATGGGGAAGGAAAAGGGGAAAATGCTAGCACATCTCTGATAGAAGGATTGCAAACAACACCATAATAACGAACATCAAGTCCTGGTTGTTTCTACTATGCCTCGAAAATGTTTGATGAGCCATCTGAATAGAATTGAAACTCCCCAAAATCCATAATATCACTCTGCAACTCCAACCCTTAAGAAACCTCTCCCAGATTCATGCAGCGGGTTTAATACAGTTTGCTTTCAAGCGGAAGCACATTCGTACTGCAACTCAAACAACTTTATGGGACACATAAAGCAACACCAGAGAAATCAGCCAGGACAGATTTGAACACCACATACCAGAAAAAGACCCTAAAACTTTCCAGCAGCTTGTATCAACATATCCTCATTACTTCATCGCGCACACAAGATGCTCTACCACACACAGGTATCCCAAAACGCGCCGTGTACGGTAACCATATACAAACTTTAAACAAACAAGCGCTCTCCAACCCTCATACCCTCCTTTAAACGTGCTAACAAACCAGAATTACAACGATAATTTTACCCGCTCAAAGCAACACCGAACGCCAGCCAATTCCCCTCCTTATGCCACACCCCTCCATTGGAACCCCCCAAGAAGGTGAATTCATCCAACGCCGCGCAAACCACTACCTCGAATCCTTTCCCCCATTACAACCCACCCCTCAACCAAGCCCAAACTCAAGCATCAGCTCCTCACATCCACATCAAATTCCGACTGGGCCTCCGGTTCTGCTGCCAGAGCAGCCTAGACCCTGGCGCAGTCCCTCCTCCGCCTCATCCCCATCCCCTCCCCTTACTTCCATCTCCCCCTCCTGCCCTTGATGATTCCGATCATGCCCATGCTCATCATACAACGCCTCCTCCTCCTCCTCCCCAATCTTCCCCAGCGCGGCATTAAACCCCTGCGAGAAGTCATCAATCTCCCTCGTCAGCGGCACCTGGTCCGAGTCGTCGCTGCGCTCGCCGCCATCGTGGTGGTGCATCATGCCGGGGCCCATCGCGAGGCCTGCGCCGCCGGGGTAGGCGGTGGGGTACTGATTCTGGAACTGGGATTGGGAGCGGTAGGTGTTGTTGCTGTCGGTGGTAGCGGCGGCGGTGCTGCTGATGTCGTTGGAGCTGGCCGAGGCAGAGGAGATGAGACCGCCGTTTGAGACAGAGGCACCGCCACCGTAGGCCATGGAGTGGGCGTCGTTGTCGAGTGGGGAGATTTCGTGTTGGGTAGGCATGTGTGAGGCGGCGGCGAGAGGGGTGAGGAGGGAGCCGCGGTTGGCGGTCATGGCCATGGGGGGTTGGTTGAGGACGCTGTTTGCGGGCCCGGTTTCGAAGGCGTCGCTGTCCTGGGGGAGGGCGGCAAAGCCGGTGCCGCCGCTGGGTGTGGGCGGGCTGATAACCATGCCGCGCACGCCACCAGGGCCGGGGCCTTGGCGCACGTTGGCATTGCGGCGCCGGATGAGGAAGAAGGCAAGGGCGGCCAAGGCGACCAGCACGGCGAGGCCGCCGATGGTGCCGCCTACTATGGCGCCCGTTTTGTAGGTCGAGTCGGTTGCGGCCGAGGCGGTGAGCGTGGTGGTCGCTGCTGGGTTGGCCTCCGTTGTTGGGCTTGAGAAGATCGAAGAGGAGAGAGCTGATGATGAAGAAGAAAATGCCCTGGTGGACCTGGTGGTGGTGGATTTGCCCGTAATAGTCCCCAGGGTTGTCGGCTCTGTCAGGGTAGAGATACCCTGGGTGTACGACACGCTGACAACGGGATGTGTCAGGGCAGTGATCCCGCTGGCTGTTATCCTGACGGTTCCCCCCAAATCGCTCGCCGTCCCGCAGCCGAACTGAGAGAAGCCGCCGTCAAAGACGTTCCTGTAGCACACGTTGGCACCGGTGCAGCTGAAGACGTAGGGGTTGACCTCCGTCTGGGGCCCGCTGTTCGCATCCACGCATCCTGTGAAGACACCGTTTGTGCAACTGGGCGCGCCGTTCGGGCAGCAGCCGACGACGTTGTGTTGCGTGTCTAGCACGCAATGAGACCCCGCGCCACATGTTGCAGGGAGTGCCTCGTCGCCGCCAATGTAGCCGCAAACGGTGTTTTCGGCCTGGCGGCGGAGAGCAAACGGGTGTCGCGGGGCGGGAGTCGGACGAGGTGGCCATGAGACGACATTAAGGGCGCGGTATGGGACCGTTATTGTCGGGCCGGGTGTTTGGCTGGGGATCTGTTGCAGGACATGGCCACTTGTTGACTTGAGAAGAGCTGCCAGGAGAAGGAGCGCAGTTGGCCGGGGAAGGCGGTCGAAGACACCGTCCCTCATTGTCGCTGTTCAGGTGTGGTTGTGTCTCCAATTCGAGGCAGTTCCCAAGCTCTCTTCAGTGTCGGACACGTGCCCGAGACACTATGCGGCGGCAATCGCCTAGAAGCCGCCGTCCGATGCCAAAACAGACCAAGGGAGAAGAAGCCCACACGAAAAGAACGGATTCCACAGCCGCGATAGAAGATCAGACGAGTCGAAGTTGAAGCGAAGAAGAGTGCAAAAAGCGAGAGACGAGACAAAAACAGCAGTGGCGGGGGTCAACTGCAGGTAAAAGAAGTCGAAGGATGCCGGGCTCTGCAGTTGCGACCAGGACCCTTGTTGTATGCAGGGATGGACGCTGCCGGAGATCCAGGCCCAGGATTCATCAGGTCCACCGAGTCTGACAGGCAACCACCAGCACCTCATTTATCGGCGGAGACCTTTCACAAGGCGATGACCCATCTGTTGGCAAAAGGGAAATGCAAAACTGGTTGGAGATGGGAAGAACCGCATGGGGAAAGCAGAACGGGCCGCCAGCCCTGTTTGTCGGATGATGACTGCTGCGAGAAGGCAGACATCCCAGTCAATGCTGTGTGCTGCGGGCAGTGGGCTGCATGTCGCTACTGGTTCGGGCCCAGCCGCAGGAATCCTCCCCGCGCTCCTGAACTGGTCCGCTCTGCCGAATACACCATCACTGCCTCTTCCGCCGTTGAGCATCTTCAAAGACCCTCTCCAGCTTCGTGCCTCTTTTGATAAGCGGTCGATGTACGGACCAGAAACTGGGAATTGAGGACATGAGTCGCAATGAAACACGGGGAACGACGCGGCGAACAGTGTCCGGGACGTTTCACCAGTTTGCAACCACCGCAGCGCCTTTCCGAAAATCTCTTCTCGTCAACCCCTGGAAGTTCAGTTCTTGTGTCTCGTGGCCTGGACACACCAGACGGGGCGCATTGTCCGGATCTTCAATGACCGGTCTCAGTGATTGGCCCGTCCGGGCTGTCACCGAGAACCGGATGCGACCGAGGGTTTTCAATACATATTTGGTGAGATATATCCTGGGGATGCCAAGTCGAGGCCCATTGTTGCCAGAGTTCCATCTCGCGCTTGCTACGGCCGTGTTCTTATTGGGGTGGGGTGGGGGTGTCGTCGCTTTTTTTAGCATGAAGCCTTTTTCTTTGAACTCGACGTGGCGGTGCCCCACCGCCAGCCGCAACGGCCAATAAGTTCAAGCCAAGATGTGGAGACTGGGGATACTGATCCACAGCAAATCCGGGGACATCAATCTGTGTCTGCCTGCTTTTACCATCGTGGTGGAGTTTCGAGATCGTCAACAACACCAAAGTCCTTTCAAGAATGTGAAGGGCTGTCTCTGAATTCTCATGGAGAACGAGATCCAGAAGTTTAGAACCAGTGCTCTTAGCATCGGGGATATCTTATTTGTCCATCAACTGATAGTGGAAGCTTCCAACACCTTGTCTTGTCAGCTTACTGTGGACACACCATACAGCGCTCGCGTGCTTCCTGGATCCTCGAGGGGCGGCAAGGGTCCGGACATGTCCTTGGCATGCCGGTCTGCCTTCAAACACCAGAAAATCGTGGGCGAAACAAGACACCTGGGATCAAAGATTGGGTAGCATGGAGTTGAGTGTTAACCGCCGGCAGCTGTGCCGAGATGGTGGGTGGAATTAAGCGCGTTAAGCGCCAGCACCAGAATGTCTTCCCCTGTTTTGCTCGGTGACCTCTCTTGGCATCAAAGAAATGTTGACCTTCTCAGAACAAAGATGTCGCATACCTGATTGCCAGTTTCTAAATACACGCGACGGCAGACACCTAATATCCACAAAGCGAAACCAGCCCTCTCTCAAATCCGTTCTACTGCCCCAAGGAAGCCTCAAAACTCTCTCGGCTCCTCCACAGCTCACTGAGCACAGCACAGCACTCAATACGAACCCTCAACCTCCGCAACATGGTCCGTAACCAGGCACTGCGCAAGCTCCGAGGCATAAAACACCGTGTTCCCGTCGTTGTGCGTCGGACCAGAGCTGAAGGTCTCGCCCCACTGCCAGAAGAGGTCGCCCGCCATGCCCTCGCTGGCCAGGGCGAGCGAGGCCTGCTGCCATGGCTTTTGGAGGTCGCAGTTTCCGTTGTAGCCGTCTGAGATGGGGGCGGGGGTTGTCAGCTAACTCTTACAGATGAAGAGAAAGGGGGCCTGGTGGTTGGTGTTTGGTTGTTGACTTACACTCCTCCAGAAGGCACGGCTTGCCGGCGGCCTTGCAGGCTGCGGCGTGGTGCTTGATCCAGTCTGGGCCGAAGGTGTGAGGGACGCCCCCTTTTGGTGCATAATTCGTCAGCATCAAGGTCGCAGTGGTAAGTGAAACCAAGATATGGACTCACAGCTGTCGGGATACATATGGATCGTTCCAAAGTCCAGGTCCTTAATCCCCAGATTCTTGACAAAATCGACGCCCTCGCTGTACCCATACGGATACGTCGTGTCATCAGGCAACCCAAACCCCTCGTCACCGAGCGTAATCATGTGTCTGGAATCCAAGCTGCGGATGTACGCCGAAATTTCGGTCGCCCACTGGTAGATAACATCGGTGCTGCAGCCCTTGCAGCGGGGCTCGTTGGCCAGCTCCCAAGCAAAAACCGCCGACGAGCTGGCATAGCGGGTGACCACGGCCTCAACATACTTCTTGAACTGCTCCTGCGCGGCGGCGTTTGTAAACCAGCTCTCCCTGGTCCCCCCAAAGGCCGCAACGTAAGCGTTCATGCCACCATAGTCGTCCCAGTAGTTGACAAGCGGAATGATCAGCTTGACGCCGCGCTGCTCGGCCGACTTGACGACTGCGTCAAGGCGCTGCAGGCCGTCGGCACCCGTGTTGATCTGCGAGCCGGAGGCGGACAGGAGCTGGAACCAGACCTTGCCGTCGGTGGGCGTGGCGTTAACGTCGGAGAAGCCCCACACGCGCAGGATCTTGAGCCCCGAGGACGAGATGTGGTCCAGCGTCTGGTCGACGTCCGCGTCGTTGGTCAGGAAGCTGATCCAGTACGAGTTGGTGCCGGCGAAATAGCCTGTCTTTCCGTCGATGGTGAAGCGCGTGCCGCTGGTTGAGGCTGAGGCGGATCGAGCGGCGGGGAGGGCCTGAGCGGCTGAGAGCAGGCCGAGGGCGGTGGTAAAGATGGCTTTCATTGTGATAGTGGAGCTATTGTTCTGAGGATGTTCGTTGATGCTCCTTTGATGCTGCCGTTGAAGACGAGCAGTCCCCTTAAGTACTCCATCCTCACCCCCTCCCCACCAACAATTCCATGCTACCCCCTTGTTACCCCGCGACCGAGGACGAGAAGTGCCATCAGTTTAACTCCCAAAAACACGGAGTTTAAGCAGCCGCCGCCACAACTTGGTGATGATCTGCGGTACGAGGAGTTGAAGATGGAAGCTTGCCTGCCTCTGATATATCAATCCGTTTTGAAGCTCGGAGGCAGGGTGCCGGGCTTCCCCTTTTGGATCCTGTGCAACACCGTAACTCGAATTACATAAGAGAAGTGGTAGAAAAATCGAACAAAAGCCGGTTTGAGAAAGGAATGATCTACATAAGCGGTAAAACGGACTTTGAGTGTTACAGCACTGGGTAGTGAGGCCGCTCCAGGTGACATAAGGCTCATGATGCTGCGTTTCGTGGGCTTGGAGGATGAGTTGATGGCTCTGAGAGGTTCGTCTTGAGTTCCACATAACCACCAGAATAACCAATCCGACCAGCGCCCCCTGGGGACCGGGCTGTTCAGCTGATCTAAATGCACGTGGCAAAATGAGCCCTGCAGACAGTAGTGCAATGGAGTGCAATGTTAGTGAGAGTTGAAAATGGAAACAACCAAAATGAAGCATGAGACGTCAGTGGCTCACTACCATGGGTGGAGCTGTGGGTCCATCCCGGCTCAACCATCCCAGACAGGTTTGGTGGACACCCCTTGACAGGGTCCTGGATCGCGACTGCCCACGCAGGACCCCATCAAGATCGTCGTCCATCCTCGGGACAGCTCCTTCCCCTCTTTGTCGGAGCAAGATCCTCCTTCTTTTGTTTCTCACGGCGACGAAACCAAGCAGCCGAGTTGAGCATCGTGGCAGAGTCACTAAAGAGCTGAGATGCCGATCCGCGTCAAGTCACGCTCGCCGCAGATGGAAGGTGCAACCCGGACGCCGTCCCCCACAGGCATTGGCCGCCAAGCCCGGTTTGGTGGAGAGCTCCAACTCCCCGACATCTCAGACAACGATACCTTCAGAGAGCTCGTCAAGAAGCTGTCCATCTACATTGCGAACGTTGTCTTGTTGCCATCGACTTTTGAGCAGCTGAGAACAACTGGCGCCGGAGATGGCCTGCGCCACCTGGTCGATCACCTCGCCCGCAACTGCACCCACCCCGCCATCGTGAACGCGCTGCTGTATGCACCCCTTTTCTGCTCATGCCGTGTCTCCCGACTTGAGTTGGTGGTGTGCTAATATCCTCTCAGAGCTCTGAAGTGGCATTATGGCGCCATCACTGAGGACAGGGGGGTTGAACGACGCCCGTGCCAACGGCTGCGAGATCGTGGCCTGGCGCTTCCTCACCCACCTGTCCGAGAGGGAGGCCGTAGACTACTGTCTCTACGAGATCCCAGACCCCAAGGACGCCGAGGGACGCAGCCCGAGCGACGAGGAAGAGGCCGTGGCCGATGAGCACACCGCCCTCCTAGGCCAGGCCCTGCGCGGAACTGCCAACTCGGCTCGCCATGTCCTCAGCCAGTCAGGGAACCAGAAGCGGAACATGCTCCTGCACTCTCTGTCCCGGCTCACCATGAGCATGACCGCGGACGATGACGACGAGGACGAGGAGGACGACCCGACGGCTCACTTCACCAATCTCAACGGCCTCGAGATCGCCGCCATCGCCGACGCGAAGCGCTTCCTCAGCCAGGCTGTTGTCCAGAAGATCGTCACGGGGATATGGAACGGCGACATCATCTTCTGGGACACGCTGTCTGTATACTCGGTTAAGAAGCCGCGGTTCTACAAGCCCAGCACCGCCGACCCCTTCTCGCGCCTGCGCGTCCCCAAGTACCTCAAGTCGTTTGAGGTCTTGTTCTTCGCTAGCTTTCTCTTCCTGTACTACGCCGTGCTGATGGAGCGAAACCCAACTCGCATTACTACCCTGGAAATATTCTTGTGTCTCTGGTTTGCCGCATTTGCTTACGATGAGTTGAGCGAGTGGATAGACGCCGGATCTGTTTTCTACGCCGCTGATGTTTGGGTATGCGACCAGCCTTGGAACGGTCTCGGAGGTGTCAGCTAATTTTTGGCACAGAACCTCTTTGACATGGCCATGATAGGAATTGGTGCCGCCTATTTTGTTCTGAGTAAGTTGCCTTGCCCTTTTCAAGGCTTGTGGCTGACTCCAGCAGGGATTGCCGGTTTGGAAACACACAACTCCCGTCTTGTTGACTTATCCTTCGACATTCTGGCTCTTGAGGCTCTATTCATGGTTCCCCGCGTCTTTTCAATCCTCAGCCTGAGCCCATACTGGGGTGTAAGCTTTTTCCACCCAAGCCCCGTGTGGTGGTACTGACCGCCGCCAGACTCTCATCCCCTGCTTGAAGGAAATGGGCAAGGACTTTATCAAGTTCATGGTCCTCGTCGTCATCGTCTACCTCGGCTTCCTCACTACCTTTTCCCTCGTCGGCCGCGACGCCTATTCCCTGCCCGACATGACCGGCTTCCTCACCCGCATCTTCTTTGGCTCCAGCTACGTCGGCTTCGACATTATGCACAACATCGACCCCGTCTTCGGGCCGCCCCTCATGATTCTTTTCATCATGCTCAGCTCCATCCTCCTCATGGGCTCCCTTACCGGTATGCTCTCCAACAGCTTCTCGCGCGTCATTACCCACGCCCGCGAGGAATACCTCTACGTCTACAGCGTCTACGTCCTCGAGGCGTCCACCAGCAACCGTCTCACCCACTTCTACCCGCCTTTCAACCTCCTCGCCCTCGTTATCTTCCGCCCCCTGCGCCTTTTCCTCCCGTCCGACACGAAGTTCCGCCGCGCCCGCATCCTCCTCCTCAAGGCGACCCACCTCCCCATCGTCGCCGCCATCGAATCTTACGAATGGATCCGCGGCGCCTCGGCCCGCGGCACGACGCAGTACAACGGCTTCCGCGGCCCGAAACACACCGCCGGCATCGCCGCCATGAGCAGCAGCGTCACGAGCGCCAGCGGGCCCTACCCCCCCGCCATCGCAAAGAAACTCGCCGACCGCCAGCGCGCCGTCAACCTGCGCCAGTCCATGGCGTCGCTGCGCGCAGACTCGACGCAGCCACAAACCCAACGGGTGGTGGGACTGGGTCCGGAGGGTTCGGGGAGGTTGGATACGCGCCAGCAGAGGGCGGCGGCCGAGGCGGCTGAGGAGGAGGCATTTGGCGAGCCGTCAACGGATGTTGAGGTGAGGATCGCGGATTTGGCGGCGAAGATTGATCGGTTGACGGAGCTGGTTGTGTCGTTGCAGGCGCAGCAGAGTAGAAGTTTGACGGATGTTTCTGTTGTGTAACGGGTAGGAAAGGGGGGTGGTTGGTAAGGTTTTGTGTTGTTTCCTTGGGCTTAGAAATTTGGGATTCTTTGCCTAAGAGACTTTTCGGCTGTAATCTTGGACTAGACCTGAAGTTGTCATTAAGTGGCTATCTGCTTGGTGTTAGGGGCATTGTACATATAGATCATTGCCAGCGGGGTTGGATTCGAGGTCTGTCTAGATAGTCGCGAGGTTATGGTGGTCACAATAGATTTTATTTACCGACGTCTGTCTTCACACTTCTTTGATCCTTTTGAGCTCATGGTGCTTTGAGTGAGCAAAAAGAGGCGAGTGCGGTAGGAGGATGGGGAAACCAAAAAGAAAAAAAGGGGGCAAAACATACAACACCAGGGATTCGCTGGTCGTCACCGACCCAACTACTGATCTGGCCCTTACTAGCTTGTCTATGGGAGAGCGGACGGGATCCCGAATTTTCCAGTAGGTATGGTCGTATGTGACAGAGAAGGGTGTGGTGTTGGATTTTAAGGGGGTGTGGAGAGGTGATGAGGAGGGGCTGGCATCAGCAGTCCCAAGACCACGGCACAAATCACCGAAGTTCAAGAAT
This sequence comes from Collariella sp. IMI 366227, assembly GCA_027946355.1. Classification (NCBI taxonomy): domain Eukaryota; kingdom Fungi; phylum Ascomycota; class Sordariomycetes; order Sordariales; family Chaetomiaceae; genus Collariella; species Collariella sp. IMI 366227. The sequence goes on from JAPEUS010000018.1 coordinate 279,417, forward strand.
GCTACGTTTTTGTCAATCTTTGAGGTCTTGTTTGAGAAAGTACTAATCTTTTTACATTATCTGCAACTATCATTCCATCATCATTAGCGTCGTCGTTGCCCTCGTCGACTCGTCGTCGTCATCGTCATCATCGTCATCATCGCGGTCGTTCTGATAAACTCTTCTCAAGGAAAATCATCCCAAAAAGCAGAAGAAGAAAAAAACAACCCGTGTTCTTTGCCCGAGTTTTGCTTGGGGGAACGAAAAAGGTGGAAGTAAAGGTTGGGAGCGTCGACAAGCCTTAGAGCTCTGGACAGAGCAGCTTCTCCTGCATATCCCAGCTGAGACTGCAGAGAAGGTCGTCCAAGGGGAAGAACATGCTGGTGGGCACTCCAGGGCACAAGGTGCAAGTTCCGCCGTAACTCTGGCGGATCTGGGCTGCCCAGGCAAGGCGGTCTTCTTCGGGCGCGAGGTCGCCGCTGCTGGCGGTGATGAGCTCGAGCGCCGAGAAGACCTCGTGCAGCGACTTGGGGAGCTCGCTGCCACAGCCGCCCAGCCCCGACTGCTCCACGAAGGCTCCGAGGGCGGCGGCGCGAATGCTGTTGCACACCGCCCAAGCGCAGCCACCGTCGCGGAGGTACGTCACCCAGTGGTTGAAGCGTTCTTTTGCGACGGCGAAGGCATGCGCGACCCCGTGATCGCGGGCAGTGAGAATGCAGGCTGTGAAGTCAGTTACCATGAACAGTCCAAAAAGACACAAGATTAAGTGTAAGGACTCACCAGCAGTCCGCTCTCCACAAAGTCGCTTGACAAGCCTGCTCTCATCCGGCTTCACCAACACTCTCTCACCACACTCCACCTCCACCCGACAAAGATACGCCATCCTCGCTACCAAAACCCAATACTCTTGCACCCACCCAAACACCAAACACACCTTCATCACCATCTCCACCTCTCCCCATTCAACCCACCCCCTCAACACCCTTCTGCATCTCCGGCCACCGCCTCACCCCTTAACAAACCCCCACCGCCTTCCTCATCCCTTCCCTCAGCCACCTCCCCACATCCCCTCACTTTCTATCCCAAGCGCCTCTCTCAACCCCGCAACCCTCCACATCTCCTCAACCCCAACCACCTCCCCTCCTCGCCCCCAGTATTCCCGTACAAACCCCCTCAGTAACCCCTCCACACCCCTTAAAACCCCTCCACCTCCCCTTCCGACACTGGGCCATCCAGGGCACCCACCACGTCAAGTCGACCGCAAACGCCCCGTCACACGCCTTGGTTGCTGTCGGGTATGCTGCCCCTTGTGGCGGGCGATGTCCAGGCTTCGAGAGCGGGCTGGACGGCGGTGCGTGGGACATGGAAGACGCGGGTGGTGGAGGCGAGGGCGATGATGAGGTAAATGTCGTCGGTGGAGGAGGGAGGCGAAAGGGGGAATGACACGGACGGGGGAGGTAGAGGTTCGGAGGGGGTTAGGATGGGGAGTGTGGTTGTGGGGGCTTAGGGAGGGAAGGTGGTGGGGGCGGCGGTGGTGGCGGTGGTGGTGGTGGGGTTGGTGGTGGCGGCGGAGTTGGTAGTGGTGGTGGTGGTGTTAGTTGTGGAAGAGAAGGGGGTTAGCGGGTGGGATGGGGACGAGAGGGTGAGAAAATGGTGCCGGGAGGATGGATCCTGGGAGGAAGGCGCGGCCATAAGCGAGTGGGGTGGGTTGCTGAGCCCCAATTACACCGTTAGGGTGAGCACCGACAGCCGCGAGACTGGCAGTGGGGGTGGGAGATGGTGAGGAGGTTGCGGCGGGCGAGAAGGCGACAACGGAGAAGTCGACGACGGGTGAAGGGGCCGCGGCGGGTGAGGAGGCGGCGGAGGAGGAGCTCCCCGCTACGATGGGAGGAGCAGGGCCGGGAACGACAAAAAGAGGCCCTCCCTCATCGTTAAATGAGGGATGGGAAGGGCCGCCCAGATCGGGAAAAAAGGAGAGTTCTGAGCCGGGCCAAGGGGTATCCAAGATAGCCATAAGAGCATCGTTGGTCCGTTGCCACAACTCGTCATCGTTTTCGAAAGAGTGTGATGGACTGCCGGTCATGTTGAAGACAGTCCAGGAAAGAAAGAATGGGTGGGCAAGTGAAGATCCAGGGAGTCTTCCTGGTGATGGTGGTGGTTGAAACAAAAGTCCAGTGAGAAACGAGTCGGAAGAAAGCAAAAACAGGACTCCGCCGCGGTCGTCTTTTGTGCCATGTTCCGAGATCAAAGCACTGATGATGAGGCCGTTAAGGGTATGTAGCAGTGTTGTCATCATTCCCACTCCCACAGTGTCATAACACAGAAATAGAACAAGATGACGAATACCAGATACGCTTCCTGCTGCTAGACCATCGTCGGTGATCAGACCTCGAGACCAAGCATGATGTCGGCAAATCCGACAGACAAAAACTAAGTCTTAGAGTTGATCATCACCAGAAACCAAACTTAACGACTACGCCGAGGGTTTGTTACCACTAAAGCTTACCCCCAGCCTTGCTACGCTGCCAGTCTCAAGGGTTCAAGGCTTAGCAGAGTTGGGGGTTCAGAGCCTGAAGAGTATATCAGATTGGGACCATTATTTAAGGTTAAATAGAGACTCCAGTTAATGACGAATTATCTTGTCAGAGAGTCCTGGTTGTGTCGTAGCGCCGTAGCGGTAGCGTTAAGTATTCTTCCCAACAATTCCACAGAGATCGGAAGATCAAGAAATGATTGTTTCGGCACAGCTATCGGGAGACATTCAAGAGGCCCAAGCACCCCAGACTCACTCTTCAAAGTTATCAAGCAAAAAGAATAGGATCATTTTGCACCGCAGAGAGTGCAAATTTACCAAGTTGCTCTTATGCCTGCGGTTTGGTTGGAAAAGAGGGAAGTCAATAAACCCCCTCTTTGTTGGCTGGCACTGGCTGGGAGCCTGGGCCTGTGCTTGGCGCCGATGCCCAGCTGCCCTGTACTGTCGCTGAATCCCAGAATGGAGTTGAGCAACCAAACTCGTCATTCTCCCGTCTTTTCAGCTCTGTTTTTCCCTTGTGCATTTTTCCCAGAGAGGTGGAAGGACAAGATGATGATGATGCTGGAAATGTGGATATGCCGGCAGACCAGGTTTAGGGTTGTATAGTGGAGGCATCACGCGGACATGACTTCAGGCTCATTGCAAGCGCCAGGGTTAGGGCTGTCTCCTGCATTGTCACAACACGACTTCATGCGCTGCTATTGAAAAAGCGCCGGCTGGCGAACATCGATCATGATGTCGGGGGCCTTGTCCTTTTAAAGCCATAAACAAGATATTATTTGGCCGGCAAGAGGACGGCAGCTTTTGCAGCCGGCACGATCCGAGTGATAGAGATCTCGGGATGTCGCAAGACTGGCGGCACTTCCAATTCGAAGTCGAGGTCCCTCTTTTTTGGAAGTCTTTTCAGGGCTTTGCGTGGGTTAATAGTTCACTGCTGAGACCACTCATAGTTTGGCTTTGGCAAACTTCAGCCGCCACCCAAGATGGGCATCTAACTTCCTGCACTAACGAGCAGCACTACATTAAGACACTGCTGGCAAGTGGATTGTCTAGCTATTGGGCAATGACGCGTTGAGTACCTGTCTTGATAAGAAAAAAGAAGACGAAAACCGTGACCTTGGTAGACCTATACCTAAACGGTCACGGTACTTAAATAGAAAGACGGAGTACAAGACAACCCTTGGCGGGCTTGTCGAGAAAAACCCCATCATGATCAGGCGGTACGGCAAGCATAACTGCCAGTTACAACTTACAGTATAGAGATTGAGTGCGATATCAAACCTGTGTACAGCCAAACGGCCTGGACGAGGTCAGGCTTCAACGAAATCGTCGGCGGCCGTCACATCCATCATAAGGGAGGCTCGTAAATTACTTGACTTTTGCTTTCTTTTTCTATCTTTTTTAATTATTTTGCACTGTTTTCTTTTCTTTCTTTTTTCCCTTCTTTACTACTTCTTTTCTTTTCATTTTTCTTTACTTTATTTCTTTATTCTCTCTCCTTTTCCTTTTCCCTTCTTTTCATTCCTTACTTCTTTAAGTTCTTCATCCCCTTTCCCCTTTTTCCCTTTCCAAAAAAGGGACACAATACGGGTGGACACACTTAGACAGTCTCACACACAGACAAACCAGAAAGAAATGAAAACTACATCGCGATTTTGTGATGTCCAACTGTACAAGGAAGCAGCTTGATTCTACTACCTGCCCAACTTCATGTTATAGTTCCAGCAGTCTAGAGCCAGGCCACGGAGGCCAATCGGATAACGAAACAGGTCGAATCCTGACCAGATACAGAACAATTTTTGACCTGGAAGGACCGATCCGCTTGCTATTTCGCTTCTCAAAAGCAAGCCATCCACTCATCCGCAAGTTTAGGAGATTCATTGAGTCCTAATCGTTTTTGAAGCCGTCTCCTCCATTCCTATCTCGAGTCGTCGCCATCGCCACGAAGATTCAATCCGCTGGAAACGCAGACTTCGGTTTTTAACCATTCCCACCCATTTCCGAGGAACAAACCCAGCCATTTCCCAATCAGCCACAGCAAGAGACCTCTGTTCAGAATACACAATTATGTTCCCAGGCCCTAGATCGCAATGGTAGAAGACGAATGAGGAGCAATCCATCCCGAGATTCGCGCAGTTGGTGAGAAGATTTTGAGGACTCATGTGTTCCATCCCGTAAAGGGGAGAGAGATAGAGATCTGACAGATTCCGCCCATCGACACCATGAATGCCGTTGCTTGTTCAAGCCGCTAGCTCCTTGCAGACGTCCGCAATTTGTGAGACGTAGTATTCCTTTGTGCTCTCGTCCATCTTCGGCCATGCCTCGGCAAGGGTCGTGCCAGGCATGCAGCTCTGGATGATGAAGCAACGGTTCTTCCTCCGCACATGGTGGGCGACATTTGGGATGGCAAAGCTAAGCTTCCCAAGCGGGCATTTGTTGTGAAGATGATCCAACGTGACATGCTCCCACGTCATATTCGGATCTGTGTGCTTCCTGGCTTTGTAGATGGCATTGCCAAGCGTCCAAACCGTAGGTACGCCGTCTGCATTATGAAGTTTCTTGATGTGGATTTCTGCTGGCAATAATTAATATGAAGCACGCCGGTGCCTCCTTTTGAGTGGTACAGCCAGCAAAAAGGCTGTGAATGCTACTCCAACATGACAAAGCTGTCGGACACACTGGGGGAAAGGTCTTGTTCCAAAGAAAGAAGTCAGGGGAAGGTTCGAGGGTATATGTCCCCCAATTTGTAGAGGCTCTCAAACACAGCAGACAATATGATTTACTTCTCAGTTGATTCAAGCTAAAAGACAAGGGAGCTAAAGAAGAAAAAAGAAGAGGATTTGGGGGCTCGATCCTGGCTGGTCTGTGCATGAATGGATGATGTCGCTCAATTTATAGGGGCTCTCGAACACAGCCGGCATAATGACTTACTTCTTCTCGAGAACATTGACCCGCAACGAATTAAGTCTATTGCCCTAAGATAGTGTTAACGATCAGTGTGTGGTGTTCCGGCAGTAAACTGTGCCTGCTCCTGTTGAGCTTGCGTGTATGTCAGGAGCTCTGTGATCTTGCCGAACAAAAACGAAATGGATTTTAGGCCGAGACTCAAATATTTTGCTGGGGAGGGCAAGGCCCAGGTGTGTCGTCTTTATTGGCGTTATCGTTGGTGTATGCTCTCTTCCTGATCACCGCAGCAGGAATGTATAGGCGGAGTACTGAGATTTACAACCGGCTAGAGTGTTCGGGTCTGTATAGCTGATGAATATAGAGGACTCGGGGCAACAAAATCAGTTTTTGTATAAGGGCAGGGAGGTTTATATGCTATACTGTCCAAGTAATTAAGAAGGAGGTGCAAAAGATAGAAAAGTATAGTTTAGGAGTTCGGAGGCTGTAACACCGCGTTGCCGCGGGTCCTTCGGTGATAGCAGAAGATCTGATTTACCGGCTCGTATTGGAATGCTCGTTGGGCGAGGCCTAGAGAAGGCCGGCCAGCCGGGCGAGATGCAGCTACTACTATGATATATAGACCTTTAGAGGCACAATGAAAGTGGAGTGAATATCTAAGTGTCTAAGGCAGAGGCGGAGGCAGGTTGACAACCTATCTATAGCTATATCTATCACCAGTTATGTCAATAATAGTATCAGGGACTATGCTATAGATGTCGAACCGCAGGGTGCATAAAGCCACCGCTGAGTTGGTGCATATCTACCCCTCACTTTGATCTGCGTGTCACAGCCAGGAGGAGGGCTTTTTCCCCCCAATCAACAACATCAAGAACACCTGAACAACCCTTTGAGTTCCATCTTGGTGGTGATATTTGGTGTTGAATATATTGCTTCATTCCCTGCGCAGTGGTTCAACAATAGATCCTACAGTACTCCTTTCTTACCTAAGTATTAACTAGTTAACTAAACTAAATGTCGCCGAATAAGTTAACATTGTTATCTTTTTCTTTCTCTTTCTCTTTCTCTTTCTGCTTTTCTCTTCTCTCTTCTTCTCTTCTTCTCTTCTTCTCTTCTTCTCTTCTTCTCTTCTTCTCTTCTTCTCTTCTTCTCTTCTTCTCTTCTTCTCTTCTTCTCTTCTTCTCTTCTTCTCTCCTTCTTTCCCTGTGCTAACCTTGTCGTTGCAGGAGAAGGGCCGCTTGAGGTTTAATTTGCCTTAGTTTTCCATCGGCGAACGCTTGAACCTCGCCGGATTTGGGAAGGCCGGGATTTTGGTGGTTGGGGTCTGCGCGGATGGCCTCAACCCAACTATCATGCTTTTTTATTTACTTCAGCATTTCGAACGACTGTTTCCGGCCCTCCTTGATAATCCGACAGTCGGCTGGGTTGGGTTTAGGGTCGGGCCGTTGCCACGACAACTGTCCGAGAACTAATTCTTTGTCCATCTCAACTATCATGGAATTGTTGAATCAGTGGTTGTATTGCGTGTACACGTTGATGCTGGTGGAATGGTTCTCGCACAGCTCCTTGGGCCGCTTCTCGTACTCGCTCTCCATGTTCGACTGCCGCCTGAACCGCTTTGTCTGGCCGTCGCCGTCGGCCTGGCTGCAGCCGCGCTTGCCCAGTGGCATCTTCTTTAGCCCTACCAAATACGCGCGAGCTTTTTTTCTGGGGTAGGGAAAGTACTAGAACTGAAAGGCCTGATGGTAAGTCGGAAAGAAAAATCACCGCGGATGGATTCTTATGATTGCGGGGGGTAAAGGTTGAAGGGAGGGTTTGGAAAGGAAAAGGTTGGTGGTTTGGGGAAGATTTGGCGAAGAGAAGAATGGCAGCCGCTCAAGAACAAGTTATGCTTGGGGAATTTTGCAATTGATTCAGTGCTGGAAGGAACTAGTTCAAGGCCTTGCTCTCAAATGGAATATCGCCTTACTTTCATAGAATGTTTAGGTCTTGATAGGCGTCGCCAGTCAGATGAATAACTTGAACCTTGGTATTTGGAATGGACGTTACCAGGTTGCCTGACAGCATCGGTTAAGCGGAACGGGGCAGACTTCATTAAAACAGTTACTGTATCCCTTCCACTCAACCAGATGCTCGACGCGATCCTTGGCCTGTTGCCGGACAATGCGCTCACCGAGCAGCTTCTCGATCTCGTAGTGCTCATCAACTTCAAACCTGGCCTCAATAACTATACTTGGCGGTAACCGGCGGCGCCTCGCTATTCAATGTCTGCCATGCTCAGAATGCCTTTACCTCTCTATCTTTGCACTTTTGGGGAGAGGAAGGTGAATGTCGTTAAATAGTGAACTGGTGCAAAGCACCTAAATCCACAACCACACCACACCCCTCTTCTGGTCAGCGAAGTCTGGTGACGGTGATGTCGTGAATTTGGGGGAGGAACGAAGACTTCAACAAGTCATGGCTCAAGGCGACTCCGGCGTCGTATGCATGGCACGCTTCTGACAACAATCAGCTCTATCCCTCCGGTCAGAGCATCATCCTCTCCCGTCTGCACTTAGTGTACTCCTCTGAGTTCTCGTCGTCAGAAAAGAATGTTGATTGTCCCGCCTGCCCCCCTCTCCCGAGAGAGAAAGAGAGCAAGCACCCGCAAGCCTATCTAAATACGACGTGGCCTGCATGTGAGAAAGTAAAACGAAAAATGCAATGTCAAGACCTCCCCCCCCACTGTCTCCCCTGCACGTCAGCGGGTCCAACTGTCAGATCCGCAGAACAGTGGTTTATACCCCAGTTCAATAGGTTGATATATTATCATTGTCTCTTCTCCTTTCTTGACATCTTCTCTTTATTGCCTTCTTCTTCTCAAGCTAAACCTTTTCTTCGGTTTGGTTGGAATTGAAAAGAGCAGGACTGTCTTGCCCAGGGCATCGACTGCTCCAGCCTCCAGGAGCGGTGATCAGTTGTTGGCGCAGTTCCGTCAATGCCCGATGCCCCAAATTCAACGCACAGACATTTGCAGAAGAGGCGGGCCCACCTGCAGCGCACGGACAATTGCAAAAGAAACCCCACTTTTAGTGCACAGACAATCGCGGCAAGAGGAAACTTTGCAGGTGTGCACAGACCAGCTAAGATTGAGTATATAACATTGTTCTCCCCCCAAATCTTCCTCTTCTTCTTTTTTTCTTCTTTAGCTCTCTTTGCCTTTTGGCTTAGATCAAGTGTAGTATCTGTTCTTTTCAGTTTAATCTCTGAAACTGCTCTACGGAGCAGAATCGTGATTATTCCAATTTTTGAATATTGGTTTTTGGCCTCTGGGGCTTGCTCCATGCTGAAGACCACAGTGTCCCTGGTATTACACTGCCTCCAGGCGACGCGAACACTTATTTTTTTTCATTGCGCTCCTGGGCTTGCTCAGGACGTGGAGAAGAAAGTGATTTTAACTGCAAGTGTCCGTTTTGTGGTCCGGTTGCGGATGTCATTTGTCAGACGGCCCACCTCGGCATGTCGCGTCATCGTCCATCGAAGTGTCGGCTTGGCTGTCAACGGGAGTCATCGAGGTTTTGGGGTCGGCCATCTTTGGACAGATGACATCTTGCTTGATTGTCATGGCTCGAAGAACACTGCTGTCCTCCAGAACCCTCGGGGTTGTCTCGGCCGAGACACGACAGTCCAAACTCAGGGGTGTTTATTGTTGTTCGCATTATGCCAACTGTGGATATCGACAAGAACCAGCAACCTTGACAATGGGAACACCTTCCACCAAGGTCGATCCGCACTTTCGGCGGATGGCTTCGGCTTTATCGGCCATGCTACGACTGCAGCTAAGAAGAATCCCCGCATAAGAACCGCTCGTCCAGTCCTTGAACACCAGGTCGTGTCCTCTTGGCCCTTTCATCTGTGATTCTGTACTGTAAAAATGGCGAACCCGTCCGAGACCATGTCAGCAAAAAATGTGGCGTCGACCTTCCACATCGCTGACCGGGCGAGCCACAACTTCCTGCATATGAGGCAGTGGGAGGGGTTCGAGAAGTCGCTTGGCAATCCATGGACGCTGCAGTGCCCGGATGGGGTGCAAGTCGACCCTCTCCAAAACCCTCTGCTCTGACTGACTGAAGTGTTGCAGGGTAAACCTGAGCATAGCCGAGAACGCGCTTATGCACCAGGACATTGTCGACTTTATCGGGAAGCATGTCAGTGACCCTCAAGCCTAACCCCATCCAGTGCTGACCATCCACCCAGAGCAAAGTCGACCCAGTCCATCATCTCACCTATGGCTCCGGCCCCAAAGGATCTCCCCGGCTGCGGAAGGCGCTCGCCTCGTTCCTCAACTCCACCTTCAAGCCTCGCGAATCTGTGCGCCATGAAGACATCCTCATTATGGCCGGCGTGACATCCGTCATCGACGCTCTTGCGTGGACTCTCTGCAACGATGGCGAGGGAATCATCATCCCGCAGCCGTTCTACACGGGCTTTGCCGTGGACCTTCCGACTAGGTCGCGGGCCGTCATTGTTCCTGCCTTGTTTCAGACGCTGGACGAGTACAAGGGGTTTGACGATGTCTTTGATCCTGCAATGAGCATTAAGGCAATGGAGAAGGCTCTTCAGGACGCGGAAGCGAGAGGGGTAAAGGTCAAGGCTGTGCTGTTGACCAAGTAAGTTGTGCCTTTGGTACTCACAAAACGGTGGCTGACAGTCCTTCCAGCCCTCACAACCCGCTCGGACGGTGTTATGTACGTTCCCAGGGCAAGGTTATGCGAGCGAACGTTGACAGCTAACATTACCAGTCGGCCGACGCGATCAAGGAAGTCGCCAGTTTCTGCGGCCGCCACAAGCTCCATTTCATCAGCGACGAGATCTACGCCAACTCTGTCTTCGAGAATCCTGAGGCACCCTCGCCAGTCCCGTTCATATCCGCACTCGCTCTGGACCTGACCGATAGGATTGATTCAAAGTTCCTTCACGTCACATACGGCGCGAGCAAGGACTTCTGCGCCAATGGCCTGCGGCTGGGCATGTTGCACACTAGAAACGAGGGATTGAAGGCGGTGGTTGCAGGTACTTCGTAGGTTTCAACTGTCGAAAATGGTGTTCGAATACGTTGGTGCTGATACCGACGCGGCAGGATGCTCGGGTGGCCGCCATACGTCATCCAGGATATTTGGGCCAGCATGCTGGAGGACGAGGCCTACACCAATAACTTCTTTGCAAAGAACCAGCGGTTGTTGGCCGAGCAGTACGCCATTGCCACTCGGTTCTTGGATGACCATGGAATCCCCTACTACAAGAACTCGTAAGTCACCTCATCCCCGCTATCAATGTGCCAAACACAGGTCTGACAGCCACCTCAGGAACGCGGGGATGTTCATCTGGATCGACCTCCGACAGTATCTATCCGGGAAGGACACAACCAGTCTCGCGCTCCATCGGTTGACGGCTGAGGAAAGGAAGGAATACCAGCGGAGGGAACTGGAGATCAGCACCCAGTGCTTTGCCAACGGGGTGGCCATTGCGTTGGGGACGAACTTCTTTACGGAGGAGCTGGGTTGGTTCCGCTTGTCCTTCACAGCTGCTCCTGAAGCGCTCACAATCGGGCTGGAGAGGATGGTAAAGGCGCTGCAGGATGTTGAGCGGACGGGGTGGAACTAGTAGTTTTGTAAGGGAGGAGACAGACAACTTTAGAGAACAAGCCCTACTTCCAATGTCGTCGAACTGTGGCAGAATCAACAATGTTTTGAAGAATAAGATACGTCTTCAGGAAACCGAAGATGTTGGACACAGGATAATTTGGTAGTTAAAACGGAAAAAAGAAAATGAGAACAACGAAAAGAACAAGACGAAGGGAAGAAGAGAAAGAAGGGAAGATGAGAGTCTCAAGTGGAGCAGAAGGTCAATTCTTAGATCGAGTGTAAGTTAGTTTCCATTAAGACTATTAATGGTGATTGGCTGGGGCAATGACCATCCCCACGCCTACGCGACGCGATCGCGGGGCCACGGATCCAGCGGCAGAAGCTTTATCGAGCTTAATCTTATCTCCGGCGTTGCATCACCGGCCACTTCAACGGAGCTTTCTAAGCTCCAGAACCTCTAATTTAGCGAATGTGACGAGCGGTAACCTTCAGTAATCCCAGCCGTCGCCAGTCTCCGCCGTCATGGCCTACGTAGCCCCGATCCACCGGCCCAGCAGCGTGCGCCATGCCCTGCGCTGCCATGTGCTCTCGGCCGAGGAGGAGAGTTTGGTGCTGGCGTAGGCATCTCTGCTTCGATCTCCCTGCCAGCGACACTGACACACCACAGAAAGGCCAACCGACTCGAGATATGGCGGCTTTCCGAGGGCGCGCTTGCTCTGGCTCACTCCAAGGTCATCAACGGCACCATCTCGATCCTCCAGAAGCTCCGACCGAAAGACTCGAGAACCGACCTCCTATTCATCGGCACCGACCGCTTCGAATACTTCCGATTGGCCTGGAACCCAGACACATTACAACTCGACACAATAGACCCGTTCAAGGACCCCGGCGAGCGATACATGCGGGACTCGCAGAGCCAGGACAGGTGCCTGGTCGACCCGTCGGGGAAATACCTGGCCATGCACCTGTGGGAGGGCGTGCTGAGTATCTTGCGGCTGGGTAACAGAAAGAACAACGCCATGGTGCTGGAGTGGATGGATCAGGTGCGGTTATCCGAGCTCTTCATCAAGGCCAGCACATTCCTCTACACTGAGACGGGACACCCCAAGATCGCCTTCCTTTACCAGAGCCGAGCTGACTCGGGAGACGCAAAACTGGCTACTTACCGCCTTACATCCGACGATCGAGACACGGTCGCGTCGCGGTTTGACCCCAACCGGGACAGGGAGATCGACGCGGACATACCGGACCCCAGCGCATCTATGTTGATACCGGTCCAGAAGATTGAGGAGGAAGTCAAGCGCCATAACTTCCGAAACGTCGAGTCCGCCAAGGCACACCTCGGTGGCCTGATTGTCGTCGGCGAGACGCGGCTGCTCTACATCGACGATGTCACAAAATCGACAGTCGAGTCCCCGCTAAAAGAGGCGTCCATTTTCGTAGCCTGGACCAAGTACAATGCCAAGAACTACTTCCTGGCCGACGACTACGGGAACCTCCATGTGCTCACCATTTCCACCGAGGGGGTTGTGGTGCTGCGCATGGAGGTCATCCGCATCGGGAGGACGTCGCGGGCGAGCAACCTGGTCTATCTGGGGAACGATCTGTTGTTTGTGGCGTCTCACTACGGCGACAGCCAGCTGTTTAAACTCAATCTTTTGAGTGACGATGGGACATATATCCAACTTGTCCAGACGCTGCCGAATATCGGGCCAATCCTGGACTTTGAGATCATGGACTTGGGCAATCGGGGGGATGATAATCAGCTGGGGAACGAGTACTCGTCTGGGCAGGCCCGGATAGTCACTTGCAGCGGCGTGCATAAGGATGGGTCACTTCGCAGTGTGCGGAGCGGTGTTGGTTTGGAGGATGTAGGCATCCTCGCGGATCTGGAGCAGTGCCGGGGGTTGTTCTCTCTCCGGTCTTACGGGTCGCAAAAGACCGATACCCTCGCGGTGTCATTTCTTACCGAAACACGGGTGTTCAGGTTTGACCCCGAAGGGGAGGTGGAGGAGGTAGAGTCATTCTGCGGGATGGCCTTCGACCACCAGACACTGCTCGCCAGGGACCTCCCGAATGGACAACTTCTGCAGGTCACAACGGCAAGTGCCACACTCCTGGACACCGAGAGCGGCGTCACGATAGCATCGTGGGCGCCTGAAGGCGAGAGGAGCATCGTCAGCGCTTCGGCGAACAACAGTTGGGTTTTGCTCTCAGTCGACGGCACTGAGCTGGTCTCCCTCAGCATACTCAACGACCTGCTGGCCATCAAAGAGAAAGACATTAGCCGGCAAGACCAAATAGCTTGCATCCACGTCCCACCCCAGCTTCCGGACGTCGGCGTAGTCGGCTTCTGGACCTCCGGCACGGTCTCCCTCATCGACCTACACACCCTCGAGCCCATCCACGGCGAATCCCTCCGCACCTCCAAAGACGACGTCTCCATCCCACGCGATCTCGCGCTCGTCCAGATCCTCCCCCCGCACATCTCCGGACCAACCCTCTTCATCGCCATGCAAGACGGCAACGTCGTCACCTTCAACATATCCCCCACGACCCTCACCCTCTCGAACCGCAAGCGCGTCGTCCTCGGCGTGCGCCAGGCCCACTTCCATCTCCTCCCCACCACTCCCCACCCCCACGACCACCACTCCCCAAAACAACAACAACAAAAACAACAACAACCACGACACCTTCAGCATCTTCGCCACCACCGAACACCCCTCCTCATCCACGGCTCGGAAAACCGCACCGTCTACTCCGCCGTCACCGCCGACGAGGCAACCTATGTCTGCCCCTTCGACAGCCTCGCCTTCCCTAACTGCATCGCCCTAGCAACCGACACCCAAATCAAAATAGCGCACATCGACCACGAGCGACGCACGCACGTGAAACCCCTGGCCCTGGGGAGATGGCGCGGCGGATTGCGTACTCCCCGCGCGAGAAGGTATTTGGGCTGGGGTGTATCAAGAGGAGTTGGTGGCGGAGGGGAGGAGGTGGTACACTCGTCGTTTAAGCTGGTGGATGAAGTGGTGTTTGAGAGGGTAGGGAGGGGGTTTAGTTGGGGAAGGCGTCGGTTACGGAGCTGGTCGAGTGTGTGATTCGGGCGGAGCTGAGGGATGAGTATGGGGGGTTGAGAGAGGTTCGTGGTGGGGACAAGTTATTTGCCGGATCCGGAGTTGGGGCCGGCGCCGGCTGGGGTGATGAGAGAGGGCGGATGTGAGGGGAGGGTGTTGGTGTTTGGGGTGGATGGGGAGAGGAATCCGTATTTGATTTGTGAGAGGGAGTTGAAGGGGGCGTGTAGGTGCTTGGCGGTGCTGGGGGAGGGGAAGATTGTGGCAGGGTTGACGAAGACGGTGGTGGTGTGTGGGTATGAGGAGACGTCAAGTACTACGGGCGAGTTGACGCTCCTGGCGACCTACCGGCCCGCGACGTACCCGGCTGAGATTGCAGTGAAGGGGAATATGATCGCCGTGGCGGACCTGATGAAATCGGTCTCGCTGGTCGAGTATGTCCCCGCCAGCGAGGATAAGGCTGGGGCGGCGCCTAAGCTGGTGGAGACGGCAAGGCACCAAGGGGCGGTGTGGGCGACTGCGGTTGGGCATGTTGAGGACAACACCTGGCTGGAAGCGGACGCGCAGGGGAATCTAATGGTGCTGAGGCAGAATTTGGAGGGGGTGACGGCGGAGGACAGGCGGACGATGGACGTGCTCAGTGAGATCAATCTCGGGGAGATGGTCAACAGGATAAGATTGTTTGAGGTGGAGACGGCACCGGGGGCGGCGGTTGTGCCGCGGGCGTTTTTGGGGACGGTACGTTCACATTTTATTGAGCTGATGGCAGGCGGGTGCTGACTTGCAAAGGTTGAGGGCGGCATCTACATGTTTGGGACGGTGGCTCCCGACGTGCAGGATCTACTGCTAAGGTTTCAAACGAAGCTGGCGGACGTGATCAAGACGACGGGGGGCGTTGATTTTAGGACATACAGGGCGTTTAGGAATGCGGAACGGGAAGGGGACGGGCCATTTAGATTTCTGGATGGGGAGTTGCTAGAACGGTTCTTGGATGTCAACGAGGCGACGCAGGAGATCATCTGCCAAGGCCTGGGGCCGACAGTCGAGGACATGCGGAATATGGTGGAGGAGCTGCGGCGTATGCACTGATTCTGCGTGAGACTGTCTGGGAGTTGCCTGCAGTCGAAATAAACTTCTTTTCTGGGGCAATTGGCTGGTGCTGAGTCGTCGACTCTTTTCTGAAGTGTCCGTGGCAAGCACAATCCTGGGCATGACACAATGGCTCGACACGCTGCCAACTGCTCTTCCCTGCCAAGGCCCGCGGGAGAAGCCGGAGTGGAGGCCGACCAATCAGCATCGCCCCAATTGACCAGTCTCGACACCTCAGGCCGCCACAGCTTCCCTCGGGCCAGCTCCACGCCGGGAATTGTGGGAACCAGTGCTCGGCCCAAGCCAGAATCAGCGCCTTTCCTGAAAAACCTCAGTCCACGAGAAGACCCGGTGTCGTCGACCACCTCCACACTACCACCCGACTCGAGCTCGCCGCCCGCCCGCCCCCGCGTGCCGACGACGACGACATCTCCCCTCGTTTTCCGCGCCCTCACCGACCCGGTCCAACTCCCCGCTCTCTCCGCCCACAAGCAACACCACACACATCATAATGGCCCCCCTCTCGACCATGTCGCGCACCCTCGCGCGGTCCGCCGCCCGCCTCCCGACCGCCGTCCGCGCCGTCAGCACCACCCCGGCCCTGCGCGACGCCTCGTCCAGCTACGAGAGCCCCTTCAAGGGCGAGCCCAAGACCAGCGTCCCCGACTTCTCTAAGTACATGAGCAAGGGCAAGGGCAGCTCCAATGCCCTCATCTCCTACTTCATGGTCGGCACCCTCGGCGCCATCTCGGCTGCCGGCGCCAAGAGCACTGTTCAGGGTGAGTTTTGGAACGGTTTGGCTCAGACATTGGGGGGATGAAAGGTCAATTGGCTAGGAATTGGGTTGCGGTTGGAGCTCCGGGTGGGGGAGGATGACGGATGGATCGGGCAACATTCGGAAAGGAATTGAGGCTGACAATGGATCACGACAGAGTTCCTCGTCAACATGTCGGCTTCCGCCGATGTCCTGGCCATGGCCAAGGTCGAGGTTGACCTCCAGGCCATCCCTGAGGGCAAGAACGTACGCAGGCCCCGGTCACATCTTGGAGAGGCCACCAGTAGCTGACACCGCCCAGGTCATCATCAAGTGGCGCGGCAAGCCCGTCTTCGTCCGCCACCGCACCGCCGCCGAGATCGAGGAGGCCAACAACATCAACGTCGCCTCATTAAGAGACCCCGAGACCGACGACCAGCGCGTCAAGAAGCCCGAGTGGCTCGTCATGCTTGGTACGCCCCTCCACAACCTTCCAATACTGTGAGGAAACGGAACAAGCGAGCAAAACTGACACACCCGACACAGGCGTCTGCACACACTTGGGTTGTGTGCCCATCGGCGAGGCCGGCGACTACGGCGGCTGGTTCTGCCCCTGCCACGGTTCCCACTACGACATCTCGGGCCGCATCAGGAAAGGCCCCGCCCCCCTGAACCTCGAGATTCCGACGTACGACTTCACCGACGACGGCAAGCTGGTTGTCGGTTAAATATTTGGGCAAGGCGAAAACCGATGACGTAGGGAAGGAATACAGGGGGTGGGAAGGTGTATTAGTACAGTACAGTACGGAGTTTGGGCGAAACGAAAAAGAGTTGAAAGGAAGATGAGAACGAGAGAGAGAGAGAGCGTCGCATGGATTCCCGGTTGCTGCACGCCCCCTCTTTTTCGTCTTCTTTTCTTCTTCTTTTTTGCGAGGTTATAGACCTTAAACCGCGGAGCAACGAAGCAAGCCTAACTGCTGACCTTGTGTTTGGGCAACTCTTTTTTCTTGTCCTCTGGCTTTGCTCCCCCTTACTTAGACCTTGTTTCTTTGGCCAATGCCGAGTGTACAAAAGAGATTTGGATATGTTTGACAGGGCATTGTGATAGACTTGTGATCTGAGGCTTGGCCCTGGGCTTTTAACTCTTCGTCAACCGGACATGCACATGGTATAGAACAATTGGAAGACCAAGCTCCGGAGAATTCAACTCTCGGCTAGGCATGACGTCTTCGGTTCTAGAGAAGCGGGCAAGAAGGCTGCCCGGCTTGAAATTTCAACCACACAACTTCGAAATAGAAAATGAGTAGCAGGTTGGGAGATTTAGCGTCTGCTGTCAATTCCATGGCCTATATCTTCAAGTCATGCCAAATCCCGACGTTATACTTTTATGAAACTGGCTGTTCAAATTGTGGCAATAAAACACGCCTTCAAGTTGCTTAGGAACCTGGAGGCTTCCGCTGACAGTCTATACAAGGGTTTGGTACCATCAATATGCCCCAGGACAGGTCTTTACTCTTCACTCGGGGCATCCTCAGCTCAGCAGTCTTATGTCTTATTGGCCGTAGCTTTGGACTCCGGTGAGAGAAGACACGAGCCTTGTGCCACGTCATCTCTATCCGATGCTCTGGTAATGATATCATGTTGACATTCTCATCAAACATGACCGTGTGGGTGGGTGATGTCCCGTGAAGAGCGAGGCGTTGGGCTTTTTAAGCAGCGCTGGTAACACGATGGTGGTGTTGTAAGAGGCTTTCCTTTTCCTTTTTGTTTTCCTCCTTTGTCTTTCCACCTTGTTCTCTTTTACCCCTTTTCTTTTCTTTTTCTCTTCCTCCTTTCTTTTATTAACTCTTTTCTTCTTTCTCCCCTTTTCTGTTTTTCCTTTTCTTTTTTTCCTTTTCTTTTTTTCCTTTTCTTTTTTTCCTTTTCTTTTTTTCCCCTTCTTTTTTTCCCTTTCTTATTTCCCCCTCTTTTTCTTTTCTTCCTCTTTCCCCGTTTCTTTCTCCTTTCCTTTTCTTCTTCTTACTGAATTTATCCAGCTGTGGTCAAGGCCTGGCCTAGCAGCGTCAAGGTTGTGCCAGGGGGACCCCGAAGATCTTCCTTCCATTTCTAAAATTTACTTTAATGGTACTATGACTGATTTTGGCTAAGAGAAGGAGGAAAGAGGAACTAAGCAACATGTTCACTCTATTTTGACCCAAGTGGAGAGGTCCAAGAAGACTCCTATGAATGTTCAGTGTCGCTAGCGACACTGAAAAGCTTATCCTAGAGAGCTGCGCTGCTTCAACAGCAGACAAGGACATCTTTGCCGGGTTTTTCTCGAGGATCAATGTCGCCAGCGGCCCAAACAGGGTCTTCAACCACCATACCAAGCCCGTGATACTTGGAAATTCGTCCTCTCGAGACCCTCCAACGCACTTTATACTCCGCTGTCCAAACCATGAGTTCAGGTGCCAGAACATTTTTACCACCGCCGCAGACCAAACCATACACATCAAGGATTGTCTGTCGACATCCAAGGAGGCGCATGAATAAGCACTCCCACTTGTTCAACCTGTGGGCCAAGTTTTAAGACCAAGAAGAATCTCGATGGCCACGAGCTGCGGGTGCACTGGCAGCCCCAGACCTGCCCACGGTCTGAATGTACCTTAGATGAGGCCTTCGTTTCGCATCGGGATTGGAAGGCACACGTTGAGTTTGCCCATCGTGGATACACCCAATACACCTGTCCTATCTTGTGAGCGGATGCACACGAGCCGGCCATACCCACCTCTAGTCAAACCGGCGCACGCCACGCGGGGAGGCCTGAGGTAAATGGTCGCTCTCGGTTTGGCGTTGGTCGAGAGAGGTACGACAAACGCGACCTCGAAGCTCTTACTCTTTCCTTTTCTCTTTTTCTCATTCCTTTTCTCCTTTTCTCCTTCTTTCTTCTTCCTTCTTCCTTCTTCCTTCTTCCTTCTTCCTTCTTCCTTCTTCCTTCTTCCTTCTTCCTTCTTCCTTCTTCCTTCTTCTTCTTCTTCTTCTTTTTTCCTTCTTTCTTTTCTAAAACTTTAAAAAAGAAAAGAAGAGACGGAAAGAGAAAGACAAAGACAAAGACAAAGACAAAGACAAAGAGAAAGAAACCAACGGTAGGAAACGAGAGAGTATAAAAATCAAAAGCAATGATATTCCCCCTGTTGATACTTTTCCCCCGTTTTCCCCTTTTCCCTTTCATCTCTTTCGTTCTTCAATGCTCCAATGCACCAATGAAGGGATGGTCGAGGAGAGGTGAAATGGAATGATCGCATCACAACAGTGCAAAGAGGAAGGCTCCAGAAAACGACCTCTGGGTGGAACCAGTATATCCGTTGAAGATGCGTCTATCATGTCCCAATCTAGACATGCACTGAAACACAAATAAACTTTTGCCTTGCTTCTGACGGCCCCCAGATCCCTCAAAACATCTCCCACAGCGGCGGCGGCAGCACCGGCGTGCTAGGTGGCTTACGCCTCGGGCCGGCCTGCTTCTGTTTCGCGCCCACATAGACCACTCTCTTTGCGGGGTTGCCCACCATAGCTGACTTGGAGTCAAGGCCGTAGTAATCCGAGACGGAGTGCGTAAGCCAGCGTCTGTTGTTTGTTAGCAACCCAACCCCCCTCCGAACAACTCCGACAAACAAGAAGAAAAAGGGGTAAAACGCACTTAAACGCCCCCCCGCCTCATCATCCACTATCTCCAGCACCATCCCCCCTCTCCACAGCACCACCCCTCCCCGCCCTTCTGCTGCCGCTGCGCCTTCTTCCACGCCACCCCAGCATCCTTCACCCTCCCATTCCGCCCCACAAACACAATCTCCTCCCCATCCCCTCGGGATCCGTCTCATCCCGCGCCCTCACCCCCATTTTCCACATCCGCAACCGGCACCACAGCCAACCCCTCTCCACAACAAACGCCCTCACCGGCTCCTCCAACATCCTCAACCACGCCTTAACCGCAGGCGTCCGCTTGGCGGTCGCGCGCAGGTCGCGCGGGACGTGACCGACGCCTCCCGCCGATTCGGCTGCTGCCGCAGACGTGGGCTGTGGCTTGTGGTGCGCACGGTGGTGGCGCAGATGGTGCTCGCGCAAGCCCTTGTCCCAGAACTGGGCGAGCTGGTAGGGGACGGGCGGGAGCACGCGGTGGGTGGGGCGGATTTGCCAGTCGGAGGGCTGCGGGGTTGGACGTTGGGGACGTGGAGGAGGCGGTCTGGAGAAAAGAGAATTTGTTAGTATGCTTCAAGAAAAGAGGAGGGGTGTAGTTGAAGGTGGGGCAGGGATGTACCGTTCTCCCACCGCCGCCGCTGCCGACTGCCCTCCTTGCCCTTCAGCAGCTCCTCGCGCCGCTTCATGCTGTCTCTCCTCGAGGGCGGGCGGCGCGGCGGGGTGATGCTTGCGCCATAGGTTGCAGCGTCATCGAACACTACACCGCGGAGCTTCATCTGCGCCGCAGCATCCGGAGTGCCGTTGCCATTGCCATTGCCATGGGTGCCGTCGATCGGGATAGAAAGGGCGCGGCCGGTGCCTTGCGCAATGGGCGCGATGCTCAGCGACTCAAGTGCGGCGACTGTCCAGGCCTCGATGTCGAGGGACGCGGTCGAGGCATTGGAGAAGGTGCGCGGATGCAAAACCTGGGAGGGGTGCATGGGTTGCGGCTGCTGGGGGGGCTGCTGCTCGTGGGACTCGGAGTGGTCGTCGTCCTCGTGGGGACCCACGGGAGCATGCGTGATAGCCATTGGTTCTCGCTTTGTGGGTGTACGAGTTCGTGGGGCGTCTGCGATGAATGCGCGCAGCGATGCGCGGGTAAGATCGCGGATGAGGCCGTCTGCCACTCCCCTGATAAGAGAGAAAGGGTTCTGCCTTTAAAGGAAGCGAGAAGAAGGAGATTCGGACAAAAAGGAAAACAAAAAGAGAACCTCAATTCTCTCCTCCTCGACAAGGAGATGCCGCTGCGAGAAAAAAAGGAATGGTTCAAGCCGTGGGAGGATAGAAATGTCATTGATTCATGGCCGGCATGACTCCGCGCTATCAATGAGATCCTGGACTCCGGCATGCCCTCCAGCCAATCGGAGACCAAGCGCAAGCAACGCCCCCAGAAGCTTACTGCTCAGCATTTTCCCCGCGGGATGCTCGTGAGGAGGGGGATGAGACATCGCATGTCATCGCCGGACAAGCTCGGAAGTCTTTCACGAGGGGGTTGAAGAGAATCGCAAAGCAACACATGCGACGGTATCCATCATTGTCCTCTAAACGCCTCGCGAAGAAAAACCTTATTTACATATCCAAAGCATCCCATTCCCTCAACCTCCTCTGCTTCCACCCTAAGCTATTGACGGTATCTTTCAGCAGCGTCCCCCCAATCCAACCATAAACCAGCCTCATATCCCACCTCATAACCAAACCCAACCATGCCACCCCTCACCCACTATATAACCTCCGCGCGATCGCACCCAGCCTCCGCCTTGGAGAAGTTCCCCACCCTGTATCCTCATCATCCCCTTGCTGCCCTTTCCCCGTGTCTCCTCCCTTGCCTGGAAGAGGAGACCCAAGTTTCGAAATGAAGGCGGTGGTGATATTGGCGAGCGTTGGGGAAAACCTGGCTTGAGGACCTCCGTTTCTGCATTTAGGCTTTTAAGGTGCCGCTGGTCGTCCAATCACCACCAGGACGAGGCCCTCTTCCTTGTCTTTGCTGCACTCTGAGCTTTTCGAACACTGCCTGTGAAAACGATACCAAGGTCAAGAAGCTGCTTTGATGAGGTAAAATCAGAAGCTTGTTGGTTTGCATCCAGGAAGCAAGAATCAGAAGCCAGGCTGACCAACGCCTTTTGCCTGAGATCCCAAAGCCCAGAGGGAGAGGGCCATTCAGCATACCATGCTAACGCATGATACTGCAGCGCGCGAATGCCTTCAGGGCTAACCAATTACCTGAGCCTGGCTGTTTTTGGGAGCGGTGCCCAGCTCAAACGGACTTTCTCGGAAATATTGACTCCAGCATTGAGGACTGCTTCGACTCGAAAAGAACACGAAAAGCAATATTACTAATCGTGCCGCGGCTGCTCCCCATGTTCCTGACCAGGAAGCGATGGAGAACTCAGCGAAGAAGTGCTCTGAAACAGAAGGGACTTGTTGGCGGTTGGCGACTCTGGGTCAGTTTGTCACGGTGTAAATATTGCGTTGGTCTCGTTGAGTATTTGTGCTCCAATGGAATTCCAACGGGAGAGGTACCTCTCCCACATCATAACCATAGCTATTGAGGAAAGTCAGAAAAATACAGCAACATGGATTCCGCATTGGCACAGCAAGAACTCACGATTGTGAAACCGCTCTGTCTGCGAGGTGTACCACCAATCTGGCTCTACCTGTCCTTCAAAACTCTCCGCCAGAATGTATTCGTTGTTCCGGGAGATGGTTTTCGGATTGATTACCGAGAAAAATGTCCAGGCACCCAGACAATTGCTAGCCACTGGAAACCGAAGGTTGTAAACGTGATAGTGTCGGAGAGACGCTGTCCCACGTTGCCTGAAGAACCGGAGATGGCAAGACCCAGCACTGCGCATCCGTCCGGTTCACTAAGCCCTGTTCGAGTCGTAGTTACGATGGGCGTCTTTTCTGCCGCCAGGGCGGAGCAGCGGGGTAGTGTCAGTGGCAGAATCATTGTCCTGGCGGTCCACGATGGCCTGCAGGTCAGACTGAGAAGCCGTATAAGTCTCGGCGTCCGAGGTGTGTCGGATATCGCCGCCGAAGCCATTGGCCTCTAGATGCGACTGACGGCCAAGAAGCGGCGAGGGTGATTTGGGGGTCTCAATGCCGGTCTTGCGCGCATGAATTTCGTAGTAGATGGCCATCGTAAGAAGCAGGCCCTGCATAGTCGCGGTGAGGACGAAGATGCCCCACGAGCTCCAGCCAGCCCAGCCGAGGCGGGCAAACAGACTAGCAGCGAAGAGGAAGCCGCCAGGAGTCTGCATGCACATCATGGGAATGCTGAGGCTGCCCACGTGCTTCAAATGGTAGGTGGTCCAAATCTGGGGGGATGTACTGCACGGCCGCGAGGAGCGCTGCCATGACACCGAGAACGTTCGCCCAGATGGCGAGGTGCTCATGCGCCACGGCAGAAAGAATCCCTGTGACAACAACGACGGCGAGGCCGTGTGCCAGAGTGAGACCCGCAACCAGCAAAGCCGTTCGCCAGCCGGGCTGGTCTTGTTCCATCTCCTCGTTGTCAATATCGTCGACGGCATGGTAGCGGAAAAAGACGAGAAACAAGCCGAAACTATTGATGCGATCTGTCAGTAGTCTTCTCGATCACCGCTGCTGGCCATCAAGGTACCCACATCAAGCTGAAGCTAATCCACTGAACGCCGAGCTGGGCAATACCCAGCAGGCCGGCGACGCAGTGGAAGGTCTCGAGCTGGGTGCAGCATGCGACGTCCTGGCGCGACTTGGGCAAGAGTAGGATGTTCGCGAAAGCCGAGGTCGCGGAAGTAGTACCGAGAAGGACGAAGTAGGGCGAGATGCCCTCGGAGGTGCGGCGCTTGATGATGCGGATGTGTTGCGGCAGGTAGCTGATGAGCATGCCGATGAGAATGAAGCTAAAACATGTCAGCGATACGGTGGCAGAATGCAGACTTCTCTCCGGTCAGCCATACATAGAGACGATGAGGTTCATGACGCTCAGGTCGCGAAGCTCCTCGCAGCGGTCGTCTCCCAGCAAGGCATCCATCTTGGCAATGTTGTCTGTCGATTTCTCAGAGACTGTGAGATGGAAGTCGGAGTAGAATGGCGCAAGAGGTACGTTCAACTGAAATCTGAGGCCGATCAGTTTGTCTTGGAAGAGCTCAAAACTGAGACTCTTCGGGGTCGGTCTGATGTGTTGTCAGGCGGAAGGAGCAACGACACAAGACGGGATGATCGTGGAGCTGCAGGGCCCGAGCTCCACAGCTATGTGGGTTCACATGGGAACGGGAAGTGGGAACTGTCCCCACCCATGCGCGATCGTGTGGGTCCGAATGGGGGAATTGCCGAGAATCGTTTTCACAGAAATGAATGGACATCATTGGCTCAGAAACATTGAATTCACTTTACAGCTTCTGTCAGGACGATTTGGTTTCAAACCTCAAGGCAAACAGTTTCTGATCCACAATCAGAGACTCGATCACAACCAACTCAATAGATGGGTTAAATGATTGAACAATAGAGAATCCCCTTAAGCACCATGGATCCTCCCTCAGTCAATCTCGTCGCCTCGACGAGCAACCCAAACGGGTCATTCCCAGCCAGGAAGAGTGAAGCTGAGAACCACGATGCCTTCTTCAAAAGCGTACAATGGTAATGGAACCTTTCTCACCACTTTTGTACAACCTACTAACTCCTCCAGGTCCGCCGACGGCACAACCCTCTTCACCTCCTCGCACTCCAACCGCATCTGCACCTTCGTCCTCCCCTCCTCTCTCCTCTCACCCCGCCCGTCTCCCGTCGAACTCACACCGCAAAGCACCCTTCTCCTCCCGGAACCCACCAGTGCCATCGCCCCCCTGCCCATACTTCGCCCTTGAACACCCCTCCACCCAAGCCCTCCTCACAGCCAGCACCGACCACCCCATCCACCTCCATCACGCCTTCCCTCCCCACCCCAACCTCCTCCCCAACCCAAAAACAACCCCCCATCGCCTCCTTCCACCTCATCAAATCCGAAACCGAAGCATACCTCCCGGTAACTTCCCTCCTCTGGCCCTCCCCGGATCCCACTTCATCGCCGGCACCACCAACCGCATCGCCCTCTTCGACGTCTCCCGGCCCGACACCACGCTCCCCTCAACTCCCTCCTCACCATCCCCACCATCCCCTCCACCCGCCACATCTCCAAAGGCGGCGGCGTCGGCATGCGGGGACGGTGGCTGCGCTCGCGGCACAGCCTCTTTCTTCAGGTGATGATGGTGGAAGCGGGTGGGGTTTGTTAGCGGCGGGGACATGGACGCGGAGTATGGGGTTTACGACCTTGTGCGCAGCGGGGAGTGCGTCGCTACGTGGAGTGTTAAGGGCGCGGCTGAGGAGGCGGGGTGGGGGGAAGGTGGTGCAGACGGTTTGGTCGCCGTGCGGGAGGTATCTGGTAGTGAATGAACGGGGGTCGACGGGGTTGTTGGTGTATGACCTGCGGGGACGCATCGGTTGCTCGCGAGCTTGGAGGGAGGGATGGGAGTACGAATCAACGGCTGAGTTGCGATGTGTTTGCGGGGAGTGAGGACGGGAGGGTTTGAGGTGTGGGCGGGGACGAGGGATGGGGTGGTTGTTTATGAGGGGTGGGAATAAGGATGGGGTGTTGAGCCGTCGTGGGGTGGAAGGCGCATGAGTCGGCGGTTGGGGCGACGGCGATGCATATGAGCGGGTCGGTTGTTGCGACTTGTTCAGGGGCGTGGAAGATCGTGGAGGAGGACGACAGCTCTGACAGTGGCAGCGACAGCGACAGTTCCGAGGAATCTGACGATTCCGACGGCTCTGGAAGCTCCGACTGCACCAGCACCTCTAGCAGTTTAGGTTCCGATGAATCCGGGTCCGAAGCAAGTACAGGCCGTTTGGGTAGGTCAAAGTCACGGATTGTGGTCCAAGAGACGAGCCTCAAGGTCTGGAGCCTCGGTTCCGGCGGCCCTTCACAAATCGAGAGGGAACACGAGAGCGAAAGCTATCCCGAAACATGACTCTATTCCACCCATCAACTTCTTTAGTGATCATCTGAATCGCCGCCGTTGGCCCTTGCGAAAGATGTGAGTGTTGGTTTCTTCTTTCAATGAGTGTGAGCTAACTCGTTAGCTTTCTAGGAGCAAGTATCTCGGCGAGCAATGGTTTCCAAAACTGCAACCGACACATTGCAAACATGGCATCAGCGCAACGCTCACCACATCACCTCCCCGTGAAACCTTCCCCAACTAGGCAGCATTCCGGGCACCATACCCAGGGCACCACCCATTTCGCCCACCGCCCTCTCCCCCCCAAGGCTCATCCAGAACCTCACTCACCCGATCCAACACCCTCCTCCCCCAAACACCTCCCCAAACAACTCTACCCTCTCTCTCTTCCCATAACCACAAACAACGGCAACCCAAAACTCTCCCATCCCCCACCCCACCGCCGCCCTCCCATCCGGCACCTTCAACCTCCCCAGCACAACCTGCGCCGCCCACACATTCATCCCCGCCCTCCTCAAAAAGACCTCCCAATACGTCTCAACCGGCAACAACATTTCCCTCCCCCAACCACCCCCTCCCCGGCATACTGGCAAACCACCGCCGCAACCCACCTCGCCAACGTCTCCACCCCACCCCCAACATACACCACCCTTACCTCTGCCACCATCTCCCCAACCCCGCGGCAAACCCCTGCAACTCCGCCAACGCCTTCGCATCCGCCTGCGACAGCGGACTGGCCGTCTCGCTATGTGTATTTCCCTCCGACACGAGCACCACGAGCCGCTCGTGGCGGACGGCGACGTTTTCAAGGACGTGGCGGAAGTTCCCGCCACTCCCTTGCGGATTTCCTGCTGTCTGACCGGGAATGGCGCGCTGCCGAATCTTGATCATGGTCGTGAGGAGGACGCCGGTGGCAGGGGAGACGACGAGGTCCGCTTCATCGAGGTTGGGGGAGCGCATGCCTGGGAACTAGCCAGTGGGGTGGTGTTTGGAGGGGTTGCGCGGGATGAGGTCGATGCCGGGGAGGAGGTTGGTAAGGTGTTGGGTTAGGAGGGGAAGACGGAGGTGGAGGTGATAATGCGGGGAGGGAGGAGAGGGGGTGGATGGGCGGGGCGAGGGCAGGGATGGGTTTGGGGAGGGGCATCAATTTTGCTGCTTCGTCTTGTTTGGATTGTGTTGATGGGGGAGTGGTGGTAGGTAGGGAGAAGAAAGACCTGTGGGAGAGCTTGGGCTTTTTGGGGAAGTTCATCTCGACGAAGTTGTCGATGAGGGGGCCGAAGTCGGTGTACTCGCTCATGTAGCCCCTGAGAACGTTGGTCGAAGGGATCAGGGCAGGGTCGATTATGTCTACGGCCGCCATTGGGGGAGCTGCAGATTCCCCAACCTGGCTTCCGCTCATCTGCTTCTTCTCAAAGGTCTCGTCGAGAAGGCGTTTTCTTCCATGCAACAGAGTTGCCAGGTCCGCGGGAAGCGGTGTTGGCGAGGAAGACATGAAAGCGGAAGTGCTCTGCAAGGCGAAACTTGACTCAGTCGTGGATAGCGCCGTCATGATTGAACCGCCAGGCTGGGGATCTCTCTGTGATAGTTGCGTCGAGGGCTCGAGTGGCTCGAGATAATTATCATCTTCATCCTCGTCATCCCCGAGACGGAGGACCGCCGGTCCCGGCTTTTTGTAGATGCAGTCTGAACTCGTCAGGACTTCGCTGTCTCGGGTTCGTCCCAGCAAAACATCAAGCATCTCGACGTCAACCTCCATTTGCTCCGAGACCAGTTTCTTCTCCTTCATATGGGTCAGCGGCGTCCACACCATTCTTTGTTCCGCGGTTCTGTTGTGCGCCCACTTTGCTCCCTGCCAGTCGACATCGGCGTTCTTCTGAACCCAACGGAACATGTCCTTATCCTGCCAGAGCCGTTGCTCCCACTCAGGCGCGGGGATGGAAAAATCCAAGACTGGGACTGGGACCCTGGCAGTGGCATCGAGTGGCTCGAATCTTTCCTGCTCAGTATACCTCGTTACTGCAGTTTCGCTTTTCTGAAAGATTCGGACGAGTTGGCCGGTTGGGCCATCGGATCCAGACAATGTGTCGCTGCTTGCCAGCAGTTGTTTAGCGCCCTCCAAGTCGTCTGACGCTAGAACTTGGACTGGCGTTTGGGTCTCGGCATTATCGTCGCTCCATGGCAACAAAGGAACATCGACCTTGAGGTCTCGGGGTACTGGTTGTGTCGACAAGAGAGGTATGCGTGGTTGGAATTCTCCTCCTCTGATCACCTCCGATACGTCGACGTCGTCATAACGCTCGGGCGAGTGGCTCTGTTGAAGTGCATCGGCCCAAAACTCGCGCTCGGTCTCAAATATTCGGTTCTCAGCGGCTCTGATGTCCTCGCTGAGCCCTGAGCTAGGTTCGGAAGGATCTGGCAATTCGCAGTCTCCGTTTTCGGGGATGAAGTATTCCTGAGTCGCCTCTGCCAGAGGGCTGAGTGGAGGCGTCAAATGTTCTCTAGCTCCAACCTGCTCACGTTGTTAGCATCCAGCATGGCGTTAGAAAAGCCCAACTTACCCCCTGGTAGGTAGAAACACTCGCAACGAAATCTCGCTGCTCATCATCCGTCAAGTTTGACTTCAAGCTCTGCATCAAGTACACAAGCGTGTCTCTGGTGATCTCAAGGCTTTCCTCCATGATGACCCTCACCTGATCTGCGTCGCTCTGTGTCAGGTTGCTGGGGAACTCAAGCCCTTCCCCGTTGGCGATACCGACCGGGTCGAGCGGCAAGCCATGGTCCGGCAATGGTTCCCTTAGAAGAGTCTTCACTCGACGCGCCAGCCGGCGACAGTCGGTGCCATGGTCGCTCCGGAGTGCAGGAGCATCTAACTTGAAGCTCTTCCATTTCTTCGTTTCGAGGAAACATTGCTGTGCGGCTAGTTCTGCGAGCTCCTCATCCTTGCGCCGGCCGCAGACTTGGTGGAGGATTTGTAGCGAGGCAGCCGACATATGCCATTGCTCGGGGGTCGGGAGGATTGTGCGGAAGAGGCATTCCTGGAGCTGGACTCGTTCGATGAGATGTCCCGAATCGAGGTCAGCGACGGTAGAGATAATAGCCGGATCATGCTCGACCAGCTGCTGCCAGTCAAAGAGCAGACTGTCTATTGTTAGTCCATTGCACCTTGCGTACTCATCGGCATAAACGATGGAGGGAGAACTCTCTGGCGAGGGTGAGTAGTTCGTCAGGATCGACTCCTTCAGCGAGATGAGATCTGCTCCTGAGTTGAGCTCCATCGTGCCTCCCAGAGCATCTCAAGGTTTGAGACACCAAGTTTGGAAGAAACTCCAACTTCCTCTACAGAGAAGGCACGATGTGAATGGTCTCGAGTCCCAGGCTAGGCAGCAAAACAACATGGAGTCACGTTCAGGAAGGAACGACCCAGGTCCCTTCATCCGACTTTTTGCTTTATTTTCGAACTGTTCCATCGACTCCCATCGATCACACCTCGAGTCCAGCTAGTTATTAAAAGTAGTATGTTGTATTTGATGCTATCTACACGCGACAGATGGTCAGCGCACCATATCCGAGTCCAAATTCGATCTCGACTCGCGCACTGTCACCTGTTTGCAACAAGCCCGTGTGACTCGGGAGGTCCTTGGTACACTGAAGAGAAAAAGCTCGTTAGTTTTAACCTCCCTAGAACGATGGGGAAAACTTGCCTTTGTGTGCATAAACAGCATACCAGACTCCGCTCAGCACCATAAATCCGGCGAACACCACCACCGCATAATTCATGCTGACCTCGTTGACGGGAAGGAGCTGAGGCATGGAGAACAGAATCGTCTCAAACGCAATCCACAGCACCGAGATCACGTTGACCGGCCACCCGATCTTCGACCCCATCGTCCACCGCGCCCCATCCACCTCCCGCCGGCGGTGCCACATGCTGATAATGATTGGGATAGCGTACGAGACGGCCAGAGAGATGACGCCGACCGACACAAACGCCAGAAACGCCGACGACGAGCCAAGATTAATGATGCCAAGCAGCATCTGCACCACCGTAGTCAGCGCAAGCGCCCAGATTGGGACGCCGTGCCGCTCGTCAACCCGGCTCCATATCCTCGAGAGTGGGATGGCCTTGTCCCGCGCGAAAGCCCACGTGCAACGAGAGGCAGCGACGGTGATGGAGATGGAGCAGAAGAAGGTAATCATCAGGATCAAGGCCGTCAATCCCATCGCGCCGGAGGCTGAGCCCATTACTGCGGCAAAGATGTGCGGGACGGCTTGGCCGACTGGGGCCTTGAGGACGTAGTCGAGAGAGGGCATCGTGGCACAGATCGGGATGATCTACCAGTGAAAAGTTAGAAAACTCCACCATTTTGAAGCAAAAAGGAGAACGGGCTGTAAAAGGGGAGATATCAGTGCTCACGAAGAATAACCCAGCAATCCCCCCTACTGGGATGCACCACGCCAACGCCCTCGGCACCTTCACTGCCGGATCGCGAACCTCCTCTGCCATCGCCGAGACCATGCCAATCGAGGAGAAGACGTATGCCGAGGGGAGCATGCCGATGAAGAACGAGAAATTCCCCCATCCCGACAGGCTTGTGTCATAATAACCGAGCGTGTCCGCTGGCGAGTTCCTCCCAGCCTCTGCCTTAACCGACAGGCAAACCAGCGTGATGAGGATCGCAACAGCAGTGAACCCCGCGCAGACAGTATCAACCACCGGCAGCATCCGGTTTCCATACGCACACACCACAAATGTGATGGCGCAGACCGCATAGAACATGAGCAGCAGCTGCCACGGCTCAAGAATGGTCTCCGGATGATACAGCGCCACGCACGCCGCAACAAGCGAGGCGAAGCCAAAGTTTACAGACAGGCAGATGGTCCAGTTGCCGATCAACCATGTCCAGCCCGTCACAAAGGACAACACCCTGCGGAAACGGGGAGGTGCCAGCTGGAAGGACCAGTAGTAGGGGCCGGCCGAGGTCGGGTACCGCGAGATGAGCTCGCCGAGGGACATGGCGATGCACTGGTCGAGGATGAGGACGACGACCCAGCCGAGGAACATGGGGAGTTGGCCTGCATCACCATCAGTAAACCAGATCACAAATCCAGCCACAGGCGTGCCTCACCTCCTCCATAGATAGAACTAATCAACGGTCCACTGAATCCATACGGAACCTATTCACCCCATCATCATCAGCAATCACCCTCCCCTTTTCAAGTTCCCAAGTTCCATTCCCCACCGTTCACAAAACACCACCCTATGCACATACCGCAGCAATAGCCAACCCCTGAAACAACAACGTAAACATCGACCTATTCCTTTTCAGCTCCGCCTTGTACCCCAGCATGTTCATGACCTCGGACTCGCCGGCATCTGTCTCGGTGTCGTGTGCCGTCGCCGCATTGGTGTCAGCCACCACTGGCGGCGGTTTCTTCTCGCTCTCGGACATGGCTCCGGGATGGGTTGTGATTGGTGTTGTTAGGGGTGGGCTAAATAAGGGTACGGGAGCTAACGGGGTGCGTGCAGACGGGGCCCGTGTGGGGGAGGGATGCGGGAAGACCCAAGGGCTTGGCTGGTGTAAGTTGAGAGCGATGAAGAGAGGGCACGAGGTTGGACAGGAGGTTACGTGGTTTTACGCCCAAGCTTTTGCGCAGGATGGGTTCAGATACTTATCACCCTCGGACTCCGTCGCCTTCCATGACACCGGGGCAGCAGATCATCCCTCCCTCCGCCGAAACAAACCCTCGTCTGCCGGGCATGATTCGCTCCTCCCCCACGCAGCAAGTCGTGGTGCTACCATGGCACAGCATTTCGCATCGGGCTTATCGTCCGAACACATGGGCGAAAGCGAGCACCAACCATCCCGGTGCGAACTGACTGATAGGCTCCCTTTCTGAGGTGTGGAGAAATCGAGCTCGCAAAAGGGCAGATCTTGTCCTGGCGTTGCACAGCATCAAGCTGAGCGATCCAGCCACTCACTCTGCGCCGTTGGTGCGGTCGCTGCATTTGGGCATGGGGAATTACCGCAACCAAGCTTTTGGCGCAGGGACAAGCTCTCGGTGCGGCAACCCCCCTGAGGGACTAGGCTGGATGCAGGAAAATTGTACGGAGGGTGGGTGGCAGTCACATGTTGCTTGTTGTTGTTGGCCCTGATCGGCGAGTTGCTTGGTTCTTATCGTTGGCCTCGAGCCATGAGCACATGGTAGGCAGGGGTGTTATCGCGGTGCTATTGATGCAGGGGAAGTGAGGTGACGATGGGAAGGGAGCTGATGGCGCGGAGAGTTGAACATTGGAGGCGGAGTCTAGAGGGTACGGAGTTTGTTTGTATGTATCGGACTATTCCCTGACTTGAAGAAATGAGATGAGCAGAGGCGTCTGATAAGGACCGCAGAGTATGCTGTCGATGTGAATCCCTTTCCCACCTTCTTCGTTTTGCTCATTGGACCATTCCCCTCCTGGTTAACTCTCCAGACCTTGATAGCCTTGTTGGGTTGCCCCATTCTGCGCATCGGTCTACTACCGGCTCCATATCCTTCGTTCCTCTCTGCTGGTTGTTCCTCAGGTTACTCCAGCAAGCCTACCACCGTCCTGCATGAGGCCCTTACCTCAATCTCGCGGTCGAACCCTCTTGGCACGTCATCCCTCCGCGGCATGACGTTGCCCGAAGACGGGATGTCTCCTTTGAGGACTGCAGACCCACACTCGGCCTTTAGGGCGATTACTACCGTTGGCGTTGCCTGTAGCATATTCACAGCTGAGCTCCCAGACAAACCGGCGGTAAAGAATACCTTCGGGTGTTCGTCTGCGGCTAGACACTCCGGGCTTGACTCAACTGGTATGGCAGAAGTTGAGTTGGTGGGATGTTGCATCGACGGCATCGGGATGTGTCGTCTCCAAGTCACGGCGGCGGCGCGCGCAGGTAATTTTCGGATATTCAAAATTTCGATCCACTCGGTCGGTTTGGTATGTCGTGTCTGCTAATATACTCGAGATGCCAGGTCTTGAAATTCTGATGTTAAACAGGTCAGTCTCCTCGAGAAGTCAGAGTTGCGCAAAGGCCCAGACAAACCTGATATACCTACACGGGCTAGACTTCAAAAGACCTTTCCTTTATGCTTCCTCGGGCACGATCAGCGCCGTCCCCGACCCTGGATTACCCTCCAGCGACGACCGATCATCCAAAAAGGCTGTGAAGTCCCGTATAGCTCATAACATCCAGCCAGTGGGTCCTCCGCGTCAGCCCAATCTCCTCGTCATACGCGCTCCAAACCGCGCGCAAGAGCTGCTTCGCCACGCCAATCGGTTTCGGAGGTAGACACAACTCGAGCTTGTCCAGACGATCCATGAGCAAATGGCGAGACTGCGAGGTCTTGATGGCATTTTCGGATATCCCGGGGTAGAGCGGGTCGAGGCCAGGCGTACTGGGTGCGGGTGTTGGGGGCAAGGGTGTCGTGTTGATCTTCGTGCTTAGGAGGTAGCTGCGGGAGCCGGTGCCGAGCGGGACGTTGCTGTCGTAGCGAAGACCGCTGCCAGCGCAGAGGCAGAGGAGGGGTTGGATGCAGCTGAGGCTGCCGGGTGGGATGCTGCCGAGGACGTCTGTGACGTGCAGGGCCAAGGGCGACACCCACGTGTGCCAGACAACAGAACCATCGGCACCCTTGAGAGCCGGCCTCCGCTTGGTGCTCAAATCTGGGAAGCTCACGTAGAGCTGCAGCAGGGCGCACAGGCGGTATGCCTCGGTAGCATTGTGCAGATCCCTGGCCCGGTCGACGGTCAGGGGCGGCTGGCCACACTCGGGGAATAGCGGCACAACGACTGCCAGCAATGAACCCTCCACCTTGGTTGCGTCCTCGATGTCCCTCATCGCGCCCTGCAGAACCCGGTAACTTGTCCCGTCGTTGTGTCTCCACCTCATGCGGGACCTCCGACAGAGGGCAACGGCCTTGCCAAACAGCCTCAGAACGTCCGTGGAGACACCCGTCCATGCATGCGGAGCTGCGGGTATAAGAGGGCCCAACGTTGTGAGCTCCGGCCAGCTGAGCATGTTCTCAAAGTCAATTTCCTCGTCACTAACTACGCTGCGGAGCATCTCCTCGTAGACCAGACAGCCGTTGAAGAAGTCGAGGAGGGCTTGTGACTCGCTGTCAAGCGGCCATCCGTCCAGAGACTTAAGGACTGCGCGGGCCTGTCTCACGAACTGTTGGCCAAGTTGCCGGGCTTCCATCCAGCACATGGACGAGCTCATGCAGAAGAGTGACAATAGGACTTCGCTGGGGAACTTCGGGCGTACGCCGGTGGAGAAGGCGACGAGCTCCTTCATGATGGCTGCAACGGCCTCGCGCGGTGCTGATCTAGCTGTGTCCTTGATGACGTGCGGGAGCCGCTCAACCAGTGATGCTGCGGAGATGGCCTGGAGGGCGTAGTAGACGGGCGTCGATGTGTGCCAGAGATCCGCCGTCAGCCGGCGGTAGGGGTTGGTCTGGGAGTCGAGGGCGGACCACGAGGGGCAAACGGATTTGAACCAGTGCTCGATCAGGAACGTCGGAATATCTACCACGGGTTGGGTCATAGTCAATTCGAGAGCATGGCTACGTTCGCTGGACGGAACTGGCTCGTCCTTGAGCGTCACCGGGCCCAAGACGGAATGGCTTTCACCGTGCTCAACGGGATCGTCGTTCTGAGGTGGCGGGGACGGTGTCGACGAGGAGGAGCGGGAAGAAGATGACGGGCCCGGGGATGGTGAAAGGGATCCTGACAGCGAGACGAGCGGGACTGCGAGCCTGGGGGCGGGAACCGGGACCATGATCGGCGTGTTGAGTCCATCGTGGGGAATCTCGGCGTTTGCGGGTCTCGAGACGATGGACGCCGAAGCGGCGGTAACGAGTTGGTTGAAGTTGGCGGGCTCGCTTGAAGGAGCGGCCACGGGGATTTCGTGCTTGGTCGACCACTGGAGCCGCTGTTGATAGCCGGGACAATCGAGGCCCTTTTGGGCGCACTTGAGGCATCCGGGCTTAGTCTCATCGCACCTCAGCTGTTGTAAGTCTTGTCAGTGGATCTCCTTGTCGTCCCATTCCGCCTCGAGGATAAGACCCGTCTGGCGTAGTGCGGGCCGCGCGGGTGAGGCACGGACGGGGTGGAATCCGTAGATCCGGGGAGGGGGCAACACATACGCGCCTCTCCTTGCACTTCCGGCAACCGCTTCTCGACTTTTGCCTGTTCTTCATGTCGGCTGTGGCATGGCTTACTCGCGCTGGCGGCAGGCAGAGATGTCGATGGATGTCCGGACAAGCCTGGGGGGAAATATGGCAGACAAAATACAAAACAGCCAGGCAAAGGAGAAGTCGTCATCCTAGCACACGGCCCGCGACGGCATGCACAGCACAGCCCGGCACCCCCGACGTGGTGATCCTCCCACTCTGCGGCCGAACCCCTGCCTCCCACGAGAGCTGTGATAAGCTTGATGCAGCAGCCAATCGAGGCAGATCCCGACAAGCATTAGAGGCCTGTCAAAGGCCGCAAAAGGCTTGTCCGTGTTGAGATGCTGGGCGGGGTCCCGGCCCACAGTGGTCGCTGTCGAGCCAACCGAAAGCCTTGTTCTTGAGACGCCGCCGACGCCACCGCTAGCGGCAGTCACTGAAGATGATCAGCTGTGTCCGCCAGACCTCCAGCTCGGCGAGAAATCTCGGCCAAAACTCCGGGGGCGGTTGTGCGCTGGTTGGCGAGATTTGGAGGCAATGGAAGGGAGATTTGGCCATCCATCTGTATCCCACATGAGCCCCGTGTCTCATCCCACATTCCCACCTACACCTCCCACCAGCACCTCCCACCAGGATGCCGCTCGAGGAGTGGCAGACGCCTCATGGCAGACGGGCCAGGGCAGCTGTGACAATACCCTGTCTGGGCCCCTCATGTGCTGACAACAAAGACGGCATCAACCGCGTCTCAACAAATGGTAATCGTCCCGCCGGGATGGGCCCGCGTGGAAACATCGATGCATCAATGGAACCTCCACGGATCGCCTTCATCCCTGCTCGGGTCCATTGTGTGATTGACAGCGCTAGGCCGCTTTAGTCGCTCGCTTCTCAGCTATTGCCGGCCATCGTGAAAGTGTAATTAACGTCCAGCGGGCGGTTACGTTATTCGCTCGGGGGGCGGCCCGGTGCCAAGCCGGCGGTCATCGGCATCCGGGCGTCCGGCCGGGCAGGGTTTGCGTTGGAGGCGTTGTCGACATCCAGCTGAGACGGTGTGGGATGAAGGCAGGTTTTGGGACAACGGGAGACACAATGGGGGCGGTTTGTGACATCAGACGAAATTCAGACCAAAACTTCGGATGGTTTTTGCGGGGCCGACGAAGCAGAAATGTGCTGTCCCAACCTTGAATTTCAGGCACAAAGCCCCAGCCTGGAACCTGGGATTTGAAACTAGGAACCCACTCTCTGAGGCCTGGCTCCGCGCCGTGTCGGGGCAAATATTGATAGGCTCAGAAATTTTTTGCGACTCACACCTCCCTTGGGCCCAACCCGCGACTGAACCTGGAATTGTACAGCGCGTTTCTTGGTCACCCCATTACCAAGACTACCGACCGATTCCTTCACAACAGTCACCATGTCTGGACCAGGAGAGAGGCCATGGCCCATGGGGCCTTCGACACCATTCTGGTGCTCGACTTTGGGTGAGCAATGGCCCCGATATGTACTCAAAATAGACACCAGGGGCTGACTATCTCACTCACTTAGCTCGCAGTATACCCATCTGTATGTTACACACATTCACTTGAAAAATCAAATATCCCTCTCAGAGATGCCGTTGCTCCGGGCTGGGCATCGTCATGGCTTGGCCCAACAACATCTCCCCGGCTCATTCGACATGGGTTTGAATTCAGGCACCCACTGACACGCCTTGAAGGATCACCCGTCGTCTCCGCGAGCTCAATGTTTTCTCTGAGATGCTGCCATGCACCCAGAAGCTGTCCGAGCTCAAGTTCAAGCCCAAGGGCATCATTCTCTCCGGCGGCCCCTATTCCGTCTATGAGGAGGGTAGCCCCCACGTCGACCCTGCCGTCTTTGACCTGAGTACACACCGCCCCCTATCTCGGTTCTATGCTCTCCGCTAACGCAAAGTTTGATTTAGACGTGCCCATCCTCGGCATTTGCTGTGCGTAATACCGTTGTGTTACTGTACCTTGCCGCACTGTACACTACTAACACCTAGTACCTCCAAACAGATGGCATGCAGGAGCTCGCCTACCGCATCGACTCCAAGAATGTCATTGCCGGCACCCACCGCGAGTACGGCCATGCCATCCTCAAGGCCCGCTCCGTCGGCGGCCACGTCGACCGCCCTCTTTGAGGGCATCGAGGACTCGATGCGTGTGTGGATGAGCCACGGCGACAAGCTTGCCGCTCTCCCCGAGGGTTTCCACACCGTTGCCACCTCTGACAACTCCGAGTACGCCGCTATCGGCCACGAGACCAAGGCCATCTATGGCCTACAATTCCACCCGGAGGTCACCCACACCCAGAACGGCACTGCGCTGCTCAAGAACTTCGCTGTCGGCATCTGCGGCTGCAAGCAAGAATGGACCATGCAGAAGTTCTTGGAAGAGGCGATTGCTCAGATTCGCCACAAAGTCGGTGAGAAGGGCCAGGTGCTGGCTGCTGTCAGCGGTGGCGTCGACTCGACCGTTGCTGCGGCGCTCATGGTGAGTTCGATGTGGAATCAAAATCAAAGTTACATTGAGCTGAAACTGACATTGTGCTTAGAAAGAGGCGATTGGCTCGCGCTTCTGGGCCGTGCTCGTCAACAGTGCGTATTTTTCTGGCATGTCTCCTTTCGGACGCCGACCCGGGCTAACGGCATCGAATCAGACGGCGTTATGCGCCTCAACGAGTGTGAGCAGGTGCACAAGGACCTCTCGGAGGCCCTCGGCATCAACCTCACCGTTATCGACGCCTCCAAGGACTTCCTCGACGGCCTGAAGGGCATCGATGATCCCGAGGTTAGCAGCCCCACTTTCAAACATGTTCGTCAACAGCATTTCTGACCCCCTTTACAGAAGAAGCGGAAGTTCATTGGTATGTGCGGCTGAACGGGCCGCCCCATTTTCGGGACCTTCGGCCGAAGACGCGTGCATAGGCCCGAGATTAACGCGTGCATAGGTGGCAAGTTTATCGACATCTTCGAGGCCGAAGCCGAGAAGGTAGGCTGCATCCCACCACACCTCCGAACTGGAGATCACTCACACGTGGCAGATCGAGGCGGCTGCCGCCAACGACCCCACTAAGGCTGGCAAGATCGGTTTCTTCATGCAGCAAGTTTACCCCTGATATTGAAACACACCGCATGTTGACTAACAACGTCAGGGGCACCCTCTATCCTGATGTCATCGAGTCCCTCTCCTTCAAGGGCCCCTCGGCCACCATCAAGGTATGTCTGGACTTAACGCTCCTCGACTGAACCGACACCGAGCTGACAAAAACCCAGACCCATCACAACGTGTATGTCACGTTCCTTCTTGCCTAATCTGGAGTAACAGGGCACTAAATCAATGTAGCGGCGGTCTCCCCGCGCGGATGACCAACGGCCAGGGCCTGCAACTCATCGAGCCTCTCCGCTCCCTTTACAAGGTTCGTCTCCCTGTCCCCTTGTCGAGTATTTGTTGAGCTAACACCAAGACAGGATGAGGTTCGCGGTACGTAACCTTGCATCAAAAATTTAAGCCCAGCTACATAAGCCATGTCTGGGTTTACGAGCCAATAAACTAACAAACCTCGCAGAGCTCGGACGTGCCCTGGGTATCCGTGAGGAGCTTGTGATGAGAGTTTGTTCTCCTGTTACCCTTTCCATTGTTCGTTTGCTGACCTTTTTCATAGCATCCTTTCCCCGGCCGTAAGATGGACCTCCTTTCAGGTATTTTGTGCGTCACTGACCCTCCACAGCCGGTATTGCCGTCCGCATCCTGGGCGAGGTGACCGAAGAGAAGGTTGAGATTGCTCGCAAGGCCGACCACGTAAGCGATTTTCACACTCCGGTTTGATTTTTTATTTCAGTTTGCTGACAAGGAGTCCAGATCTTCATTGGCGAGATCCGCAAGGCTGGTCTCTACAACCAGATCTCTCAGGGTACGTATCCCTCCAAAAAATCACTTTCCCAGAATGAAGCTGACATGCAAACAGCGTATGCCGCCGTCGATCCCAGCCGCGCCGTCGGCGTGATGGGCGACAAGAGAGTCTACGGCTACGTATGCCGCCCCACCTCTGCCCCCTTCCTCATGCCCAGCAGTACTAATCTTTGTCAGATCATCGTCCTCCGCGCCGTGACGACGACCGATTTTATGACGGCTGAGGCCTTCAACTTCCCTTGGGATTTCCTCCAGCGCGTCATGAACAGGATCGTCAACGAGGTCCATGGGTGCGTCTCACTTCCACTGTTCTTCCATGCCCCAAGATCCGCTAACAAGCCAACAGCGTCTGCCGCGTGGTGTATGACATCACCTCCAAGCCCCCTGGAACCATCGAGCTGGAGTAAACGGTCCGCTTCTGGACAGGGAATGGTAAGTGAAGAGCGTCACATGGTATGAGCACGGGCCGTGTCGAGATGCGGCGAGACAAACAAGCGTCTTGGCGGGGGAGATATCAAAAAAAATTGGGTTGGCAATGATACATACTAGATGATGATAGACATGAATTGACCCCAGGATCGGGATCTACAAAGTCTCAGCGCCGTCCGCTGTAACACGACTTTCACACCTGCTGATCTGTCTCTCATGGCACCATGATCTACCGAGATTAGATCGACGGTTGTTGCCGACGACATCCAGCCACGGGTACTGAACCTCGCTTTCCACTTCCACACTCAAGCCCCTTCACCGTCTGTCCCTTTTAAGCACTCAAACTCCAAAGCCTAAATAGCAATCACTGTCAGCGCACATCCCACCAGCATCCCCACTCCCAGCCAAGTTCGAGTTATCACTCACCTCCCGTGCAGTAACCCTTTCCCCACTCTCAAACCTTACCAACCGCCTCACCAACCGCCTCCACCCCTCCTCCCCAGGCACCACCCTCTCCCATCCCTCTTCATTCACCACCCTCAAAACCCTCCACATTCCAAACGGCCTGGTCCTCCACCCCTCGCCTCCGGCCAGCTCTCCTCCGTCGGCGTCCCCAACATCTGAAACATACTCAACACCAACCCCAACTGACTCCCATCCTCATTTGCCGGCGGACAGTCAAACAGCGGCTTGCGACGGAGGCACTCTGCGAGCGTACACCCGGCGGCCCAGAGGTCGACGGCGGTGCCGTAGGCGCGGTTGCCGAAGAGGGTTTCTGGGATCGGTAGGGGCCTGTGCCGATGTCGAGGACTTTTTGGAAGGGGGTTCGGAGGGCGGGGTGGAGGGGGAGTAGGTGGTGCCAAAGTCGGAGAGAGTGATGCTTTGTGGGTGGGAGAGGGAGGAGGAGGGGAGGGGAGGAGAGGAGGATGGCGGAGGTTTGATGTCGCGGTGGATGATGGAGTGAGAGTGGAGGTGGGAGAGGGCAAGAAAGAGGGCGGTGAAGATGGGGCGGAGGAGGGTGGGGGTAGGGGGAGGTGGTGGGGGTGGGAGGTGATGAGGTGGGCGAGGGTGAGGGCATGTAGGGGAAGACGAGGACGAGGTGTTGATTTTGATCGTGGAAGGTTTCGAGGAGGGGGATAATGTGCGGGGCGTTATGGGCGCGGAGGGAGGCGAGGATGGAGGCTTCGCGGGAGGGGCTGTGCGGTTCGATGTTGTGCGTGTTGGTGATAACTTTGAGGGCGCGGGCTTGGGCGCGGTAGACGTCGGCCGTTATGCCGCTGGCAATGTAGTGGCAGTTGTGAAAGGGGCCAATGGTGATGCCTGGGCTGGTGTCGCGGTCGTGGGGTTCAAAGGGAACGGGTTCAGGGGTTGAGAAAGGGGGTGAGGGTGAGTGAGGCTCAGGGGCTGTGATTTGCGGGTTACAGGCGGCGTCGTACTCTTCCTGTTGGGGTTAGCAGCCGGTGAATTAGAGGGAAAGGAGATGCTCACTCTACTGCTAGCACTTTTGTAGGCATCGTCTTCCATAGAAAAGCCGCTCTGGTTGACGCCAGCAGCAGCTAATGCGGCGGTTCTGGTGATAGTCAGAACCACAAGGTCTCTGCTTAGCCGTCAAGGTTGATCTCACAATTTTTGGATGTTGTCATATCGTTTTGAGGCAGTAAGCAAACTCCTCCAATCTGTGTGCTCAACCATTTTGTGGTATGAAATGAATTGAGATGACTGAGCCCTGGGCAACACCCTTGCCAAGAATGAAGATGGTGAGCGTTTGGTGAGTTCCGTACAATTTACATGAACGACGGCAAACCAGATTCCTCTAGGGACAACAAAGAAGTGGGCAATGTTTGTTGGGCCTTTCGAAAATATATGCCTGAGTTCTCCTGATTTTGGCAATACTCAATCCAAGACCTCAATGGAATTTCGAACCACGTTGTCTGTTACAGGGCCCAGGCATGTCTTCAGTCTTGGGCTTTGCTTCTCGATCAGATCGCACAGGGAACGGAAGCTTCGACTGCAAGCTCTTGGAATTAAAGTGGATCTTGGGCGGGCATGGGTGGAGCTGAGGCTGGGCTTGTCATCCGACGGGCACCAATCATTGGCTGGATACGAACAGCTCGCCATGCGAAACCCCACAAACTCGCTGGAGCTCTATCTTGGAAGCCCACTTCGTGCCCAGAGAGCTATCTTGGAAGCCCACTTCGTGCCCAGAGAGCCCACTTCCCCGTGACATCAGCCTGGACCCGTCGAACCGTCGATGCGCCGACTCGGCCCTTCCTCCTTGTCACCCTCGCTCACCCTCTGCTCCAACACCATCGCTCCGGATCTCGACTTCGCTGTCCGGACACTGCGCCCTCTCTCTCTTCAGCGGCGCCATTGCCTCTTTATCCCCGTGTTATGTGCTGCTTAGCTTGTTCCCGCTGCCGCCTCCCACTGCGCTGAACCCGAGAACCCCGAATCCTCCACCATGGCCTCCGTTGACGACCTGTCGCGGTCCGAGTACCCGACGATGCTGGTATGGTTCCGCCCGGATTTCTACAATTCTGCGCCGTGGATTGATCGCTGATGTTTGCTCCATTCAGGCCAACCTCCAACCGAGCCAGGCCGTGCAAGTCCTCTCGGATCGGGTCAAGCGGATCGCAAAGGTCAACCATGAAATCGCAGAGTGGCTACAGGTATGGCGCGCGGCGACCTTGTTCAGAAACCATGGGATGTCGACGCTGAGCAACACCACAGGAGCGCAGGAAAGTCGAGGATCAATATGTTGCCGGCCTCCGCAGGCTGCTTGTCTTCAAGGTGCCCAACAACGCATCCGAGCTTGGGTTCGTTGCGCTCCTCGCCCCCCCTTCTCGGCTCACTCAGCTGACCCCACCATTTACAGCATCTTCCAGGCGCCATGGGATAAGATCCTCCAATCCACCGACGGCATTGCCGCCTCGCACCAACTGTTCGCTCAGCGCATCGAGCAAGACGTCGAGCTCCCCCTCCGCGATTTTCAAAACAGGCGGGAGATGCAGAACATCCAGACCATTACCACGAACCTCCAAGGCATTGCCAAGGAGCTAGATGATGCCGCCGAAAAGTCCGAGAAGCTGAGCAAGAAGGGAGGAAAGGCCAGTGCCCAGAAGGTCAACCAGGCCGCCGCAAGGCTCGAGACCGCAACTCAACAGTGGGAATCACAGGCACCCTTCATCTTCGAGAACCTCCAGGCTCTGGATGAGCAGCGGATAAACCACCTGCGCGATGTCCTGACACAGCTCGAGACTCACGAAGTTGACCAAGCTACGCGAGCTCAAAGGACCGCAGAAGAGGTGCTCAATGTGATGCTCGAGGTCAACACGACCCAGGAGATTCAAAACTTTGCCCAAAGACACACCTCTGGGAAGCCACGGGTTGACAGACGCCCAGCAACGAGGCAATCTACCCCGGTCACCCCAACCGCCGCACCTCCAAGCATCACGGCGGACGATGTCAGCGAACATTCGGCTCACAGAGATCACCCTGGCCCTGGCCCGGGCCCAGAATCTAAGTTGCGCAGCCGCATCGGCACCATGCTCGGCCGCCGCCGCCAGAGCATCCATGCCGGTTTTGGCCAAATTGGCGGTTCCCCCCAGCCCCAGAAGAGTCTTGGTCCCTTCTCGCGCGGTCTCGGGAGCAGCCACAGCCAGAACCTGTCTCCGAGAGCCTCGTCCCACAATCTGAGTGGTTCTCTGCACAGGCTACCGTCGGTGGCCGAGACTCCAACAGTTGAACGGGACAATCGCGGCTCTACCGCCGAAAAGGGGCAAGGAAAACCGTCCCATGAAGGGACGAATGGGGTGTCCGCTGCAGAACCGTCCAAGGATTCTCAGCCAGCACCATCAGCTAGCCTTCTCAACGGGACTGCCGAGGACATTTTTGATGCGCCACCAGGGCCCCCGCCTCAGCAGCAGCAGAACAATGAGGACCCACCGAAGGACGCCGAAGGGTTCACAATACCGCCAACGATGAACGACCCTATCTCCCAAGCCCAGAGGGAAGCGGCTGCCGAAGAGGGCGACCACATGTTCAAGCTGAACATCCAGAATGAGCCCATTCCCGAGGAGGACCAGGATGCCAAGCAGGCGGCTCTGTCGAGTGTTGCGAATGCTCTGACAACCATGGGGATGCCGTCTAGGAAGAGCGGGACCGTGAGAGGCAGGAGAGAAGTGCGCAACACTGTCTACGTGCCGACCCTGCCGACTCACGAGCTCTCTTCTGAGAATCCCTTCCCGTCATCACCTTCGCCCCCACCAACCACAATGCCGAAGCTTGCACCATCCTCAACGTTTGCCTTCGGAAACCAGCCACGCATCCGACACCCGGTCCATCCGCTCCGGCACGTCTTTCGGCGGCGCCTCCTCCTACGGCAGCATTGCCGGCCTCAAGCATCCTGAAATGCACGGGCCAGGCTACGGACCGGGTCTGCATTCCTCCATCATCGAGACCGTGTCCGCGGTCTTCCAAGACGGCGAGCCACATTCCGTCAAGGTCACCGGCGAAGTCGCCCTGGCCTACGCCCCCGATATCAACTCCCCATTCACCGGTATGCCCCCATCCAATTCTCCCCGCAAAAAAAAAAAAAACTAATCCCTCTTAGACCATGAAACAATCCGCCTCAACAACTTCTCCCTCCTCGAATCCATTGGCCCCAACCGCGTCTTTGTCTCCAACACCCCCTCCTCTCAGGACGAATTCACCCTCGACCCCTCCCACCTCACAACCGCCACTGTCCCGGCCTTCACCTACCGCGTGCACGCCGACTCCGACACCGCCCTCGCCCACACCTGCCCCATCGCTATCCACCCCGTCTGGAAACTTCAGGGCGACAAGCTTGGTCTGCTGCTGCAGTACCGTCTTAACCCGTCCTTTATTGGTGCAAGGGGGGGTGATGGGCCGGTGGTGTTGCATAATGTTGTTTTTATTGCAACGTATGAGGGTGCGAGGGCGAGTGGCGTGCAGACGAAGCCGAGTGGGACGCATTTGAAGGAGAAGCATTTGGTTTATTGGCGGTTGGGGGATGTTAGTCTCACAGAAGACTGGGGGAAGATTATTTGTAGGGTGGTCGGGGAGCAGAATGCAGAGCCCAGGCCGGGGAGGGTGGAGGTTAGGTGGGAGTGGTCTCCTCCTCCGACACAGGAGAATGGTGTGGGGGTGGGGAGTGGGATTTCGGTTGCGAGGTTGGTGGGGTGGAGGAGAAGGGGAAGGGGAAGGCTGTGGC
The DNA here is from genome assembly GCA_027946355.1 of Collariella sp. IMI 366227. Lineage (NCBI taxonomy): Eukaryota > Fungi > Ascomycota > Sordariomycetes > Sordariales > Chaetomiaceae > Collariella > Collariella sp. IMI 366227. Next base: position 323,849 of record JAPEUS010000018.1, read on the forward strand.
GGCGGAGGAGGAGGATCCGTTTGCGGATGCGGAGGAGAAGGGGATCGGTGCCTGGGACGCCGCCTGGACTGGTGGATGCGTTGGGGAGGAGGTGGGCGGATGTGCCGGCTGTGAGGAGGTTGGTGGCGGGGAAGTATGAGTCGAAGTGAGGGGAATGGGACATAATTAATGGGTAGGGGTTTTTTTTTGTGTTGTGTTGGGTTTGAATGAGCGATGTATAGATCGATTTTGGTGTGGTGGTGTTTTGGAGGTTGGTTTCTGTGCTGGTTGAAGATACCGAGAGCTTTTGGGGTGTTGTTGCTGCTGTCCCAGGGAAGAGGACGAGAATGCACATAGCTGTATATAACTGCATATTCACTTTGTTACCTATTTGACACCACGAATTTCCACTTGAGATGCAGGAGAGAGAGGACGGGACAGATTTGAGCAGCACAAAACAAAGGTGCAAGTAGATTCTCTAACCATCAACGCCCCTGTTTTGTATCAAAACACCTCCCAAAAACAGCCACCGAACCACCCACCCATCCATTTGGTATCCCTAACCTCTCCTTTTCCTCAACCCTCCAACCTCCCCAGCCCCTCCTTCGCATTCCTCTCCTCCCAAAATTCCAACGTCAACGCCGCCAGAAAGCACGGCACACACCCCTCTCCTCACCCAAAACTTAATATTATCCCCTATCCTCTGGGCAAAGGCACTCCTTGGCCCGCCCCCAACCTTCATCGTCCCCTTCTCGCCATCAAACACAATACTATTCTCATGCTCATCCGTCACCGACGGATGGTACACGCTCTCCACGCGCATCTTGCCGCCGGGGATGAAAGTGACCGTCCAGCCGAGGGTGCTGAACACGGCTTCTTTGAACTCAGCGGATTTGCTGGCCCAGACTTCTTTCAGGCGGCGGGCGGATTTGTGCGCGGATGCGGTTTCGGCGCGCGCGTCGGCGATGTCACGCTGGAGCGCGGCGAGTTGGGTTGCCGGGACGGTGGCGAAGAGGGTGGGTTGGCGGGAGATGTGGGCGCGGAGTTCGGCGTTTTCGAGTTTGAGGGCGGCGAGAGTCGAGTTTTTGATGGCTTCGTGAGAGGAGGTGGGGTTGGCGCGGAGGGAGAGGATGCGCGTTTGGAGTTGGGATTTGGAGGCGGTGAGTTGGGAGGTGGTGACGGAGTGTTCTTTTTGGAGGAGGCGGTGCGCGGTTTGAAGGTCGGAGAGCTCGGATTGAAGCTTGCGGTTTTTGCGGGCCAGTTGGCCGAGTTGTTCGTGCTCGGGGTCGTCGTCAGAGCGGGGGCGTTTGCTGCCGACGACGGGTTGCGCGGGGCTGGTGGAGGCGGACTCAAGGGAGGTGATGTCTGAGTGCAGGGTGCTGACCTCGGCTTTGTACTTGTCGACGAGGTCTTCAAGTTCTTGGATGCGCTTGAGCTTCTGCTGGTCGACGCTGTCGGGCTGGAGGGTCATGTCCTCCATGTCGAAAGTCTTGAGCTGCGCGCGGAGGTACTCGACCTCCTTGACGGCGAGAGCACGTTGCCGGTCCAGGCGGGCGCGGGCCTTGTCATTGCCTGCAGAAGAGCTTCCCGATGCCCTGAGCTTCTCGATTTGATCCAGCAGCATGCCCTTCTCGTCTTCCAGGGACTTGATGATGTTGTCCCTGTCGGCAATCTCGGGCTGCAGCTCACCCAGCTTCTCGACGAGGGAGGCAGAGTGCAGACGCTCTGAAACTAGGGCCCTGGCCAGGGCTTCTGGAGAGTCGAATTCGTCTGCGCCCCCCTCGCTCTGCAGATAAGCAGTCCATGCGTGCCTCTCATCCTCCAACCTCTGGCGCTGCCTGCGCTCCTCGTCGAGTTCGTTTTGGAGGGTCTCAGCTGTGTCTAGCCTCCGCTGAAGGGAACGCTTCTCCTCCTCGACCACCTCAACAGCCTTGTGCACCTGCCTCAAGTGCTTCAGCTCTTGTGACTGTTCCCTGTTCCTCGCCTCCAATGTGCGGATATGGGTGACCTGGTCGGTGAGCTCCCTTCGAATAACGGCGATGGTTTCCGCATCGCCAGTGTGTGCCTTCAACCGGAGCACGTCGGCTTCGAGGTTTCCGATCCTCTCGTCTCTTTCGGCCAGCTCCGCCTGAACCCTCTCCACCATCTCTTCCCGCGACCTGCTCTCCTCCTCCAGCTCCTGAACAGTTCGCTGCGACGAAGCAAGCTTCGCCCTCAGATCAATGGCCTCCCTCTCAGCCATCCTCGCCGCCTCATCCTTTTCCATACCCAACTCCTCCACCTGTTCCTGCAGCAACCTTGCCTCCTCCGCCGCGTCCCTCGCTTTGTTCTCCAACTCCCTCTTCTGCGCCTCCTTCTCGGCCCTCAACTCCTCCAACTCATTCTGCAACGCCTCAACCTGCCGCTGAGCCCTCGCTTTGTCAGTCTCAGCGGCCTGCTTCGCCTTGAAATCATCCTCGGCGCGTCTCTTAACATCGCGCATCTCATTCTCGGTCTGCAGGCGCGCCAGCTCCTTCTCCTGCTCGAAGCTGCTGATCTGGTACTGCAGCGTGCCGACCTCGGCCTTGAGCTCCTCGATGCGCTTGCGCTGCGTCTCGTACTCGTCGGCGTCGGGCGGTGGGAGATTCTCCTTGCTGCTCTCGCGGCTGAGGTTGCTCGCGATGGTGGCCGCGCGGCCGCGCGGCGGGGAGGGGCCGGCCGGGCCGTTGCCGCTGGCTTGTCGCGAGCTGGGGCGCGGCATGGTGCTGCTTGGGGGCTGGGTGTTGGTACTAGAGCGGAAGCCGGGGATCTGGATGTTGTCAGCGGGGTGTGTGGGCATGGTGATGGCTTGTTGATTTCCCTACCCTTGATTCTCGTAGAGATGTGCTGGGTCGTGGGAGCCCGCCGCTGATGGTTGCGCGAAAGGTTGATCCAGAGCTCTGGGACGGTCGTCTTGCCGACCCTGGGAGGTCGCCTTGTGGTGTGAAGGACCTCATCGTAGACGAGCGGCGCTCTGGGGGACGCGATCGGTGTTGACTTGGCGTTTCGGGCGTTTGTGGCATCGCGAAGCGAATGTTTGGGAGACAGGCTTCTGTTTGTTGGGTTTGATTGGCCAAGCGACGGGGACTGGCTGTGGATCGACTGGCAGGGGTTGAGACAGCAGAGCCAAGAATCCTAGGTTTGGTCCTGTCGAAGAGAGGAGATCGGTTTCAAGAGATCGGAGAGAGGAGGGTTGTGGGATTGTGAGCTCACCAGATGCCGCCCTTTGGCCTCGGAAATTGACGATTTTGGTGCTGGTCGAAGGTACGAAATGGGCATCATCAATTGGGGTGGGTGTGCACACAGGAATGCAGGCACTGTCAGCTGGGATATCAAGTTAAAACAAGATCGAAGACTTCCATGGCTAAAGAAAGAGAATGCGCCTCTCAATCTCTTGAATTGCTTTTTTGAAGAATTGAGGGAGAGATAGCTGGCTCTAGAAAAGCCAAAAGCCAACGATGGATCTGGGATCGTGATTTCCATTGTTGGTTCGGCTGACAAGAAGCTTTTGCCAAGGCGCCAAGCGACCGATCCAAAGTGTGTGGGGCAGTGTGGGGCCCCCAAAGCCGGGACCTGGAGCAGTCCCTGGTAATGACGCGGGCGCCATGCGGTCTGTGAACTCCACCACGATACATCTCCCCAGCAATTGAGCATTTATTAGCGGCAGAGCTCCCCGGCAGACGCAGTGTTCCCCGGCTTTTGGCTCTCCCCACATCCATGGCATTTCATCCGAGGTGACCCTGAGCAGCACCGCTGCCACAGCATTCTTCTACTACTCAATAGCACGAAATCCAACAGAGACCTCTCCTCCAAAGTAACCTGTGATGGTCCGTGGTCGCATCCCCGCGGCACTGCGGGTAAGCTCCAATTCGTCCATTCTGTCTGCCGAACCGGACGTCATCGCTCACCTAGCTCCCACAGGGTTCCCTCGCGCCGCGCACCAGCCCTCTGCGCCCATCTGTCGCCTACAAGTCCTCTATTTACTCCCTCTACCGATCCGACCGGCCCTGTGTTTGCGCCCGGGGATACGTGACGGCCCGCAACACCGCCGGCGTGGACGCGAAGGAAGCTCGGGAAAGCGCGCAGCATGACGCCGCGGCTGATTCGGCATCCGATACGGCACAGAGAGATACCAAGTCAGCACAGGCATTGGCCAGCGAGGCATCAACTTCGTCGAGTTCTGGCTCGTCCGTAGTCAGCGATGCGCAGGACTGGGAGTACAACCCGAACATGAAGGTTGAGTCCTTCAAGGATCTGCCCCACGCCAACTTTGGCGTCAACCAACACATCCCATTCGACCAGGAGTTCAAAGAGGTTCTGAAGGCTATACCCTGGCAGTTCCGCGCCCCGATCCGCTATGCATTCGCCTATGGTTCCGGCGTGTTCCCCCAGTCCAAGTCGAGCGGGAAATCTGCGACACCAGAAGAGATTCGCGCCATCCACCCCAAAGCGCCGCCAGCGGTACAGAGGGCCCAGGACGGCACGCCCAAGATGATCGACTTCATATTTGGCGTCTCGCACACCCAGCACTGGCACTCTCTTAATATGAAGCAGCACCGAGACCACTATTCGGCACTCGCGAGCCTTGGCTCAGGCGCCGTCTCGTACGTCCAGGACAAGATGGGGGCCGGCGTCTACTTCAACCCTTACGTCGTTGTTAACGGCATTCTGATCAAGTACGGTGTGGTGCAGATGAGCACGCTGGAGCAGGATTTGGCTCAGTGGGACACGCTCTACCTGGCGGGGAGGCTGCAAAAGCCCGTCAAGATCCTCCGGGATGATCCCAAGATCCGGCTGGCCAACCAAATGAACCTGCTCTCGGCGCTTCGGACAGCCCTGCTGCTGCTGCCGCCCGACTTCACAGAGGATCAGCTCTACGCCACCATCGCCGGTATCAGCTACCTCGGCGACCCGCGCATGGCTCTGCCGACCGAGAACCCACGCAAGGTCAAAAACATCGTCGGAAACAACATGGCCAACTTCCGCCGTCTTTACCTCCCGCTCATTGAGACCCTCCCCAACGTCAACCTCAACGACCCCAGCTCGAGCGACAAGGACTGGATCTGGGACGAGTCCAAGAACCTGAAACTCGCGCAGGACATGGACCCTGTCAAGCGTGGCAACATGGTGCGCCGGCTGCCCAAGTCGTTCCGCTCCAAGCTCTACTTTCAGTATCAGAAGAAGCTGGCGATCCCGCAGGCCGAGTTTTCCAAGATGATGGACGAGAGCCGCAAGGAAGACGCCATCGCGTTTACGCGCCGCGAGGGCGGCGGTTTCGAGCGCCGCATCGTTCAGGACGACCCGTTCGAGCTCCGCAAATACATCCGCACCGTCATTAAGCACACCATCGGCTGGCCAGCAACGACGCAGTCGCTCAAGGGCCCGCTAACCAGTGGGTTTAGGAAGACCTTGCGCTATCTGAGGGAGAAGATGGACAAGTACAAGCAGGGCAAAGAGCAGACTGCTTCTGCGTCTGGCAACGGAAATGGTAGCAAAGGGGGAGAGAAGCCTTGATTTTGTGGAAAGGGTTGTTGGCTGTCAGAGATATGACCGACTGGCTGCTTAGAGCGTGTCTCTTTTTGTACGTTAAATGCATGGCATGGGCTATAGGCACCGGGCAAAGGGATTAGAAAGATCCGGCGTTCACGAGATACTCTGAATAGATCGAGTTGCCCCTGGAAGGGTGTTGTATGTCGAAGAACACTAGACATTGCCCCGACTCGACTACCTTCTATCCCCACCCACCCCTCCAGGACTCTTAATCCCCAACCCCCAAAGCCTCTTTCCAACACCCCTAGAGTTGAAGATTGGTGTAGTGGTTGACTACAGCAATGTGGCTGCCTCTCGTTGAGTTGACACCACACATGTGGATCGTGCGTAAGCCGAGCCACTCCTGTTAACTCACATTTTTGTCACTTTTTTTGGTTTTTATTTTGTTTTGGTCTAGAATTTTACTCCCTTTCTTTTTCCATTCCTTCCCCTCATTTCTAATTAACCTCGCTGTCGACTTGCCGGTCCCATCAGGTGTTGAACCTCACTCTCATCAACATCCTTTAAAATATTTACTCCTTTCTTTGGCTTTGGCAAGTGCCGCCTCCAGTTGGAGCAGTTGCCAACCTCCTCTTGGGCGAGATAACTCAGATCACTTGCCCATCTGATAATGAAAACGCGCCTGCCATGGGAGTTTTTATCCAGCCTTGGACAGGGGCGTGTTTTCCTCTCCCACCTGATCTTTTCCTCTCCCATCTTCCCCTCTGAACGCATCTTCCAAACCATACGGCATCAACCTCATTTCATCCTACAACACCGCTCTACTCCGTATCAACAACAGCATTACACCTCACGAGCTTCCGACTCTCCGCTCACATTAGCTAATTTCCCATCACCCACCAACCTCGACACAACCACCACATATCCCCCCCTGATGCTCGCCTTCCTCCCACCACCACACGCCACCACCCTCCCAACCCTTCCACCAGGACCCTACCTCCACCAACCACTTACCCTCCTTTCCCCGCGCCCTTCCTCACCGCCATCTCTCCCCGACCACCACAACCACCGATTCCACCACCAACCCCCCACCGCCAACACCTCACCACCAACCCGCAACCCAAACCAAAACCGAAAAATGGGCTGCCACCACTCTCTCCCAAGCACCCTCATCCTCTACGCCACCGCCATTCTCTGCCCACCACTCGCGGTCTATTTTAAAGTACGCAACGATTCCATCTAACCCCCCTTCTGGCAGTCTCAAGACTTGGTTTTCCTCCCAGGACAGCGCCTTTGCCCCCAAACCGCTCCTCCAAAGCAGCCCCAAAACAAAAAATACAATAGCTGACATATTGTCGTTGGTAGCAAGGCACGGGCATCACCCTCCACCACGGTGGTGTGAACAAGAAGCTGGCGCTGAACGTCTGTCTGACCCTGCTCGGGTTTGTTCCTGGGGTGTTGCATGCGCTGTATCTCGTTTCGAGGTAGAGGGTTCGAGGACGAGATGGGGTGCGAGGGGAAAGGAGGTTGGGGGTGGGGACGGGGGTGGGTGTCAAGCTAAGGGTGGAGAGAAGGGTCAGGCAAGGAGGAGCAGGTTGGATGGGGAAGGGACGGGGAGGGGAGGTTGGGATGTAGAAAGGAGAAGAAGGCGAGGGGTGATGAGAGGAGGGCGCGTGGGTTGATGGTGGATTTTGATTTGAGCGCATATCCTGGGGGGAATGGGAACCCGCTTCTTTGGAAAACAACAACACCAGCACTACCACCACAACAGGGGGATGGAGTGAGTAGGTGAGAAGGGTGGCTTGGGGCAGGCTCCAGGGGAGGTTAGGGTGGACGAAGGGTGGGTGTTGCGGTTTGAGATGACCTGAATCTCTTGGCCTAGACTCTGTTGGTTTTCTTGCGTGTTGGGTTGGTAACCCTTTGTGGGATGGGCAGATTGTCAAGGCGAGGGATTTTGGTGATGTGGTAGTTGAGGTAGTCCTGACAGTATCCATAAATGAACCTAAACTTCTTTTCAAATTCATCATACCTGCAGCTGAACTCTCAAGATGACTTCTCCTGTCAAAGTATTAATGGTCACAACTGTTGAGTGTTGTTGCCCCTGAACCACGCTTGGCATACATGCATTCACAAACAAGACCATAGCGAAAACATTCTCAATAGCCACTAAGTGGGCAGGATGTCCAAGACAGCAATGACAAAACATCAATCAACTCAGCCAAAACCCAAACGCCAAACCAACCCGCAATACCCTAAACATACACCCCAAAATCTCTCTAACAAACAAACATCTTCAAAGTCCACGCCCCCTCCCCTTCCCTTCCCACCCTCAATCCACAACCAACCCCTCCAAGACCCCCATCGCCCTCCCCCTCCCTCTCAAAGCCTCCACCATCGCCTCACATTCCCCTTCAACTTCTGCTCCGCCAGCCCCGCATTATGGTAAATCCACTCCTCCACTGTCATCCTCTTCTCGGACTCGTTAGCTCACTCCTTTTGCAACAACCTCGCCACTCCCGCCCCCTTTCTTTAGCCTTCCCACCAGCACCATTCCCACCACCACCATTTTCTTTATCGTGGTCATGATCATCCTCGACATAGCTTTTACTCGGCGACGAAAACATCATCTCCAAATCCGCCGGCCGCCAGGGGTTGTGCTCTGCAGGCCGGCAACGACATTATTGTTATTATTCCGTTTTACCGGGAGCTGCTGCGCTGCGGGGTTTGGTGATTGGAGACGGGCGCAAGGACGTTGCGCTTGAGGCTTGCTGGGGGTTGGAGGGAGGGTAGGTTCTGGTGTTGGTGGTGGTGGTTCTCGGTGTTTGGGGAGGGAGGGGTGTGGGAGGGGAGATGGCTGTGGCGGCTGTCTGACTGGCGCGGCGGGAGGATTGTGGTGTGCGAGCGGGGAGTAGCGGGGGCGCGCGGGAGGCGGCTGGTAGAGGAGGGTGGTGGAATAAAGGTGGTGTGGCGATGTTTTGTTGGTGTTGCGGCTGCTGGAGTAGGGGTGGCGGCTGGGGCGGGGACAGCCTTCCTGGGGATGCTCTTCTGGGCCGGTGGTGAGTCTCTGGTGATGGGGTTTTCTGGCTGCATTTCCGTCTGTGCTGAGAGGCGGGTGGAGCGTCGCGGCTTAGGTTCTTCTGGGGCAGCCTGTGAATTGGTGGACTTCTTTGACGGCCGGCCCCTCTTGGGCTTCTCCAGGCTCAGCCGGGTCGCAGATTTTGTGATGACTGTGCCGGTGCTCATGTCGGGATCGTCTGCGAGTTCTGGTTCTACCTTCATGCCCTTTTCTGGCTCCTCCTCGTACTCTGTGTGATCATTATCCTGGGCCTGAATCGGTTCTGGCAGCGGAGCTTCTTCCATCGCTTGCTCAATCGGCTCGGGCTGAGGAGCAGCATCCTTTGCCTTCTTCGCCTGCTTTGATACCTTGCGAGTCCCGGTCTTGCGAACCTTCTTCGGGACGACGAGGGTATCTGGCGCAGGGACGTCCACCTCCATCTCAGCCTGCAGCGTGTCAAACTCGGCGTCTATTTCAGACTCGCTCGGCACGGCAGGGGTCGGATCAAACGCGGCAAACGATGCGCTCTGGGTCTTTTGCCGCTGAGCGCTCGCTTTGCGTGAAGTAGCGGCCTTTTTGGGACGCCCCTTAACAGCGACAGGCGGCTTCTCGACTGGCTGTTCAAGAGTATTATTCTCAGCGTTGCTGTCGTAGCGCTCAAGGTCGGCTTCAAGTTGACGCTCGAGCTCCTCCTCGTCAGGTAGTGCGTCCTGGAAAGAGACATTGGATGCCTGGGATCGAACGGAGGTGCATGAAGCCTTCCGTGCGGTTGCTGTAGTTTTGGCTGTCGAAGATCGTCCCCGTTTCTTGCTAGCTAATGTCTTCGCAGGAGCGGCGTCAACCATGGTGGTGTCAGCATCGGCAGCAGTGCTTGCCTTCTTGGCCTTTGTGGCCCGCTTCTTGGGGACGGGTGCGATGGCATCGACGGCCGAATCGTCCATGGCGTCGCTTGCGCGCTTACGGCCTCTCGGGGCGGGTTTCGCGGGCGCTTCTTCGGTCTGCGGCTCGTCCGCCAGGATCTCAACGGGCTCATCCTTTTTCGCCTTGGTCTTGCGCCCTTTGGCAGTTGTGGTCTTCTTGGCCCTAGTTGTCTTCTTTCCTCCCTGCGTCATGGTGGACGCTGTGGTCATAACACTGTCGTCGTGGTCGGCGGTAAGATCAGCGACGGATGCCACATCCGATGCTGCGGTGGTAACGGTCGCGACAGATTGCACGGAGAGGCGGGAGGCCTTGGAGGCTCTAGCTGCCTTGGCGCGTCCCTTCTTCGGAGCAGGATACTGGTTGATGAGGGCAAAGAACTGGCAGCTGGGCTCGCGTCGAGAGTGCTCGTCGCTGTGTTTCGTTAGCGAGTGTTTGGGCCGATGTTTCGTGGCCGCCACTTACAATGGGTTATCGTCAGAGGCCCAGCCCTCAAGTGAGAGATGGCAGTAGGCGCACGTTGTCTGATCGTCGCCACCGAGCGATGGTGTGTACATCCAACCTCCCTCAACAAGCTGCAAGCGCGGATTAGCTTTGCTCTTAGTTGGCAGACCGCAGCGCGCCTACCTTTTTTGTCTTGCACTTGAAGCCCCTCTTCGATTCGTATGGCCACCTCCCCGCGAATGTTGCTTTCCGTGCCTCGATCATGAAGGGGTCGAGGGGGTGCGCCTTCCCATAGTTGCCGTACCCAGCCTCAATTGCCGCCATAATCGCCCAACCGCATGTCGGGGAATGCTTCAGGTGCTCCTCCAGCGGGTTGTCGTCTTCGTCCCAGCCATCGAGCGACTTGTTGCAGAGAAAGCACGTCACGTTATCGGGGTGCTTCGTGTCAGGTTGGAAGAAGAATCCGGCTTTTGCGAGCTGGTTTGCCGTGTCAGTCTCCCGGCTTTCACGTTGATGATTTTGTGCTTACCGCGACCGGGGACAAGATTTTGTGTGGCCACTGGAGGACCTTGGGGGCGCGCGAGTTTGCGCTCGAGACCCGCCCCTTGGTAACGTGTTGGTGCCCTCGAAACGACGCGAGGCGGTTCTCGTAGGCGAAGTATTGGTCTTCGGGTTGAACTGGTTCCATGATTGTTGCTGGAAGCGCGTGGGCGCCTCGGGTTATTGTCGAATTCGGGTGTCGAGGGAGAGGTTGAGGGCTGACGCGCCCGCGGATCTCATCGAGCAGTTGGCGAGATTTCGGAGAATGATCGCGACGGCAGATTTCGCAATTGAGTAGCAATGGACGCGTTAATTGTTGTGTTCGCGTGTTGGATCTTGTTGCGCTTGAAGTGGTGGAGAGGCAGCTGCAGTCGCAAAACACTCGCGCGTTGTGTTGATTGGTCAGGAGCGCCGCGTTTGTTTACTTTCCCCTGGCGGGCGGCAAGTGGGGCACTGCCGGCTGATTTTCAGCGCGCCTCATCTCAGCTCGATCTAGTTTGCGCCACTCCGCCTCATGCAAAAATGCCAAAATCTAGGGTTAGGGTCACGCTAGGGTTCCATTGCCCCTGAAAATCACCAAACCCTTTTGGTTGAGTGACGACACCCCAAGACATCGCTGCGAAACCCTCCAAAACTCGCCTTCAAGAAAACCTCGGACGAAGCCATTGTCCTGCTCAACACTCAATTTCATGTTGTATCTCCATACATGTTCCCAGTTTCTTTATTTCAGCCACTAATATCTTTGACCGCTCTTCTCTCTTACTCTCCCTATTTTTCCCGTGCTCCAAGACGCCATTCCCTGTCCACGTTCCATGTGTGCTGGGAACTGGCGAGTAGCTCAACTGAAGTTCAGCCGCGGGCAATGCGTACGAAGGGCAGCCCTGTTGATGCCGGCTTCTTGAGGCAAACCCACCTGTATCACCACAGCACTATGCCCTTCTTGTTCACCGAAAGGAAGCTTCTCGCCTCGATCAGTGTCGGCGACTTGGCGCCCTGCGGACCGATCAGCTCGGGGCTTCGTACAAAGCTCGGCAAATGCTTGACGCTGAGTTCACTGTTCCCAAGACGGCCATGATTGACGCGGAGAAGCCCCGCTCAGAGATCGTCTAGACGGTGAACACCGCGGGGTGGTACATCTTGATGAGGGGCTTCCCCATCTGCCCATCCATCTTTTTGCCGGCCGGTGTCCGACCTTCAACCCGTACCACCGGCTATACCCCTTTTCCCCAGCATGAACCTGCTCGAACGTGTTCATTTGAACTTTGGTTGAACGACGTCAATTTCTGGAGACACGGAACACGGCTCCGCCAAGTGGCCAATCACCGCTTCTTCGTTTCTGTTCCGCGTCAACCCACCAGTTTGTGGAGCTCACGGTGGCGTTCTGGGGTCTGGACAGCATCCAGGGACACCGGACCAAGGGAGACCCCAACGGTGAGTTGCACCGACTTCGCTCGTCTTATCAGACCCTCTCATCTCCGTTGACGGGGGACTTGCCCCGATACTGCTGGCGCTCTCCCCTAACGGCAACGCGCGCGCGAAGACGGGCGTTCGTCAGTCGTAGTGGTCTGAAAGACGCAGCTACCGTCAAATCAAGCTTTTTAAGGTTGCATTCCCGCTTCTGCCGTCCGAACGCTACATCCTTCTCCCGGGCGGAAAGTCCCATGCTAGCACTGCAACTCCCCTCATCTGCCTCCCTGGGCTCGCCCTCTCCCGACTGCTCCACCACCACGACAAGCAGTGATTATCAAACAGAGATAAGAACAGCGAATCCGAGGCAAGTTTCACCGCGCTACACACGCCTGACGGGTTTCGCCGCGCTGACCGCCATCCTTGCGGCGGCCCACAGCCCCCCGAGAGACTCCAGCAATCGGAGGCCCGCGATGGCTTCTAGAAGCGTGGGCGACCAAGTGGAACGTGGGACCGGCCGCATGATCGAGATGCGACGGTGTGACGATTTGGCAGGATCCAGGCACATGGAATCCGGGGCGCGCTACGCCCATCCGGCTTCGCTGCCCCTCGTGCCCCTCCGGACAGCGGGATGAACCATGGAGTATCTGGAGATGCCTTGGACATTGCCGTCCAGGCCAGGGAGCTCCATCCGGGGGGCGAAGGAAGCCGCCAGTGCCGAGGGTCCCGGAGATGGGCTCCAACCGACGTCGCATTCGCCGCAGGGAAGGGCCGGCAACCGTGGGCTCAACATTCTTCAGCAAGGGGTAAAGATTTGCACATCTTTTTAAGAATCGCTCCTGCTGCCCTCGTTTCCCCCCCTTTCCCCGACCGCGACCCTTCATTTCTCCTTCTTTCTTTCCCCAGGGCTCGGGCAGGTGACCTTGTGAGGACGCGGGACTACCCCCTCCTCTCCCCCAGACAACTCGCCGCCTTCTTAAGGTCAGACCTGGAAGCAACTTCTTCGGTTCAAGCGCCTTTTCGCCACCAAGCCGCCGTGCCTTTCGCCTGTCTCTGGCTTCAACATTTCCAGCAGCAGACGAGGGCGACAACTCGACATACTCAACACTCCAAGAACCATGGCGGACATCAACCACGCGCTGGAGAGGAATCCCTCGGAGAAGAAGAAGAGTCCCTTTGACGGTTCCGACTCGGGCGTCATGGGCCCCGTGTCCGACGACGAGGTGGGCGAGGTCCGTGTTGCGGCCGCGACGGACTATGAGAAGCAAAAGCAAGCCGAGGGTGAGGCCCATTTTCACCGTCTCGGCTGGAAGCGCCTCACCATCGTGCTCATCGTCACGGCTGTCGCGCTCGGCAGTCTCAGTCTCCCGGGCGCCTTCGCGACCTTGGGCATGGTCCCCGGTGTTATTCTCGCCGTCGGCATCGGCCTTGTCGCCATGTACGCCAGCTACGTGGTCGGCCAGATGAAGCTCAAGTACCCGCACATCTCGCACTACACCGACGCCGGCAAAATGATGTTTGGCAAGGTCGGTTACGAGATCATCAGCGTCATGTTCGTCCTGCAGCTCACCTTCACCATCGGCTCACACGTCCTGACGGGCGCCATCATGTTCGAGAACCTCACGAACAACGGTGCATGCACCATCGTCTTCACTGTTGTTTCGGCCATCTTGCTCTTCATCGTCGCTATCCCGCCGAGCTTTGCCGAGATGGCCATTCTTGGGTACATCGATTTCGCCTCTATTATCGCTGCCATCTTCATCACCATCATCGCCACCGGCATTCGCGCCAGCGACTTGCCCGGTGGTGTCTCGTCGGTGGAGTGGTCGCTGTGGCCCAAGGAGGACCTGGGGTTGGCTGAGATCTTCATCGCCATCACCAACATCGTGTTCGCCTACAGCTTCGCGCTGTGCCAGTTCTCCTTCATGGACGAGATGCACACGCCCGCGGACTACGACAAGGCCATCTTCACGCTCGGCATTTTCGAGATCTTTCTCTACACCATCACCGGCGCCCTGGTCTATGCCTTTGTCGGCCCCGACGTCAGGGCCCCGGCGCTGCTGTCTGCCGGCCCCACTGTCTCCAAGGTGGCCTTTGGCATTGCCATCCCCGTCATCTTCATCTCGGGCAGCATCAACACGACGGTTGTCGCGCGCTACCTCCACGGCCGCATGTTCAAGGATTCCATCATCCGCTACGTCAACACGCCCATGGGTTGGGCCACGTGGATCGGCCTGGACGCCGCCATCACGCTGCTAGCCTGGATCATTGCCAGCGCCATTCCCTTCTTCTCGGATCTGCTGGCTATCTGCTCGGCTCTGTTCGTGTCTGGCTTCACCTTCTACTTCCCCGCCCTGATGTGGTTCATGTTCATCAAGGAGGGGGACTGGTGGAAGGGCAGGAACTTGTACCTCTCGGCCGCCAACGGGCTCTGCTTCATCGTCGGCGTTATTGTCCTCGGCGTGGGCACCTATGCCAGCATCTGGGATATTGTGAGTACTTCTCCTTACTGCCTCGGTTCGCAATGAACACAAAACTAACATAGCTTTCAGCGTCATCGGTACAAGCTCGGCATCGTTTCGGATCCCTTCAGCTGTGCGCCCCTCAACTGAGGCAGCACCAGCGTCCTTTTGTCTTTCTTGTTTCAGGGGTTTGGGGAGTTTGGCCACGAGTAATTGAGCGCCAGAGGTTCGTTCATTCAGGCAATGGCAACCTCGCCGCCTTTATGATGCGATAGGTTTTTTTGTTATGAGTTCATGGGTTGGAAGCATTCTCTGGAGTAGAACGGGTTTACGACGGCGGGCGGGCGGGCGTGTTTCTGCAACGTTTCTGTATCATAGCTAGCGGGCTCACATCTGGGAGCTGGCCGGCATTTTTGTATCACTGTAGTAGTGTAGGACTAAGAAGAAGTCTTGGACAACTCCCTGAACTCTTGAAGTGACAGTTTCTACTATTGACTGCAATTCCCTCTGCACCAAAACAAAGCCTCCTGAAGAGCGGACGGACAGCATCAATCAACACATCAATCAGACACTAGGGTAAAAAGAGTGGATACAACCTCATACAACCTCACATAACCTCAGCCAGGGCTCAACCCTATCTATCCATTCCCTCACCACCACCACAAAAAGCTCCGTTCACTCCCATCAGTAAACAAAAGCTAAGTGCCCAATAACAGGATTGAACTGTTGACCTTCGCATGGACCATTTATAACCTTTTGAGTTATATTAGTACGACGCTCTAACCAGCTGAGCTAATCGGGCTTGTTCTTGTATCATCCTCCCTTCCCTTCGACCTAAAACCCACCTCCCCCTTTCCATCCCCACAACTTTCTGGAGACACCTCCTCAACAAAGTCCAACATGAACAACCCACCCCTGTGATAAACCAAAGTCCAGACCACCGCTCACCACAACCTTTCGCTCCGTCTCTTCCCGACGAAATTTGCCACCCCAGCGGAGAAAATTGGACATTCCCAACCTCCATGTTGACAACAGCCGGAGACTCGAGATGAACCGGTTGGTGGAGCAAACAGAAAGATAAGGTATTAGAAAGATCAAGGATCTGGCTTGATTCTTCACCATTTGCAAAGAAGAGAACCTCCCCGAACCTCACCGCGGAAGCCAAGGCAAGCCAAGCCTTCCAGCCAGGCGGAAAACCCCCGCGGTGCAATGCCCAGGGGATGCCCAGAGATAAGATCATCTCCAACCTCACCAACCTCTCTGCCGGACTCCACCACGCTCTAAATTTCGGGCCGTCCATTAGTTTCTCTCGGTGGGACTCGGCAACTGTCCGAAGTTGAGCCTGTTCTCACCGATGAAGGTCTAGACTTCGTGAAATCTAGAACATCACCCTCTTCAACCGCCTAATTTCAACTCACATTGCGGGGAAACACCGAGGGAGGGCGGAAGAAGAGTCGAGTATAGAAGGTAACTTGTCCGGTAGTTGAGCGAGGATATGGCATGCGTCGGCAGAAGGCGTGAGAACGGAGCACGGAAACAGCATCCCAAGAATGGCAGGTGAAAATTTGCTTGTTTGATGTATCTCTCTCTCAACTGTACCCAGGCGGCCGGATGTCTTTGCACATTCAGACGTTGAGTGAGAGAGAGGGAGCACATCCCGCACGAGAATATCAGACCGGGAGGGGAACAACATGTGAAGCATTGCTTGCTTGTGTATTTGACGATACTTCTGCTTGCTCTACAACAGAGGTCTGGGTTCAAACCCCCTTCCCCCGACCATTCACTCCAACCCCAACTCCTTATAAAATGCCTCCGAGCTAGGCTTCCGTCCCAAAAACTGCTCCAGCGTCAACATCTCATCCTGGCTGCCACCCTTCTCGAGCACCGTATGTCTATACCGACGGCCCTCCTTGGGGTCCATGGGGTTGCTGCGGAACACCGTGTAGAACATGTCGGTCGAGTACACCTGCGAGGACAGGTAGCCATAGTAGCCGGCGTCGTAGCCGCCGATGAGATGGCCGAATGTGGCTTAGCCGTTGCCCCAGGTGCTGTGTTATCAACAAGGTTAGTGTTTTGTCTTGCAGTAATTGTGTATGGGTAGAAAAAGGGGGGCTTACCCATCCTCGCCTTGCGCCTCAGGCCCTTTGATCTGGGAAATCTGCTCGCGCAGGTCGTTGTACAGCTTGCTGACGTTCATCTTCTCAAGCTCCCCGTGGGTCTTGGGGGTGTGGACCGTCATGTCAAACAAGCCAAAGTGAAGTTGACGCAGATTGAACAGCGCGGCGTTCACGTGCTTGGTAGCAATGAGCTTCTCAACCAGGTCGTCAGGGATCGACTGGCCCGACTCGTAGTGCCTGCTCAGGGCCTTGAGCTGGCTGGGGGTCCAGCACCAGTTCTCAAGCATCTGGGACGGGGCCTCGACGAAGTCGCGGACCGTCGAGGTGCCGTGGTAGCGAGAGTAACGGGTGCGACCGGCCAGGTCGTGTATGCCGTGACCCAGCTCGTGGAAGAGCGTGACGACCTCGTCGTGCTTGAGGAGAGACGGTTTTGTGGCAGTGGGCTTGCTGAAGTTGCAGACTAGGGCGGTCGCCGGGAAGCGTCTGCTGCCGTCGCGCTTGAGGAAGCCGGGCTGCATGCTAAAGTTGGCGGCGTGGCCATACTTGCCGGGGCGGGGGTGCAGGTCAAGGTAGAGATAGCCAACGAAGCCATCACCCTCGCCCGCGTCATCCCAGACGCTGAAGAGGATGACATCCTCGTGCCATGCAATGTCTTCGGCCTTGCCCGTCGGGGAGATGCGCTTGCGGTCCTCGGGGGTCAGCTCGACGAAGACCAGGCCAAACAGCTCCTCGAAGATCTTCAGCATGCCGGCGACGGTCGAGGTAAGCGGGAAGTACTCGGCAATCGCGTTCTCATCGATGCTGTACTCCTCCTCGATCATCATCCGGTCGTAGTAGCGGTGGTCCCAGAGGTAGTAGTTGCCGTCGAAGGGCAGACCGCGGGCCTCGTGGTCCTTCTTCTTGAGCTCCAGGAGGTGCTGAATCTCCTTGACGCCACCGGCGGCCAAACGGGTCTTGAGGTCTCCGAGGAAGTCCAGCACGGTTTTGGGCGTCTTGGCCATCTTGTCCTCGATGCGAAACGAGGCGTGGTCGGGGTACCCTAGAAGACGAGCAGCCTCGTCGCGAAGGAGGATGGCCTCCCTGAACAGAGGGACGTTCTGGTTGCACTGGATGATGTTAGCTGATTTCTAATGTGATTGTTGTGAGATAATGACCCACCTTGTTCTCGTTCTCAATAAACACCCGCCTGCGAGTCTCGGGGTTCTTCGCAAACTTGAGCGTGGGGAAGAGATCCGGGTACTTGAAAGACAGACGCAGCTTGCCCTCGTTGTCACCGGTGCCCTTCTCCAGGGTATCAATGACATCCTGCGGGACACCATCCAGCTCCTCCTTGGTAAGCCAAATGCCATTGTTCTCCTCATTGAGGTTCTTCTGGAACTCGATCTGAATCTGACTGAGGCGCTTCTTGATCTCCTTGAAACGGTCCCTCTTGGGGCCCTCGGGCAGGCCCAAACCGTTGCGGATGTAGCTCTTGGTCTCCCTCTCGAGCAGACGGGCGCTCTCAATGTCCTGGAGCCCGGCGCTCTTGGCAAGAGCGGCGTCGATCAGGCGATCCTTGTCCTTCTCGACGCTGGCCGAGAGGCCCGACTTCTTGTAGACGGCGTCAACGAGGCGGAAGACGTCCTCGCGCATGCTGCACTCGATGGAGAACTCGTCCATGATCTTCTCGGCCTCGGTGCTGGCATCGCGGAGGGCGCTGTCCCCAGAGACATACTGGTAGAAGCCCAGGATGCGGGCGCTGAGGGCGCTTTCGTTCTCGTCCTCGGCCTGGGGCTTCAGGACGGAGTCGAAGGTGGCGGCATCCGAGTTCTCGGCAGGCTTGATGTCGGCGACGAGCTTGTCGAGCAGCGAGCGGGTGCGGTCGCAGAGGGCCTTGGAGTCGGACACGATGCTGTCCTTGGTGCCGGTGAACAGCGGCGGGGCCTGGGGCGGGTTGGCGTACTTGGCCATGTCGACGTTGGGGGCGTGAGTGAAGTAGGAGCCGTGTGTCGAGTATGTCAGCGTGCCCAGAGACGGGCGGCCAGTCGAGACAGCAGTGAATCCTCCTCCAAGCGGTACTTGATGAGGCCTGCGGTTCTTGAGCTGGATGAAGAGGGAGGTGATGCGGGGAAGGAAGCGTGGGGCGGCCAGGATGGCGGTGGTGGTACAGAAGAGGAGGAGAGAGAGGAGGAGAAGGAAGGCGGCCCGACGAATGGACGGCTTGGAAGGGGGAGGAGGCGCCAGTGTGAAGGTCGGGTTCGGGTCGGATGTGGCAGGAGGGAACCTTGAGGGACCGCGGGGTCCTACGGATAAGCAAGCAAGCCCAACAAATTGCGGGGAAGCTCAGGTGGGACACCGCCGGAGCTTGAGTGGATAGGACAGCAGCCAGACGATCGGTTGGCGGTGTAATCAAGGGAGGAAAATGGTCGAAGGTTCCGGAAATAAGTGATAAAAAAATGCAAATCCACTAAACACGCTGGGTGCTGTCGATGCCTCTTGAGCTGTGTCCTGGAGTGTTGATGGTCTGGAGTTGTTGTGAGATGAACTCGAAGGTGTCGATGGAACGTCAGCCCTTAGAAGCTGGTATGGGAAGCCCCTGCCAAGTCCCGATCTGACTGGACAGGGGGGCAGGGATTGGCTTGAAGCACAATGGGGGGAGGAGAAGTTCATCTCAAGGCTCTCAAGTTGATGGAACGCCTTCCATTGCCGTAAGGTCTCTCTCTACCTGTGTACCATATCCCAAATCCCGAATGGCGCAGTGCAAGAGCAGTACCCATCCAGGGGCCCAAATTCAATACATTTCAGATTGCGCAAGACTCCAACGCCGGCCACCCATCGTGTAATCCATGCAATGTTCGCCATAACCGTCATCTCGTAGTCCGTCCTCAACATTCCCCAGCCTCGTCCGTTAGTTCGAGAGGATCGTCCGCACGAGCTCTGTTGTACGTGCGTTAGCCATTTATTCCGTGTTCCCGAACTCGGATGCAACCTACCAGTGTAGTTCACCTGCCCCGAGCTGGTGTCCACAGCCTTGAGAAGCTCGTCGACCTCCTCCTCCGTCATCTTCTCGCCCAGATTCGTCAGGATGTACTAGAGCTGTCCGACACCAATAAAGCCCGTCATATCCTTGTCAAAAACTTGGAAGCCGCGGCAGTATTCATCAGGCTCGCCAGGATCGCGGAAGCCGCCCGGCCGGTTGAGGACGCGCTGGAAGGTCTCGAAGTCGACTGTTGCGGGCTTGGTGTCAGCGCTGCTTCCACCCCTAGAATGCTTGCAAAAAACCAGCATAAAGGGGGACTCACATTCACCGCCAACGCTCTTCTCCAGGTCGCGAATCTCGGACAGGGTGGGGTTTTGCCCACAGGCGCGGAGCAGATCGCCGAGCTTGTCCAGGACGACACGGCCAACACCGCGGGTGTCGAAGAGCGAGAATGCCTCCTTGTAGTTGGTCGAAGCCTGTCCCTCAAAATGGTTAGAAGGAGAAGTCATTGTGTCTGTCTTGAGGGTTTGATGGTCTGATGCGCGGGGTTGCGACCAGGAAGAGCGGCGTGCGAGGGCTGACGTCGCCAACAGTCCGTCCCGTGGAGTCGGGGCCGCTTGTTGTTCCCTTCCACGCGGGATGTTTGGCCGCCAGGCGCTCGACAGGCCTTTGCGCTAACAATGCCATTTGAGTGGCCCGTTGGCGTCGCTTTGACGTCGCTGTGGACTCGGGAACCGAGCGCTGGGTGTTGTGGGAACGGGGAAACTCAGTGTCAACTCACCATTTTGTCTTGAGTGAGGGAATATGCTTGTTCTTGACGTTAATATCGAAGCGTTGGCGACGAGAAGAGGATTTGTGGTTGGGCAAGTGTGCAGTGATCGAAAAGGCGGGATGGGATGCGTCTGATGTGCAATCTGGAAGTTCTGGGGTCAAGTGGGAGTGGTTCGTGGCCCGTGCTCCGCTTCCCAGTTGTTTGGTTCTCGCGCTTGTTCCCACAGCAACCGCCGCCCCTCCTTGATTTCTTTCCCCGTCATCCTGTTGCCAACCAGAAGAAAGATGAAAGCAGGAACGCAACCCCCAAGAACCTGGAACTGAGTGCTATTATTACCAAAGACTTTGTGACAAAGACATTCTTGATATGGGGGTTGCACGAAGGACTTGATCTGGAATCTTTGACCACTGACAATAGCCAGTGGTGAACGTTGAGCATGCTAGAGGGATGCACAGAAGACAACAAGACGGAATGAGGAACTCGAGAGACAAGAAACACTAAATTAAACAACTGATACTTGCATTGGCAGCGCAACTGAAAGGTATCGCGGAGTGGGGTTTTACGGGAGTTGATTGCCGATGGGCGATCGCAACTGACAACAACCTGGAAAACCCTCGGCATCTCACATCATCAACCGTATCTCTTGCGAGGACACCAATACCACCCACCGTGGGATCAGGATCAATCTGCGCCGTCAGCGCCACCATCTTGGCCAAATCGGTTCTAAATAAAACCATATTTTGAGGTTTCACAACGGCACGGCACTGAGAGACAGAGAGATGCGGTTCCTTCGCTCAGCTATTTCAATTGGACCCGTCCCCAGGAAGACCCTCGCCCGCCCCGCATTCTCTCCTCTTACAACCTCTCCCCTTCCCCTTCCAAACACTCAGCTCCACCGCCCACTTCAACGACATTACAAGTCAACAACAACCATGTCCGCCAGCGATGCCCCCCTCCGTGCCTTTTTCCAGGCTCCTAAGTTTGCCGTCGTCGGAGCGAGCACCAACACCGAGAAGTTCGGATTCAAGGGTTAGTTTACCACAAGTCATTTACACTGTGACAGACCCTCTAACCTCGGCCTCAGTCTTCCGCTGGTACGTCACCCACGGCCTCGACGC
The DNA here is from genome assembly GCA_027946355.1 of Collariella sp. IMI 366227. Taxonomy (NCBI): domain Eukaryota; kingdom Fungi; phylum Ascomycota; class Sordariomycetes; order Sordariales; family Chaetomiaceae; genus Collariella; species Collariella sp. IMI 366227. Next base: position 345,128 of record JAPEUS010000018.1, read on the forward strand.
CACGCCCATCAACCCAGGCGCAAAGGCCATTGAGGTAAACGGCACCTCGTACCCAACTGTCGCGTCCCTCTCCGACCTGGAGGGTCCCGAGGAGACGTCCGTGTCCCTCATCACGCCTCCCCACGTCACCCTAAAGGCCCTTGAGGAAGCCAAGGGGCTGGGCATCCAGTCTGTTTTTTTGCAGCCTGGCACCTTCAATGACGACGTTCTTGCTTATGCCCGCGAGAATTTCAAGACCGTTTTGGCTGGAGACGGAGGGTGGGGGTGAGGGCTGGTGCGTGCTGGTGGATGGGGAAAGGGGGCTGAGATCGGCTGGGAAGCTCTGACCGTTTCACACGTCTCCTCGAAAGAGGCTCAACGGCCCCCGATGAGCGGGATTTTCTGTTGAGGGGCGCAGACGCATTGTCGGGGCCATGTACACCATCACAGGGTCGTCATGGCCGAGAGATTGGAATAGGGGCAGGCTCCTTAGATGCCCGAAATGAAGTCACCAATCAATTAACATGAGTTGGTGCTCTGACGTCTCGTCTGCGTGCTGAATGCTAAGTCTTGCTCCTCAGATGCCCGAATTGAAGTCACCAATCAATTAACATGAGCTGCTGCTCTGACATCTCGTCAGCGTGCTGGATGTTGAGTCTTGGTATAAAGCAGCCATCTCTGCTCACCTCTCCAGTCTTCCTTGCTTCTCTTACCACCTAAGCTTCAGTCTTCCTCACTCCTTGCTACAACACTAGCGAATTTTAAATAAAGAACCACAGAAAACACCATGCACTCTCCCCAACCCTTCGCCACGGGTCGCCAGACCCATTACCCGCCGCAGGTCTGGCAGGAGGGGGACGTTGCCTTCCTCACCTCCTACGACACCTTCCCCCCGTCGCTGCACAAGGAGCTCATCCAGAGCGGATACCTTCCGCAGAAGGCCACAACCCGTGGGTCCCTTTGCCTCTCACTGTTGTTGAACTTTACGTTTTTGGCTTAAGCAGATATGCGTCCCCTTCGCGGTGTGCCCTATCACCCCCGGCGGTTACGGGGAGGAAGGCAAACCACTCCACGCGTACGATGACCAAGATGGATTCGCCCCTAGCGGCTGAGCCTCCCTTCGCTGGACGAAGCAGTCAGAGTTGGAGAAGCAGTGTCCAGACTTGTCGAAGTTGTGGTCCGAGGTGGAAGGACATTCTAAGCTCTGCCCCTTTTCTCTTTCGTCGTTTATTTCAACTTGAACGACATGTCCGTGTTTATCAAGTTTGCGTTTCTCGTTGTCTATTACTTCTCATACACCCCAACTCGAGCCTTTGCATAAAAAGCAATTCCATGACTCTCAACCTTCAAATCTTCCTCTTGTCTCCCACGCAAACCCCCTTTTCCCCTTAAACATCATCTCAAAACCCCCCTTACTAACCCTTTTCCCACCATCCCTCCCTTTCACAGACCCAGTCCTCATCCTCCGCCGCCTCTCCCCACCTCAGGCCACGTCCTGATTACCCCGGTGTCTGCCTACCGACACACCCAGACAGGCCTCCCTCCCTGGCAACAGCACTGCCACTGGGGCAAAAACCCACTGCACTTCCGCGCCTTCGCCGGCACCGCGCGCTTCGACGCGTCCCGCCCCCCGCTGCACCTCGTCCCTGGCCAGCGCTGGCCCAAGCCCAACGCCTCGTGGGTCTACATCGATCAGCTGTTCGTCGTCCCGCTGGCCGTGCTGGGGACGTTTTCTAAGGGGGGAGTGCGGGATTTGCGGATGGCGCCTAACAGTAGGTTGGAACTGGTGGGGGATATGGCGAAGAGAGTGCCGGGGTGTGGCGCGCGCGGATGCAGGAGTTGGTGGCCAGAGGCCAAGGTTGCTTCCCACCCCGACCCGGGGCGCTAGCGACGCCGCCGCCTGTGTTCCCCGCCGTTTCTGCCGCTCCCGCTGCCGCCGCCAAGCCGGGCCCGTGGTTGCGTCGTCCCGCCCCGTGGTTGCATCCTTTTCCGCCTGAGTACCATCCTGCCTCTGCTTGGCCCCCTTTGCCACTGGTGCTGTCGGGTCCGGCGCCTGTTTCTGTCTCGGCCCCGGCTGTTGCTGCTGGTGGTGATGAGAGAGGGTGGCAAAGAGGTTAGCAGGGAGGAGAGGGGGAAGAGGTGGGGAAAAGTGGATTTAAGAGGGAAAGAGTGGAAGGGGGTAGGGGGTTGTGGAGGGTGGGTAAGGGGATGGTGTTTTTGAGGTTTTAAGGGTGTGCTGGGATGGGTTGGTTTCTTTGGGGAGATTGGACTTTGGACTTGATGGTGTTTGTTGGACTCGGGATTGTGGCTGTTGGGTGGTGGTTTTGTCTTGTTGACTTTGGGATGTTTGTTGTCTGTCTCCGTCTGCTTTTATTTGCGTCGTGGGCTGACTTTTAGTGTTCTTTGTCACTTTTGGCTCTGGAGTTTTGGTTGGAGAGGTTGTAGATCTTAGAGATTTGGATACCCTGGTCTTCGAGCCGTAGTCTGTTCTTGTGAAGTTTTGCATTGCCATAATGATATGGTTATCTAACATTTCCCAGACACATTTTCTGAACTCAAAGCCATCGCGGTCCGACCTCAATGCTACCTGATTCTCTCCAAGCAGCCCCGCCTCTGGCCTGCATGTCGCATGCAAGGTGTTCCCTCCTTTAAACCACAGATACCTAGACCGACACCACATATAACCTCCTTGCGCTCAGCCTTACGGCCCGTGCAACGGTTAACGTTACACCACAGGCATCTCAGGTCACAGGTTGCAGTATCAACGGGGCTGAGCGTCGCCACTGTCTGGGAGGATTCATAACTTCCTCAAGACACGCTCCCGGAATCTGCTCATTTTCTTTCCCCGTGCAGCGCTCAATACGGCCCGCCCAGCGTCTACGCCGCCGCCACAACCGCCATGTCCCGCGAGAACGACGCGCCCGAGGCCGTCCGCATCGAGGCAGCCTACAAGGAGGTCGTGCATCACCACCCACCGCAACCGGAACCAGGCGTGTACTATCAGCCGTATAATCAGCACGGCGGCCCGCACCATGGCATCGAGAGCACAGGCAGTCATGCAGGCATGTGCCTGATGCAGCCCCCCGGGTGAGGGGAACATCGAGGGGAAGCCTCCAGTATTGCAGGAGGGGCGGTCAGGAGGGACGATATGTGGGTTTACGCAGCGCAATTCGTTGATCCTTTGCATCATAGCGCTCGTCATCCTCGGTTTGGCCATTGGCGGCGGCGTGGGTGGCGGTTTGGCCGCGCGGTGCGTGCTTTTCCTGCAGGAAAAGAATGAGCTGTACTAACAGGCACTTCAATCCTGAGTATTCAGTCAATGCAACGAATACAATGCGCAAATGCAGTCCCCGTCGTTGGCAGCATCATCCCCGACATCTCCCACGTCCAGCCCCCCAACACCATCCGCCTCCGCCTGCCCCCCCATCCAACTCGGCAACGTAAACGTCGACCTCAACTGCCCCGAAATCGACGGCACGCGGGAGCGATTCGATGGGAAATACACCTTCCAGTACCGCTGCGGCATGGATATCTCGGGCGCGCAGTACGACCTGATCTTCCTGGCGTCGTACGCGCTCGGGGACTGTGTCCGGGCTTGTATGAGCTACAACAACCAACGGCGCCGCAACGAGTGTATAGCGGTGCAGTTCAATGCTGGTACGTCGTCTGCTGCTTGCGAGTGAAAGAGGGGAGAGAGGGGGGTAGCAGCATGCTGACCTGAGTGATTCATGCTGCGCGTAGACATGAAAGCCTGCGCCCTTAAGAACGAGACCAATGACGCGCCATCGGCCGTCAAGCCTGCGAATCGCCGGGTCCTGGCCATGCTCGAGCTGTGATCAAATCCCAGTATGTTACCACTACACCTGTGTAAATGTGTCGAAAATCGCGGAGATGCCTGGGGAGTAGAGAAACTGTCATTGTTCCGCATGTTAAGCAGGAGCTGGTAGATGGGAAGAGGGCTCAAGAAACATCTTATTGCGACTATGACCTCACGCCATTTCATGATGACATTGAGTTCCAGTAATAAGACAAGATATTTCTGAGTGAAGAAGATGAGCATTGTCATCTTCAAGATCTGAAATGTTGCGATTTTGCCAACTTGCGTTTGTGAGAATCAGAGGCAAGAGGGGATGCGTGCGCTGGTGTGGCTGGACAGACCACTTCCTCCGTATGTGGGGCTGTAACGCGTGATCACATGATTATCTGAATGAAAAAGAGCGCGATTATGGGAACTTCGAGAGACTAAGTCCTAAAGATTCAACTAAGAAGATTGAAATAATCTGATAATGGATAAACTAGAGATCATTATAGAAAGAAGGTATTAACTTATAAAGTGAATAATATGCTGATTAGATGTCACGAAACGACCAGGGTCAGCGGCCCGGCGGGGTCACACAGAAGTAGTCCCAGCCAATCGGTAGAACAGGGCCAGATAGCCAATCATAGGAGGGACACTGGCTGCGGGCAGTGTTCACGAAAACAAAGGAATGGTGGGCGTTCCTAGTGTTCCTGCGAGGAACGACAGGAACGGGCAATGTTCCTAGCATTTGAGGTATGAGGTACCTGAAGACTTAGATAGCATATAGTCACTCGCTCTGGAGGGCTTTAAGAGTCCTCCAATAAGCAACTTAGCTTGTTATTCCCTGATTGATAACATTGAGAACTTGTTGCTTTGCACTTGTTGTGAACCCTTTGGCTTCACCGAATCAACCCCGACAAAACCAGAATTACCTTCAGAAGTCACTTTCAGAGTAGGGGCCTCGAGATTCGTCATATTAGAATATATGTTACGGAGTAACGTCAGTTAGCATTTCTAGGTTTGATCTCGCGCACAGACCACCTTCAGCCTCTTTTGATACTACCTTCTTCTTTTCGCAGCCTCTTTTGCACCTTCCATTTCGTTGCAAACGCAAGAACTACAACCCAACGTTGTTGAAACGAATCTGCTAATCTTGAATATTAATTTCTTTTTGTTAAGGGAATATGAAGGCAACGATTAGTCATTTTTCCGGTTGTTGAAACTAATGCGAGGCTTCGTAACTAGTATGTTACACTTGTATGGCTATACTCGATAGGGTACTGCCTGGGAGCAATCCGAACTGCAAGGAAGGCAGTCCACGACACAAACGCTAAAATAATAATTTTAGATCTCGAGAAGCTTGTCTTTGGGCAAGAGAAGGAGCGCGGCAATGGTAGAGTCTGCTAGTCCGGCCGCCGGGCTGTCTATGCTAGCCTCTGCCGGCGCCTCGTGGCCTTCGCCTTCGCCTGCTGAGCTAAACGGAGACGATCCGACCCCTGGGCAACCGACATCAAAGGCCGACCCTGCACACAACGCGAACAATGCTGAGCAGTTCCAAGATGGAGCCCCCAGGCCTGTTTTTAGGATGAAACGGACGGGGCATGCGACCCTCCCACCGCCTACTCCTACTATCGACCGCTCAATATCCCAGAGCTCAACGGCCTCTCCCCCCGCCACCTTCCAAGGCTTTTTCACTGACCTTGAGCCCGAGCCGGCGCATATCGTAAGCGATATCCTACCACTCACACCTCAGCTGCCTCCTTCAACACCGTCGTGGGATGTTTCTTCTGCACGCGTCAAGGTCCATCCGGCCTCAGAGGGCTCCCGCAAGACCAAATATGCAACCGACGAGGAAAGGAGGAGGGCAACGAGCATTGCCTTGAAAGGTACGTTTGGACCAGTCCTACTTCTTTGGCCAAGGGCGTTAGTCATACTAACCACGTGAGCTGTAGAGCGATGGGCGTCTGGCCGCATGGATAATGTCCACAAGAAGCGCGTCGAGACCCTAAAGTGGAGAAAAAAAGCTGACGGTTTGCTTGGAACGCCTGGCATCACGGAACCTTTGAATCATACGCCAAGCCCCGCGGGCAACATCGTCCCTAAATCTATTAGGAACCCCAAAAGCCATGCTGGGAGAATTTCTCTGGTCTCCCAGAAAGTGGCTCGCCTTTTCGATGACAAGCCCACGCCCAGTCCTTTGTCTGCAATTCGGGCAACCTCGGAGTCGACTCCACAACCTAGTTCAACCGGCTCAGACACCGAGATGCCCGATGTCAAACTGTCTGCAGCCCACCTAACCTTGACCCAGCCATCCTCACGCCTTGCCAATGCCCTCAAAAACGGGGAGAGTATCCAGGCGAGCAGTGATTGGGAGGAAGACAGCTCGTTGACTGATGCGCTCGTGGAGGAAGAAGACAACAGCCAAGCGGGAGAGTCCCGTTCTTCTTTCTTGCTATCCCCCTCCGGGCGGCCTTATGGAAAATGGAGAAGTAGGTGTCCCTTACTCTGTGCCACCCAATGGATTTCAGCTGACACACCCAGTCAATGAGGTCCTCTCGCCGACCTACGGTGCCCTTATTCCCGACGGATACGAGCAGTCCACAACCACTCCTGGCCATCCGTGGATATGTCCTGTTCGATCGTGCCGTAGGGTCTTCCCCAAGATCTCCCAGATCGGTGGCCATTTCATTGTAAGTAGTCTATCCAACGCGACACTATTGATCTTGTCCCATTGACTCTGGTCAGCGATTCCATCGCTGTACGCGATTGCACGACAACCTCGATGGGACATTCTCGGAGCGGGGGAAGTACTCAATCTTGGGCGGTTTGTTTACCCAGGGGCCCAAGCCGAGACAGCCCGCTATTGTCATTTCCCGAGGACCCCCCGACCCGTCCGACCCCCCAGCCGTGCCGCCGTCATATCCCGTCGCTTCTCTCGGAGGGGACCAGACACCCGTGGGTACCCCTCGAGGGTCTGTGACCACCGTACTGGCCGGCGAGGCGACTGCCATCTCCGTAGAGACACTAAAGGAATCCACATCCGGCGACTACGGCCAGCAGAACGGCATAGCAACGGATCATATGACTGAGCTAGGCGATACCGAAGCCCTATGGAACGAACTTCAGCAGTATCTCACCAAGCATAAAGGGCTCCAAATCCCACGCAAAGGATGGTTGCAGCGGCTTCTCATACTCCCCAAAGTTCGGGAATTGGACTGGAACCTCGACTGGCTCGACACGCACCCTTTCATGGATACCAACTCAAGGGACATCTCGGCCCTCATCATCCAAATGACCGGAGATCTTGCGCCGGAGCCGTGCGACATGTGCCGGACAGGGAAAGGGCCGTTCGGTTCCTGCATCATGCTCTCTGAAACGGCAGATATTGGCTCTCTTCAAGCAATTTTCGCCTGCGCAAATTGTTTTTATCACTTTGGGCAAACCTCTTGCACTCACAAACAGTGGGGTGCCCAGCGAGCGAAGGAGATCCTCGAAGAACGTGGATTACGTGGAGTTGCCAATCTCAGGAAAGAGCCCGTCAAACGCAATGCTTTCGACGCCCTGCTTGACGAGAGCCGGTTTGAAGACATTGCCGATGACAGCAGCAGCGAGGAGGAAACTATGGAATCAGTTGATAAAAATATGGAGGACGCATCACCTCTTTCAGTACCCGGCCGGACCGGCCCGCCAACCGCTATCGAAGAGGCGGAGCCAGGCAGGCCGTATACGATGTGGCCAGGTGAGAATCTTCCCAGCTCGCAATAACAGTTCGTGAAACTAACAAAGGTTTTGTCAGATGAGACAGGCCAACTTGTTTCGCTCAGGGGCTCACTCCTTCCAGCTGGCTATACACTCGACACCACGATCTCCGGCCGGCCTTGGGTCTGCCCGGTGCGCACATGCCGGAGGGCCTTCATCAAGAAGAGTGACTTGGGCTTCCATTTTGAGGTACGTAGTGCTGTGATTCTGTAGACATCCAGTGGCTTACCATCACCAACCCAGCGTGGACACTTCGCCGCTATGCTGAACGACAACGGAGATGGGACGTTTTCGGACAAGGGTGCCTACCAATCCAAAAAGAAAGGCATTGGCAGGGCCGGCAAGATCCTGATCAGGGCACCGCCTCTCGTCGTCTCTAAAGAAACCCTGAACGACGATACCTCCCTACCCGAGGTTCAGCTGCCTACACATCTCGCGAGCCGGCCTTCTTTCGCGGGACTTGGACTTTCTGAAGAAGTGCTCGCATTCCGCAAAGAGGCATCGCCAGAGCCAGAAACCAGCGAGACGGAGGATCTCTGGGCGTACATCAAGCCGCACCTAGTCACGGCGAAGACGGTACCGGCAAACACGGCGGTCAGACACCTGCTGAGCCTGCCGCGCCGGCGTGAGCTCGAGTTCAACCCTCGAGGCAGAGGGTTCAGCGACTCTGGAGGGCGAGATGTGGCCGCCTTGCTCATCCAGCTCACCGGCGACGAAGCCCGTCAAAGCTGCAAGAGATGCACAAAGGGCAAAGGCCCATTCAAGGGCTGCATCGTAATGCCGGTGTCTGCCCGCTCCGACGTGAAGAACCGGTATCCTTGCTGCGGTAACTGCCTGTACAACGGCAAAAGCCTGTACTGCACGCTGATGGAATCGGTTCGGCAGCGGAATGTGGGATGGGGTGCTCTGTTGGGAGGTCTGGCCGCGCAGACCGACGAGATGGACGTTGATGTCGAACCGACAGTCACAAACCCGACTCTCCCAGCCCACGCCCGAAGCTTGCGTGTAACATCAAGACAGGACCTCAGCTCCCGCTCCCTATCATCAACAACCTCCCGCTCCCGCGCACTAGCCCCAGCTACATCCTCCGCCCTCATCTACCAAGGCACCTTCCAAGCCCCTGACTCCCTCCTCGAGATGGAAGATTGGGAAGTCGCCCCAGGCCGCATCAAAGAGACCACTACCACCACCACCAACCCCGAAAGTAAGCAACCCCCCTCAAACCCCCATCTCACCAACAACTCCTACTAATCCTCTGCCCATCAGCAATTGCCTTCTCCAAACCCTACCTCACTCCCACCACCACCACCTCCCCAACTCCCGGCCCCCATCCCGTCGCCGAAGACGTCGGCTTCCGCATCGACAGCATCCCCGCCGGCTCGCTCCTTCAGCTGGAGCCAGACACGACACAGATGCGGCTGTGCTCGGTTGCGGCAGGAAAGTGCGGGTCAAGATTGGGGACGAGGCCGAGTTTGCTGTGGGCCCGCACGGCATGTTCAAGGTGAAACCGGGGGTGGGGTGTGAAGTGAGAAATATGTTGTATTTGGGCGCGGTGGTGCATACGGTTGTGTTGGGGTGGTCTGGGGTTTGAGGGGAGGAAGGGGGTAGGATGGGGAGGTAGAATGGGGGAGCAGAGGTGTGAGACAGGTGAGTGGTGGTGGTGAGACGAGAGTGGTGGTGGAGGGATGGAGAAGAGTGCATTGATTTTCGACGACATTTCTTATGGCCCCGGGAACTATGCTTCAAATATCGCGGTCCGGCAGACATGGCCATTTCCAGGTGGAAATTCATTCATTTAGTTTGTTTTTATTAACGTCGAGTTCATCAACCCCGTGGCTTGCCTGACTGGAAGTAAACACCCCTGAATGTTGGCTGGGAGACGGGCTTGATCGCGAATACCACCATTTGACAGTCGAAACCATCGGTAATCTAATCAAATTCAACGCACTCTTCATTGAAATAGTTATCTGACAATGCGAAAACCCTCCAGACACATCTCCTCGCATGTCGTTGAAGCTCAGAGCCCAGGGGCAACAGTCCTCGATGGTGACGTCACTGGTGATCATGTCCCTTTTTCTCCACGGGCACCATGGCGTCACCCAGTGACTTCTCAGCATCTATAAGACAACATTCACACCCTCAATTTACTTTTCCAGTCCTCAACTGACACATGAGCCAATCTACAATCTATCTAAAACCCCATATCTGATTCTTCAACACTAACAAGAACTTCCAAACAACTCCAACATGAACCAATCCTCCCGCACTCACCCCCAAGACTCGCACACCGGCCCCCAATCCACAACCGGAAAGGCTTCAGCCACCCAGACGCCTGCCAACGCCCACCTGGGTAAGGACAAGCCGGGCCTGTTCGACGCGCAGGGCGCAGTCGGGAAGCAATTTACTCGTAAGTCTTTTCGGCCTACCCCTCAACATACAAAATTGGAGAGAAATTCTTTTTTTTGGGTGGGGGGCAGGGTGATGATCGTGGTAGGGCTGACAGGTCTTGTGTAATAGCTGAAGGAACCATCGGCGGTGCAGCACAAAAGGTCGGTGGTCCGCTTGATAAGGAGGGGTGATTGGGAAGCAGTTTACAGAGGAGGGGAGTATTGGGGGCACGGTGCAGGGGATGATGGGGGGGAGGAGTAAGAAGAGTAACTAGAGAGGGGTAAAAAGGTGTAAGAATGTTGTAGGATTATTGTAGGGTTTAGAGTTGTGTTTGTAAATGGGATAATTTTCTGATGGATTTGAGTTGACTTACTCTGTGGCCATGTGTTTTTGGGTGTGTATCTTTTATCCTCAGTGCTGACGGTACTTGACATTTCCCTCTAAAGGCTCGGTCAAGTCGCTTTTAAAAAGGCCATCAGAGACAAAGATTGTGCTGGTTCTCTCGGCCTTTGAAAGGCCGAAGGCCGTCTTTCTGGCCCGCCCCTGAGGTTTAGTGTTTTGTGATCTGCTGGATTTATCAAGACACATCTTGACACCTTGACTACTGGAAACAACAAACCTCAGATTCTTTTGGCAATCTTTGCTGAAAGACAGGTTTTCCTGTGACCCACCAAAACACCTCATTCCATCCATCACCAACTCTTCCCCAGTTCAAACTCCCAGTACTCTTTTTGAAACTGCTCTTTGGTGTGCGTCGCACTATAGATTGGCGGTGTAGCGGTATCGAAAGACGGCCAAGGCGTAAATCTTTTGGAACTAGTCATTGACGGTGACACCGAGGAGACGATCGGGCTCATCGGAGACCCGTTGCTGATGTAACACTGGGGTTAAGATCTCAAAGAGGGCAGGAACAGTGGGATTTTGTCAAACCCATAACAGACAGTTTAAAGTGAAATCAATTTTATAACAAACGGCACCGCCGGGACGGACGCTCATCGGCGTTGGTCCAACGGGCCAAAGCACCCTGCACCAAGGCCCCCCTTCAAAGTCTAACTGTCTAATACCAAGCTCGACTAACATGTAACACGACCAGGCGTGGTATTCTGATGGATTTCCAGAGATGCAGGCTAGTAGCGCGGTCAAACCGCTTGCTCACAAGCGAAGCGCTGCGAACTCGTCGAGTTTTGTTGAGGAAAGCGATGACGATGCTCCCAATCTCTATTGTGCAGGACCACGCGGTCTAGACGCAGCGGGTGGCCGCAGCCGGAGAGCAGGCGACGGTTGCACGGTAGGTAGTACTGGCTCTTCTGGGGCCTCAACACGAGCTGCTGGTCGGAAGCGTCTCCGTCGACGGCAAAGGCGCCGAGGGACAGGTTGTTGCTGTGCTTCTGCTGTGATTTTGCCCGCAGCGAACACCCGAGGCGAGGGCAGCGACGACGAGGGTCCAGATTATGACCTGGCCACCGAAGCGACCAGCACTGTTTAAGAACCGCTCATTAAGCGGCAATCGCCCCTTTATCAACGGTCCGGCTGCTAACATCCAAGCGTTCCATCTGCTTTTAAGTGACCAACCAGGAGACCATATATCTTGGAGATCTCCCGTGACATTGTATGAGGCCGGGTCGGTGGTGGCCTCATGCTGCAGTGCGGCCACAACAAGAACATGGAGATTCAGATGAAGGGACAAGTACCGACGGGAGGAAGCTAAGCTAGTGCGAGCAGCGGTGGAAGCAAGCCGGGTATCCAGATCGTCGAAGCATAATGATATCGAGGATGAAGAGGAAGAGAGTGTTTTTTAATGAGGAAGAGGGCAAAGCGACAAAGGATGAGTCGAGTCAGCGGTCGTAAAATGAGTGAGGGTGGCGAGGAGGAATCAGAAGCTGGGGGGATGTGTATGGGGAGGATAGCGTACCATTTTGACTTTTGTTTGCCATTGTCAAAGTTGCGTTCCTTCCCGTCCATCATAAGTCACAGAAGCAAACTACAATTTGTTTCCGAAATCTCAGAACCTTCAGCCGAGAAAAAAAAACAGGACGCTTCGTTTTTTCGTTATCAATATATCATGTCATCATCCCATCATCCAATTATTTTTGAGGTATCTTGTCCAGACTTCTGTCCCAAACGAGAAGAGAAAGGAAAAAACCAAGAACCCCACCAAACGCCAACCCAGCGCCCTCCCCCATCCCTCCAAAAAGAAATCCCTTCCCGGCCATCAAAGGGTGTACCCGGCCCTCAAAGGGTGTACCCGGCCCTTAAGGGTGTACTCGGGCAAGTCAAACCAGTCGGTGCCCTGCTTGAGGTGTACCCAAGCCGCGTCCAGGGCCTCCTCGGCCTTGACCTTTGCCATCATGACCTTAAGGGGCTTGAGGTGCAAGATCGTCATGTCAGTGACTGGGCGCAAAACGAAGATGATAAAAAAGACGAGTACTTCCGCCTCCCTTGAGCTCGGGCGTGCCGTACTCAGAAGGTCCTCTTTCCGCTGCGAGTGGCGCAGCTCCCCGAGGTCCTCCACGGTCTTGATCTGACGGGCGGTGGGGGTGCGGGCACCGGTGGCGGCAAGGACGAGGGGGGAATTGGCAGGAGCAGCTTGGAGACCCGTCAGCAAAAAAGATCAGAAGAGCCAAATGGCTGAGTAAGTCGCAACCAATCTGCCACGCGATCGATGCTGTCATGTCCAATGCACCTTCAAGCCCATAGGAGGTAGAAAATCATCTATCCCCCAGCCTAATACCCCACAGACCTGACTTCCTTCAAGGGCCTCGGAGAAATTGGCGACGGAAGCATGGAAAACGTAGGTGGGACCAGCACCTCAAACGTTGGGCGAATTGTCTTGTTCCCCGTGAGGGGCGACATCAAACATGAGGTACCCCAGTTGCCAACGCGCTGTCTCTCTCGTGTGCGATCCCAGTTGCTGGAGTGGACACTGGCAGAAGGTGAGTTGGATTTGGGTGCGAAAAGAGACAGGCGGAACATTCCACTCTGACACGGCGGGCTTTGTCGTTCCAGCTGGGCGAAAAGGATTGTCCCAGCCAGGGTGACAGGCGCGGCGGACAGGAGCGTGGTCGGGAATGCAGAGATGACGGCTTCAGGGGCTTTCGCTCTTGCAGAGGTACATGACGCGATGCTGGCAAATTGGACTCGGATCGAGGTGGCTTAGCAAATGGAGGTTCGTGTCGGTGGCCGCAGTGGAGGGAGCGTTGTGGTCGTCGTCGATGGAGATCTGGTAGGCCGACATCGTGTTTTGTTTTGTTGATGGCAAGGATGGAGAAGAAGAGAAGAATCTGGTTCTGATGGTGGGGGGCAAAGCGATGCAGGAAGAAGTTGAGCCAGCGGTCGTAAGATGAGTGAGGGTGCATTTGTGATGCAGAGCACTCAAATGAAGTGGTGGTTGTGATGACTGATGAAAGACGATTTTTGTGTGAAAGGCCGATGGCTGGTAGTGAAGTAAGCTCACTCACAGCCAGGACCTTATTCAATCTACATATGGGGCAGCCAAAACAGCCCAGTGATGCCGTTTCGGTATCAAGGTGAGTTGGAAGCGAGAGCAAGGGTGGGAGGAGGAGAGGAAGATTGGGGGATCAAACAGTTGTCAGAAGGTGGCCTTTGCACACCTGCAAAGTTTCAAAATTGCAGTATAGTGGGGCCATGGAAATGATATTGTAAAGATTTAATTTCTATTGTTGAGGGAAAATCCCATATTCTTGTGGCTCTTTCATGAATTTGGGCGGTGTAAATGAGAGGTTTCGGATGAAATCTCGGTGTGGGTCCCGATTCACGGCACGGCAGCCCTATAACACGGCCCCACTTCGCCGACAACCATGGAACAGCTCAGATCATCTTGAAGACACCAACGCGGCAGGCTTCAGTGGCTCAACATCCTGGGGCGAGAGTATGGCACAGGTCAAATACTGTAAGGTTTGAAACCAAATAATTCCAAACACAAAACCTGGCAGGCAGGGACGTTGAGTATCTTCTGTTCCGAGCCCTCTGGGCCCCGGCCTGTCTTTTCGAAGTCCAGCACCTGTGTCTTTAGAAGGAGCAGTCACAATGTCTCATCAAACTGCTAAAAGGTGGGCAAATTGACAGTTACCAGAGTAGTAATATCACTACATTGGGAAGTATTCTTCTGACTTACTAAAGTTTCTGGCGTAAGAACCACGAGACGAGCATCACTGCATCACTGGTCACGGTCAACAGAGTCGGGAGATCTGTAACTGCCCAGCCATAATTCAGCGGCTTCTCCAGGCAAAACTTTTGTAGAGAAGTATTATGTTGATGGAGACACAGACACCAACTCTGATTACTGTTTTGCGCTTTCCCCCTTGCACTAATTCTCCCAATCGAAGAGTGCTGAGCGTGCAATTCAACGCCTTAGCCGTCCACAATCAACGGTCCTCCCCCCAATTACACTGCATCCCGCATTTCTGGGAGTGCCGGAAAAATTAGCAATGCTTTCTTACCACTAATCAAGGGATCATCAATCCAAACGTACGTGGTGAAAGAAGCCGCCGTTGTTCGGGGGCTGGTTGAGAAGAAGCTCAACAGACCCGTTTAGACTCTGGATCTGTTTTTCTTGCTTAGCCAGCAGTAAGAATGCAGACGAACCTTGACCAATTTCTCGCAAATTGGGCCTGAGAATGTTGCAGAGAAGGTCTCCGCGGCAGAATTGGCGAGGAGGGCTGTCGTGGCAGCATTCGGAGCGTGGGGAGCAGGGCGAGGAGGGTCGCTCGCTGACGCAGCAGGCGAATTAGTGACCGTCTCGTGGCCCTCTTTTTGAGTCTTCACAACAGGTTTCCGCTCACAGCGAGCACGGCGGATACGATCAACCGCCTGGTGAGTAGCGCTTTAGTCTTGTACTTGCCCATGTTGTACTGTTGATGCTGTGGGTCTGCGTGTTGGGTGAGTGGTTGTTAAAGGTAAGATTGTAGGGTGGGAAGTTGAAAAATGAGAGAAAGTAAAAAGAGAGCGGCCACGTAAAACTGATTAAAAATTTCATAACAGTCGGTCGGTTGTTGACCATTTCCATCTCATTACTCATGTTTTCCTTTTCGCAGCCAGGCCACCAACTTGCACAGACCCTAACCCTGGGCGCTGTTGCACTGCTGAATGCAGATATTGGGGGAGAGTGGGGCCAATCACCAACACGAACATAGAAGTCGCGTGAGCTGCATTTGCAAGCAGCATCAAACCAGCTGCTAACAGGCGGCAAGCCCAGCTGCCAGCTGGCCCACAGCTCACCACCCCGCTGAGCGGTATTTGCCACCTCACCGCCAGCCCTCATTACAACGATCGCCATCTCCCTTCATATCCGATTACGTCGAGTCCTCAGTAAACACCAAGCCTCGCAATCGCGACCCGGGGTATTCACCCGCCAAGAACAACCCGCCTCACTTCACGCAAGTCGCGACATAACGCGTCGCCGACCGCCGCCATGTCGGATGAGGTGGTCAACCACGAAACCCACGAGACGCACGAGAATCACGACACCATCGTGCCCGATGCCGTCGCGACGCCCACCAAGGAGCGCCACTCGCTGACCCTCGACCAGCGCCGCGCCCTGCGCCGCTGGGCCAGCTCGCAGCCCGTCCGCCCCAGCCACAAGGCCTGCATCGACTGGTTCCAGAGCCAGTACAGCCAGACCATCTCGCAGTCCACCGTCTCGCACTCGCTCTCGCCCAAGTACGCCCGCCTCGATGGCGACACTCAGCTGTCAGGCTCGCGCCTGCGCTTCGGCAACTGGCCCGACGTCGAGAAGCTGGTCCTGCTGTGGCACCAGCAGATGGTCAACAATGGCCGCCACCCCTCCAACGAGGAGCTCGCCGAGAAAGCCAAAAACATCTTCACCCAGCTGCCGCGCTACAAAGACGAAGCCCCGCCTGAGTTCTCACCGGGTTGGATCCACCGCTTTAAGAAGCGCTACGGCCTGCTCATCCGCCGCCAGCGCCGCCACGGCTCCGTCCAGAACCCCGCCGACGACATCCCCTACCTGATCGATGCCGTCCTGCGCTTCATGACCATCACCCCAGACGTCTCCCCGGCCGCCATCCGCGACACCGTCCAGCGCGTCGTCGGCGTCGACGCCTCCCTGGCCATCTGCGCCCGCGTGCGCGACGAGATCGTCCGCCGCAACGAAACCCCCCACCAACACCCCCAACACCCCAACACCCCAACACCCACACCACCACCCTCCCCAGCAGCACCCCACCTCCACCCTTCACCAACCCCCCACCCCAACGACCCCACCACCACCACCGTCCCCGGCGGCGCCCCACCCGGTACCCTCTACGCAGACGAAGATCCCGAAGTCGTCCTCCAAAACGCCCTCCGCGCCCTGCAGCAAGAAGAAGCCGACGCCGAAGCGCAAGCCGCCCTCGAGCGCGAGGCGCGCGACCGTTCCGAGCGTGGACTGCCCCGTTGGGCGCCATCGCGGACAGGCCTTTGCACAGCAGGCTGCGGCAGCAGCAGCCGCAGCCGCGGCCATGTCCACTGCTACGCCGAGGGGGGCGTGGGCCCCAGCAGGTGCCTGGGACACCGGGAGGAGGTGGGGCTGGGGATTTATGGCGGCTGCGCATGCGCCTGGGAGTGGGGGAGGGGTGAATGGGGAGGAGGCGGTGGTGGTGGGGCAGGCGTTGGGCCGGATTTGACGCTGACGCCGATTCCGAGTGGTGGGCCGGTGTCGGTGACGGATCGGCCGGTGAGGTGTCCGTTTTGTTTGAATCAGAGGATGTTGAGGACGATTAAGGAGGCGGTGGAGCATATGTCGACGCATGTTATTGTGTAAGGAAGAATGGGGTGTGCTGAGGGTAGGGGTGGGAGAAGAAGATCAGGAGCTTTGTGGAGTTTTGTTAATGCTCATTCTTTTTACTTGGTGTATAAAACTCTGAGGCGGGCGCTTTAGGAGAAGGGAAGGGAAGGGTATATCTGGTAAATGGGGAGGGGTGTTGGGATGGGATTGTTTACTGTGCGTTTTGCTAGCTGTCTTGTCTGCCATTCTCCGCCAGTGTGGTCTTACAGCTAGCTAGCCTTGCACAATATACCAAAATACGAACTCTCAAATTACTTCTGGTATCTGAAACTGGTTTTAGGTTGCCAATGCCAAGTGTGGTTCAAGAGTGATGTCCTCGTCCGGATTATGGCTTTTGCTCTGATAGACCTTAATTCTAGCCATAATGATCCTGGACGTTTGCAACACCCATTCCTCAAGCTTCCAGACATGTCACGAAAGCCGCGGGAACCGGTTCTTCGCTCGAAACACCTCATTCATCAGCCAAGTTAAACTATCCCTCCCACCCGTCAGTCCATCCATCCATCATCAAGCACCCAGATCATACCCAGCCCAGCCCTTCCAAAAGCGAGACCCTCATCCACCACTAAGCTAGCTAACTAGGTAGGTAGGTAGGTAGGTAGGTAGGTAGGTAGATTATCAGGGCTGCTTTCTTCAGAAAAGCAAAGGAAACAGCCAGCGGCAGCCCCACCCTCTTGCCACCCCACTCCCACCCACCCTCCAAAGTCCATTTTGTTCCCAATACCCATCCATATACGTCGTCGTCATCCCATCGTCCGCGGCCATTCAAGAGTCATCCTCCTCGTCCGTCCTATCTGAATTCATTCCTCAACTTTCCCGCCCTGATTGATCATCTCTCCCATCTTGCCAGGCGGGGCCCTTGATTCCTCCTTGTCCAGCCCTTCGTAGCTGATGCTCCAAACCCGACGTCTCCGTGAAGCATCTCTCCTCTCTCAAAACGTAACATTTCCCCAGTCCCCCCTTTCACCACAACAACCCACGAAGACGCAAGCCACACACTCCATCAAGCGAAGTAAAAACTCAGCAGAGAAGAAAAGCTCGGTTGCCCGAATACCGCAGAAGAATAAAAAAAGAAGGGGTAAAAAGGCAAGGTAAAAAGCAAAAAGAAGACAAAGTCGGGTATACTTTGACGAAAAAAAAAGAGCCCACAACAAACAACCCAAACCACAACTTCCAAACCCTCCCGCAAAAAAAGAAATCCCATCACTCCCCATCGACCCATGAAAAAGCCCCCAAAGCTAAATCCCAACCCTCCGAAAACCCAAAAACCCAAAGCGCATCCCACCCCTATACCACCCCCTCTCCCAACCCCTAGAGCCTCACTCCACATAAACTAACAACTTATCATTTCTCTCCAACGCTACATCCAAATCCGCATTGCTCATCAGCGGCGGCTTATCCCCCGTAGCCTCATCCTTATAACTCAACTGCACCTCCTCGCCATGCATGATCTTCAGCCGATCCACAATCCTCTCATACAACATCTCAAACGAGATGTCATTCGACACCTTGATGGCAATCATATCCCCATTATAGCTCAGCTTGACCTTCATCATCGCGCCAGCACTCTGAATCGCAGGTGACAGCGAGGACTGGGATGGTTGCGAGAGGGAGGAGACCTGGCGGGCCATGGGTGGTTGTTGTTGTTGGTGTTGGGAATGAGACAGAGAGGGTTGTTGTTGGTGGTGAGAGGTGGAGTTGAGGCCGGCGTAGCCGCTGCTGGGGAGGTGTTGGTGGGAGGACTGGCGGGAGGTGCCATCGGCGGGGGAACCCCCGGCGGAGGAGGGGCGGGAGCCGCCTGAGAGGCGGTACTCTTCCTCGAGCACGGCCGGGTCGATTTCGTAATCGCCTTCCCTCGGGGCGAAGAACTGTTTGACGAGGTTGCAGCGGGCAATGTAGGGGGGTTGGGTGAGGAGGTTCTTGACGTATGCGTCGAGGTTGTGACGTCGGCCTTCGGTGATGGCGTCGGTTACGTAGTTGACGGGTCCGGGCATGTACGGGAGGGTGCGTTGTTTCTTGCCGGTGGTGCCGGCTTCGAGAGGGAATTCGGTGAGGAGGGCAATCTGGAAATCGTAAAAGTCTTCGTAGTACCGCGCCAGCTCCCATGTCCGACCATCTTCGAGCTCGGCTTCGATGACGAACCAGTACTTGTCCTCGGCGAAGCAGTACCTGGGAATCCTGGCGGAAATGGGAGCAAACAACTGCGGGCTTTGCACGGCGGCTGGTGATGCTGCCGGCTGTTGCACTGCGTTCTGCTGCACGTTGTATGCGGTTTGCTGGGCCGGCTGCTTGTCTGTTAGACATCGAGAAATCCAAGAACAGCGATTAAGGCAAAGACTTACCGTGTTAGGGCCAGGACCCTGACTAACCCGGCCCCTCGGTGACTGGATACTCATCCGCTCCATGCCTTGCTCTAGCGGTTGCGGCCCGGAACCAGTCTCGAACTTCCCAAGCGTGATGCTCGAGTTCTTGTAGTCGGCAGCCATCTTCTTCCACTCCTCCACCTTCGGAATACCTGCCCTCCGTACAGACTCCTGCGGGTTCGGGACGGCTGTGTTGGTTGCCATATCTCGGATCTCGACGAAGGACACGGGAATCAAACCGGGGCCGCCTAGTCTTCCAATGGGCTTCGCCACGAACCACTCGGGATTTGACTGAGCGATAACGATAATGGCCTCGCCCGACTTGGCCTCCAGCTCGTCCCCTCTCTCGGCGTGGAAGTCGTAGATGACAACACCGTACACCATGGCGCCAGACTTGCCGGACTTTGAGTTCCGATTGCTCGCAGCGGGTGTTGTGACATTTGTCGGAGCGTCGTGATAGCCGGAATCATGGTCGGGGTGCTTCGCGGAGCGTGCGCTATCTGGTTGCGACTGGCCGCTGTCGCGCTCGTTGCGGCCAAGGGCCTGGAAGTAGCTCACGGGCACGAGGCCACGGGCATCGGGCAAGGCGGGATTGCATGCCTCGTACCAGTCTGGGTCGTTTTCGCGGCCGATAACGTGGAAGAAATCGCCTTTGGAGAAACTCAACTCTTGCGAGCTGCGCGCCTCATAATCGAAGAGCGCCCGGATAACCTGGTCGCGCGCGCCATGTCAGCCACATTGTGCTAAGAGCGGGATCGCAACAGGCCCACAGAGCGGGGCTTGCCTACTCAGGGCCTTAGGGGTGAGGCGATCACCAAAGATACGGACCTTTTTGGGCGGGACAATTGCGACGGCCGATTTCTGGGGAATGCTGATATGCTGCTTCTTATCGTCTCCTTTGAAGGATCTCCTCCCTATCCGTAAGGCCTTGAAAACACGCATGGCGGTTAGCAGGCGAACCAAGAGAGTAATTCACAATCTGCCGTCTTCAAGAATCGATGCAAGCAAGGAAAATGACGAAGAAAGTGGGAAGCGGGGGAAGCGCGCAACGTGCTGTGTCGCCCGGATGGTGGTGAGGGTGTCGCAAAAGCACAGCGAAGTTGGACAGCAGGCAGCTGGCACCGCGATGTATTCCTGTCCGCCGGGATCCCAGAGGCTGAACCGGCGAGCGAATTGAAGGGGGCGATATTAGCTGGCGGGAGCACCAGCCGGCATGACGTACCTTCATGGTGTCAGGTGCGGGCCCTCAACGGGTGAATTTCAGATGCAGACTCGAAATCGCAGCGCAAGACGCGAGAGGTGAGTGGTGGGCAGGTTGCTTCGGCCGACACTTCTGCGTCACGCCAGGTTCGATGCCGGGCAGATGTGGGATCGGGTGGCTTTTTGGATCAGTGTAACGAATCGAGTTGCGCGGTCGTGGACTGCCGAGACGACGCGCGATGGCGGCAAGATTTCCCCCTCTTTTGTGCTTCTCGAGCAACTTCTCCCAAGTCGGTAGGGAGTTGCGCCCCCGTGGTTAGGTGTGTTGCTTCGGGGCGTGGTGGTTCGATGTTCTCGCAAGGGGGGCGGCGTTTGGTTCGCTGGAGCAAGCTGGGGACGGGGACGGGGTGACGGGGTGTTGGTAGCCTTTGCGCACAGCGATCCTTCCTGCGTTGTGTGCCTTTGTTACGGACTCGTTCCTTGGGAGGGGGTTGAAGCCGAAGTCGTGGAACAGGTGGCCTCCTCCTTTGTTCAGCCGCACTTTACACGCTTCAATTCTGTGCGGATCGTATTTTCTGTCGTCGGCGCGGTGTCGGCCAGGAAATTCGAATGTCGCAGTCCGGCAGCGGGATTGCACAGGACAGGATGTCGAGTGGACAGCGGGGAAGGCAACCGGGGGCAGGGGCAGGAGGTACCTCTTAAAGGGGAGAGAATCGGGGATGGGGATGGGGGTGACGGAACTCTGGGACCGCACGCCAGGACCAGGGTGAAGGCGCGAGGGAGTGTGGGCGGCGCTGGAAAATGTTCAGGTTGGCGGGCTGCCACTGGGCGGGGCTCCGAGCACGGGCCGGATTGGCGGGGCCTGGGCGCTGGGACAAACAAGGGTCCCTGGGTCCTTCCCGAACCTGCCACAGACTGCCAGCTGCCTTGGTTGTGTGGTCGAGTCAACGTTGGTGCTTCGGGCGATGTCGTCACAGCCTGCGGACATTCACCTGGACATCAAGGTGGAAAGGGAGAAGGGTCGGTATAGTGTTACCCGATTGATTTCCCCGAGATATCTTCCTGCCATCCCGACAGTTTGTGGGTGGGCGAGAGGTGGCACCGATCCTCTGCAGCAGTTCTCAGACTCCGAAAAAATGGCGCAGGCCATGGATGGCACTTTGACGACCGAGTCCAGGCGAGTCAACCAGCCCACCAATCCCTCCCTCCTGCAGGTTCTGCTGGCCTGGGACCATACCTAAGATTGTATTTTCCTGAACGCCATTGGCAATGAATTCGGGCTTTCCAGCAGCGGATCCGACCGACAGCCTGCCATGCTCATCACTTCTACGGATAGGTTCCATTCTTATTCCTTACCTGCAAAGAAGAAATCAAGCGCATTCAGTTTCTGTCATACCAAATTCAGGAGACTGATATCTCATTCTTGCGGAATAAACGCTGCGCCATGAAAGTGCAGACGGGCGAAGAATCGAAAGCGGCCCGATGTCCTAGCTTCTTGAATCCTGCTCTCGTTTCGAGTCGCTTGCTCGGGTCCTCGTCCCGACCTTCAAAACAATCGCGCTGGAAGAAATTTCGGTTTTCTCTGGATGTCGTTCGCCCTGGGCTACTGTTCTGCCGCTCTCTCCGTCGGGTTCCATGAGACACGCGGCCCCCTTGTTCCTGCAGGTACTGATCCATTCGACCCTGGCGATCACCGTGTTCTCGAACACAGCATCTGCAGAAAGCAGGTCCTCGGAAAATGCCAACCTGGTCATCCCGAGAGTCTGTCACCAAGTGAATGTCTCGTCTCTGTTTAACCACACTCGAGACGTCTCCCCCAATCACACCGGCATGGCTACTGGTCTGCTGCGCCCTTGCCGCCAGTTACTCGCGCGCCTCACCTTCAGCCTTGATTTGCTGTCTCCCAGCCCAGGAGGAACCTTGAAGCACTTAATCCACCACTTGTCAACCTGTGAGTCAAGTGCATCAAAACCCAGCCTCCACATCTGCAGTTCTTGTTCCCCGTCTACCACTACAACATCAGTTAAAACCACCTTGATTCACCCCGCATTACAGCCCCGCTGCCCTGGTTCTGGGATTATCCTGGCCTCTCCCGATAACTGAAGGCGGGGTTGTGGTTGGACAGTCTGACTCTGACAACGGGCAGTCACGGCGCGCCGGCAGTCACCCATTGCTGACCAGCACAAGACAACAAAAAACCAACCATCCAGATACTCGCCTTTGGTGTATCAGAATTATCCATGTGCTCTGCGACAGCCCAAAATATTTTCCCCAAATCTCAACTGCAGCACAGTTGACCCAGTCGCCAACCCCACGATGGCTTCTCCGTTTTCCCATCTCCGAACTACCACTCAATTCAACCCAAGGTCTCAACACCAGCAAAATCCATGGCACAGAAACCGGTCCACATCCCAAAACGCCGCTATACCACCGAGGCCAGCGGATACTTAACAACACGACAAGCACAGTCTTGAAGACAGCAATTCTACCTCCCGCACCAAATTCATGCATAACATCTCACTGCCCATCCTCCTCACCATCACATGCGAGTCTGCGACACGTCCTTCGCACCGCTCGGACCCAACCCATCCCGGGCCGGCAGACACCCTATTCCCAGTTCAACCGCCACGCTTGTTGAAACATGAAACGTGCCCATTCCCACTGTGCCACTGTCCAAGGCCCAAACGGCAAGTTTGAAACAACACAGCCCCACCCGAGCTCAAAGGACCAGCACGGCACCGCGAGTTTCTATGGCTAAATCTTCCGGGAAGACGACTACACTTCGCGCAATGTAATAACCATGACCACGGAGTAATGGAAGATCGCACACCCCATCAGGAGGGCGATGAACATAGATAGATGCCACGTGAAAAGATAGTATGGGAATGCTACCTAGACTCAATCACCTTTACTTTCCGCGGATGGATGGTACGACTCTCGACGGGCTTGCTGAGAGACGCTTCAGGGAACGCAAAGAAATGCGGACAGAGATCTAAAGCTCCCACAAAGCAACATATTCCGTACGTTGTCTTGAGAAACTGAGGATAAAATAAGCAAGGCTTGGGAGAGCGATGGCTTATGCCTTGTTGTTTTCATGAGCCAGAGAAAATTTGAAACCCATGGCATGAACTGGCGTTGGAGATCTCGATGTGGTTTATTGTTGCCGTTCGTAGGGAGAGTAAATCGGCTGCGGTCCAGCTATCTACCATCCTTCAACGACCATTTAAGATTGGTCGCAGCCGGTACCAACCTTGCCACGTCCCCAGCACACCCGGAGAGCGAGCATCGACGCCCCATGGATGGTGATTACGGATGTTGTATTTTGAGCCCTTGAGCAAAGGCCTGATCTATGCCGAAAGCTAGCGAATATGGGCTAGATACAACCAACAACACCCTCCAAACGCCAGAGTCCATTCCGTGAACCCTCTCTAAACTCTACCCCAGCACCAACTCCTACGGCTATTCCAGCCCAAATAATCCAAATGCACTCTCCCCGGCATGGGTATCATGATGGTAACTTCAGTCCGTCTAAAGCAAAAGGGCGGAGAAACGGGCCAACTGGTCGCACCCAACTAAGAATGTCTGACGTGCGTCTCAAAGAAACCCTTAAGTATCCCGACGTCGTTGCAAAACGAATTGCCCATGGATCGCCAATTAAGCCGGTGTAATCCATAACCGGCAGAAAACTGCGGGTTCGCCATTAGTGGTGACCATCAATCGCCGTGGCCGCGTGCCAAGTTGACCCGGTGCGATAGCCAAAGGTGACGCAAAGGCCAACGCGGCGCATCCTTCGCGAGTTGTTGGCTGGTAGCAGCAGAACGCCGCCGAATGCTGTGATGTGCGAAAAAAGAAGAACTTTTGGGAATCGAAATCAATGTTGAGTGCGGTACCGAGAAAGCTCGACGAGCGGTCAAGCCCCATCGTGCTGCCGATTATCAGGCCCGCCATCAGGTTACCGCAAAGGCAAAGCAGTCGTCGATGCAGCCGGAAATCTACCAGCAGAAACGCGGGAAAAATACGTGGAAAAAAAAGGAAGGAGAGGAAGAGAAACAGCGTCCCATGAGCAGACACGAAGTACGAATGGGCGCGTCAAATCTGCCCCTTGATGTCGACGCGGGAAAAGGCTTTAGCCCGATGGCCTTCAAACATCTGGCCGGCTTTGGCAGTCAAAAACACGATGGTGCCTTCGCGGTCCTGGAGCAGGTCCTGGCCACCATTGTCGATAATGAACTGCGCGGCTTCGACGTCGGACTCAAAGTACAACTCTTCCGTGACGAAACGGAGCGGCACGTCCTGCTTGTATCTGAGGATCAATTAGCAGCTGAACAATCAGAAGGAGTCAAGAATAAACTTACGCCCTGCAGATATTGCTAACCCAAGCTTGTACAGTGCCTTCAGCTGCGTCTGGCACTGGTTATACTCACCGAGATCCCCCTTCTCCAAGGCAATGCGAGCATGGATTTCGTAGACCTCGACCGTGAAGTCATCACGCACTCGCTGAACAGTGAGGTCTTGCCGCATCGACTTAAACTGGTCGCAAATGTACGAGTACTTTTGCTCCTTCTTCCACTTCTTCTTGAGAAGCTCGAGAGTCTGGCGCAGGACGTGCGGAGGGCGGACTTGGGAAGGCTTTGGGGCCGCAGTCAAGCGGAGGTAGCGCTTCTCCAGATCCTGGCACGTGCCAACAACCGGGCCTTCGGCGGGCGGCGGAGTGTCCTCACGGTAGGTCGTGTACTCGGCTTCGGCGCGCTTCTGGCGCTTGTCCATCCTGTTGAACTTACTGGTTTGCTTGTCGGGCGAAAATGTGACGCGATCCTCCAGGCGACCGGTCCCATTCCGCCAGGGAGGTGTTGCGCCGTTGGAGCTGGGGGTTCCACTGTCCATCAGATCCCAGGACTTCCTCTTCTTGGTGCCCTTGGAGATGTCGACGATTGGAGATGGTTGGGCCTGGGCCTTGGAATGGATCGGAAGCAGCGCTTTCCGTTCCTCCCGGATCATCTCCTGAGGCAGCGGCATGGTGTCCCAATTGAGGGAGTACATGACGTTGTTCTCGTTGGCCTGGGTGATGGTCTGCTTCAACTTGGCTTCCATATCGGCTCTCGAAACACTTGAATCTAGGTTGGCAGGAATGAAAGAGCGTTGGACATATCGGCGGACCGAGTCAGGCCAGTCGATCTTCTTTTTGGGCTGATCTTGGACGGCGGCAGTCGAGGGAATTCACGTTCGGCGAAGGATTAGCTGCGCTGGGCGAGGGGGTTTGGGTAGGGCCGTAAGGATGGGTGATGGGGTAGGAGGGTTGTGGGGCAATGTAGGACTGGCCGAACGACTGTCGAACTTGCACGGAGGTGTAGGCAGGGGCTGGAGAAGGCGTGGTCAGCATGTTTCCAAATTTTACAAGCAAAAGCGGCAGACTGGAAGAGAAAATAATAAGTTGCAAAAGGGCGACTCACCGGCGAAAGAAGCTGTGTAGCCGTTTGACGGCTGAACGCCCGGGGGCGGGGGAACGGCTGGCCACGTCGGCATCATGCTGCTCGTGTTCATCGGTCGAAACTCAAGTCGAGATGTTTGCTGTTCCACAAGGGAAATCAAATTTAGGAGATGATCAACTGCTGTATTGGTCCGAAAATCGCTGAGGGGGGTTTGTTCGAGGAGAAACCCTTGATGATTGTGGTGAGGGTGGTGAAGTTCGGAAGGTGGAAAAGAGACCGACCGACAAAGAAGTGGCGGAGACCCAGAGATGTGGGAGTGACGAATGGTCTGTGCGCGACTGATCACGCGGCCAGTTCGCTTAATTGAGAGAGCCTTAGATCTGTGCATAATCCTTGTATCCATTGTTTCTTTTTGCATATTCGCTAAGACGGTATCGGTCCTTTACGACAACCCCTCCCTCGTGCATGACAGCTCCAAGATTTGGGTCAAGCATGGTTCTTTTGCGGTGAACCCAACAATCCTTTTAAAAGACTGATTCCTCGTGATACCGGGACAACTTGCCCCAAGCATGACGGATGTTTCTAAAGCATATCGACTTGACCACCGCTCTGCGGCCCGCATACCTACCCGATGAGGACCTGCTTTTTGTCCAAGACAATGTGGGCTTGTATGAGGGGTGCGTGCTTAATCACCCCGGAGTTCATGACGACCTTCCCAGCCTGATCACTGACAGGGTGCCATGTCCAGAAAGTTCAAACTCCCCAGCCATCAAAATGGCCAAATCTACCTGACATCGCACCGGATTTGCTATGTAGACAAGGCCGAGCCGAGAAAACATTCAGTTGCCTTGGATCTAAAGGCCGTGGAGCGCTATGAGTTCTATGTATGTCCCAGACAAGAGATTCCTCACTTGAGTTACTAATGAACTGTATAGGGCGGCTTCCTCAAGTCATCCCCCCAAGATTACACTGATCCCAAAAGCAACAAAGCGCACATCTTTTCAGGCTCGGCCACCTGGCCTGGCCAGTGCCCCCGCTCGCAGCAGTACCTCTTCACCTGCTCGACAGTCGGAAGGCTCTCTCCGCGTGGCGCCGGTCGAACCAGCACCCACGAGCACGGCAACATGGGTCTGCACCATCTGCAGCTTCTCCAACCCGGTGCCCTCCAACTTTGACCCAACGACTGCCAACACGCACACACCACTGGCCCCATGTCTCGCTTGCGGTATCAAGCCCACACTGACCCATGTGTTGAAGGCGACAATATCCAATGCGACGAGCAGGCAGCCCAGCAGCCCAGCACTACAAACCCCGATGCCCATTCGGCCAAAGTCAATCGCGGGGCTCTCCTCTGCGGCACAAGGCAGCTCGTTGGGTCCGGTTAGGAACGCGTCACCGAAAAGCTCAGATCCAGATTCATCGTTTCAATGCCCGCGCTGTACCTTCCTCAATCACCCGTCGCTACTGTCATGCGAAATGTGTGGCGGGCCACTGATCTCCCACGACCTACCTGCAGAGCTCACCCAAAAGACACGCACCCAGACCGAATCTCCCGGCCTAGTTCTCAACCCACTCAGCGCCGCACCCTCAGGCTTCGACAGCCCGGAGAGCATCAAAATCTCCTTCCGCGGGGGCGGCGAAAAGATCTTTTACGAGCGCCTCAAAGGCTCCATCTCCCAGCGCAAATGGCTCCTCCACAACGCACCACCCATCCCCAAGGCCTCCCGCCCTGGTGTCCCCTCCCAGCAACACCGCCAGCAACACCTCCACGCCTCCCCTCCCGCCCCAGAATGGCCGGCATCGCCGGCCTCGAACACCACAGCCAAGCGATGCGCAAGAACAACGAGCTCGTCATCGGCACCGCCTTTGAGGACCTCGAAGCCCTGATGGCCTCGGCCAAGGACATCATCGCCCTGGCCGAGACCTTCGCTCGACAAGTCAAGGGCGCGTCCGGCACCACCAGCGCCAGCGAGAACGCCCTCCTCGCCGACTCGTTCAGCCAACTCGGGCTGATCGCCACCAAAGACATCGTCGGCAGCAGTAGCGGCTCGGGCGGCAGCGACTCGCTGTACCTCTCCGAGCTGGCGCGCACGCTGGCGGAGTTTTTGACGGATGATCGCAGGGGGTTGTTGAAGAAGGCCGGGGGGATTATGTCGCTTGTGGATCTGTGGGCCGCGTTTAACAGGGCGCGGGGCGGGGTGGAGTTGGTGAGTCCGGCGGATTTTGAGAAGGCGGCGAATCTGTGGGAGACGTTGGGGTTGCCAGTGAGGTTGAGGACGTTTAAGTCTGGGGTAAAGGTTGTGCAGGGGAAGGATAGGACAGATGAGACGACGGTAAAGGCGTTGTTGGGGTGGTTGAGGGATTTGCATGAGTTTCCGCCGGAGAAGGAGGTACCGTGGGATTGGAGAAGATTTGGGCGCGGGGTTACGGCGAGGGATGTGGCGGAGAGGTTTGGGTGGAGTATTGGCGTTGCGGAGGAGGAGTTGGAGATGGCGGAGGAGAGGGGCGTGGTGTGTCGCGAGGAGGGGATTGAGGGGTTGAAGTTCTGGGAGAACTTTATCGATACAGGAGAGGGGAAGGGGTATAAGGATCCGGCGAGACTGGAGCAGGAGAGGGTGTACAAGATGCTGAGAGTCAACGGGTTTGTGTAGCTGACCACCGCTCAGGCTGCTTGGAGGAGTGAGCGGCGGGAGGCAATTGCGTTAGTGCCAGATACTGATTGAATTAGAGGTGTTTAGATATCCATCGGATCCCAGAGATTTCCAGAAGCCTTTGTTTCTCCATATTACCCGTCCATCTATCGTCTATCTTTACGGAATAGACAGTAATCTAATATCTCGTGGTATCAATCAACGCAGCTTAACAGTCAAAAAGCTGACAAAAAAAGACCGGAAAATCCGCACACTGTTCCCCAAAACGCCCCCCAAACCACTGACCCAACAAGCAAAACCCGACAGACAAGAGAGAAACCCACAACTCACTCTAACCCCTCCATCAACCCCTCCTCACCTTAACATTCACCGTCCCCCACCCCAAAAGCAGGCACAATCCTCCCTACCTCGCAAGCGTACTAACCCCCAATTCCTTCTCACCAACCTCCACCTTTCCTCCAACCCCTCCACCCCGGGCCTATTGTACAAATCCAGCCCCAACAGATGTACCGGCGTACTCAGCACTTGCACCTGCCGCGGGCGCCACAAACTGCGCCATTGTCTGGCCTGACACATACCTCTGCACCTCGCTCCCAGCCGTTTCGACAACACCGGTCCCAGCAGGGGGGCACATTGAACGACGCGAAGATCGTCAGACAATCCCGCGCAGCGAACAAAGCGTAGCTCGGGAGGGTGACGGGCTGGGGGTTATGCCGGGGCCCGAACAGGCGCACGAAGACCTGGTCTTTGTAGATGCAGAGGCCGATGTTGGCGGTGGAGGAGGCGAGGAATTTGGAGGTGCCTGAGGTGACGGTGGTGGCGGGCGGGAGTGAATGGTGGAGGTGACGGTGTCGAGGGTGTTGGCGGTGAGGTAGGTGCCGCCGTAAAGGGTGAAGATGAGAGCGAAGGGCTTGGAGAGGAGGAGGGTGGAGGGCTTGAGGAGGAGGGTGCAGGGAGGATTGAGGAAGCAAGGAGGGGCTGGCGGCCGGAGGCGTTTTCCATTATGGAGCTGGGGAGGGGAGGGGGTTAGTGGTGGGTGGTGGTTAGCGAGGGAGGGGGAGGGGCTTACCGGTCGATGATAGAGATTATGGGAGCGACGAGAACGGCGGCAGAGGCGGCGCTGATGAGGTCGGCGCCTAGTCGCCAGCTGAGGTTCTTGGTGTTCCATTGCGTGGAAGGGCTGGGGGCAGACTTCGGCTCCATGGTTGCGGCCGGGGCCGAGATTGCCCGAGATGCCAACTGAGAGGGCTTGACAGCATCTAAAGGGAGTTTAGGCGGTGCTTGAGAAGCTTCCAACCCGTCTATCCCGTTGACCTTCATCTTGAACTGCCACTGACTCGGCCAGTGACTCTGACTGTGTTTGAAACGAGTGGACGGTCTGGGGTAAAGCCAGACGTATTTATGGACTCGGCGGGTATGACACAGGGCTCCGTGGTGGAACAACGCCAAGCTCAATGAAGGGAGCGGCCCGAGGATGGAGATAGAGACGTGGGATGGCCCGACGGGGGTAGTATCCAACTGCCGCCCCTGACGCGAGGAAATGTCCCAAGGGAGTGGGAGGAGGGTCACTGGCGTCGATTCTCGTGCATATATTGAGATCGAGACTCTCCAACATCAGGAACTTCCCCTCTTCCACAACCAATCCCCACGAACGAGTGCTGTGCGACGACGTTGATGATAACATGCAACAACGGGGGCTTGTTACTGTCAGCAGAGGCGCAGGGGCGCAGATCAAAATGGCTGTATTTAAGATCAGATCCGGTGCAGTATCACCACTCTCTTCTCCTCTTCATCTGATTTCATTTCACCGCGGCTCAAATTGACTTGATTCACTTGAATATCGACCGTTGAGTCCCTCGAGTTCTGACTGAGTTAGAATTGATCAAACCAACTACAAATATCTGGTGCCCGTATATCCCTTTCTCTTCGCGTGCCATCCCGACCCTTCTCCCCGTTTCAATAGTCTTCCTCACCAGCACCCCAAAAATGCCCCTCCAACCAGGCCAACCCCTCCTCGCCCCTCCCCTTAAGCGGCTACACCCCAACCTCCTGAAAACAACCTACCACCTCGGCGACTCCTCCAACCACACCCAGCTCTGCGTCACCTTCCAGAGCCATCTCTTCTCCAAAAGCAAACCCTCCACCATCATCCACAGCGGCCCCGACGCCTCCTTCCCCGCCCTGGCATACCTCACAAAGGAAGGAACCTTCTCCGACAACACCTACGTGCACATCCCCAACACAGTAGGTGGTGGTGAGGAGGGCGAGGAGACGGTGGTGCACTTCCGCAGTAATGTGGTGTCGGGAGGGGGGTGGAAGAATATCATTCATCGGTTTTCGATGGATCTTGGGGCAACGAAGCGGACAGAGGATTTTGAGTGGAAGATGGTGACGTTTGGGATGAAGTCTGAGGATGGGAGTTATGGGTTTGAGCTGAGGCATTTGAGGGACGGGGGTGCGCCAGAGGTGGTGGCTACGCTTGGGATGGGGAAGATGAGTTTGAGCAAGAAGTTTACGTGGAGGTTGGTGGGGGATGGGGCGAAGGGTGTATTTGGACGGGAGTGGGAGATGGTGGCGCTGGCGACGGCGGTGAGGACGGAGAGGTTGGAGATTGATCGGTTGAGTGCGTCTGCGTCTTGAAGGTGGGGTGGTTGAGGGTATGATATAAGATCGGTGGCATTAAGTGGGATATTCTGGGGACACGGGCTTGGAGGTATAAGGAGGCTTTTGGGTTTCATTAATTCGAATTTCATTTCGTGAGCAATAACGGTGAAAGGAAGCAAGCGAGGGAAGTTAGGGAAGCAATGGTTTCAATATTTTGCTTATGATAAGACTTCGATTTGCAACGCGCCACGAACAAGAAAAAAAAAACGGTTCAAAAGTTTAAGATGAAGAACCAAATGACCAAAACAAAAGAAAAAAAATCTGCAAAGGGCAACTAACACTTGAATCAAAGCATCATCATTGCCCTCGGTGGCTCCGTCGGCAGGCCCATCCCTTCAGATTCCCTCTGATACGGAGCCTTGCATATCGGGCAGGTGTTGTGGTGTTTCAGGAACCAGCCAGTGATACACTCAGCGTGAAAAAGATGGTGACAGGGCAATGTACGGACCAAGCTCTGGTCCTGGAAGCCTTCGAGGCAAATGACACTGTGTGGGTTGAAACAGGGTGATTAGGTATCAGCATACTGAACACTCGAAGCATCGAGACAAAATTCAGGGGAACCTGCCATTCAACTGACTGGCCACACTGGTCGGGTAGGATTTGTGCCGCAACAATATCAGCCCGCAACTGCTTGTAAGTCTGTGCTGGCTCGATAAAATCTGAATTTGGTGGACGTCGTGTCATTAAGATGATGCCGTTTTGACGGTCTCTTGTTGGCACCTCGGAATCCGTGGTGGCCCTGGCGATACGGGCGATTCTCAATCTCCGCAGCCTGACTTGGTGACTTTGCTCCATCCATGTAAGTGTGTCGAAACCAACATGAACAATTCAATTCATCAGGCAACATACATGAACATGATGGAGAAGCAGATGACCAAGACCAACACAAAGGCCCCAAAAAAGATGAAGCCCATCCACTGTGGTGGCTTTGCGTTAGCCGCGTTACTGCCACGGCTGTTGACGAAGGGAAGGGCGTTTGGTGGCCGAAGGAAGGTGGCGGGCATGTTGCTGGTAGGCGCCATTACAGCAAGTGGGAATCTTTTTGCGTTTCAAACCTCTAATTCCTTGCTGGGCAGTGCGTGAAATCTGGAGGCATGGCCATGATGGAGTTTGATCAATGCCATTTTTTTCAGCATACACTGCACACAAGTGCAGTTTGTCATCAGATACTGCTTCAAAGCTCGAGACAAGGAGAGTTCTCTCGGTTCCTAATGACTTGCCACCCCCAAGCCCCAACACCTGCACAGCCTCAGCCATTCCGTCAAAGGGACGTCAGGCCAAGACTTCGCCCCTTGTCCAAGCACATTCTATCTGTCAACCACACGACTGCAAAACATGGTGACCCTGTTGCGTACTGCTTGTTGATAAATCGTGCCGTTAACCCAAGCCAGCAGAGCTACTAATTTCCAT
The DNA here is from genome assembly GCA_027946355.1 of Collariella sp. IMI 366227. Taxonomy (NCBI): domain Eukaryota; kingdom Fungi; phylum Ascomycota; class Sordariomycetes; order Sordariales; family Chaetomiaceae; genus Collariella; species Collariella sp. IMI 366227. Next base: position 377,575 of record JAPEUS010000018.1, read on the forward strand.
CAGAATGTATCACAATGTCGCTGAAATGTAATACCTTTTTGAAGCATCATGGATGAAAAACAACCCAATAAACCTGCACCAAACACCCCAAATGTTAATATTGACACCGGTGTGACTGACCGCAAGCCCAGTAGGAGCTCTCTCTGCCTGAAATAAAGATGCCATGTCCGACTTTCACTAATCTTACTCTCCACCCAGCCCCTGAATTACACCCGACACCGTCACATCAAGAACATGCGCCGTCGAACACACAGCCAAACTCTGAGGAAGACACCTTCAACATTGAGAACAATCCCTTTGGTCTCTCCCCGGGACAACTTTCAAAATTGATAGAACCAAAGTCCGTTGCGACTCTCCAAGCAGTCGGCGGCTTACCGGGGCTTGAACGTGGCCTCAGAACCAATGTCCAGGCAGGCCTGAGCATCGACGAAACCATCTTAAATCCAGAAGAAGGCCCAAATATCTCCAGCACCACCACAAAGCCCCCGCACCCCACCCCTCCTCCTTCCCCATCCCCACACCCCCACAAACACCCCGCCCTCACGCCCTTCCTCACACGCCGCCGCATCTTCGGCACCAATCTCCTCCCGGACCGCGAATCCAAATCCTTCCTCGCGCTCGCCTGGATTGCACTGCACGACCGCGTGCTCATCCTCCTCAGCTTTGCAGCCGCCATCTCACTCGCACTGGGCCTCTACCAGACCTTCTCCGGCGGGCATTCTGAGAAGGAGGAGGGCCAGAGGGGGGCAAAGGTTGAGTGGATTGAGGGTGTTGCTATTATTGTGGCGATACTTGTGGTGGTGTTGGTCGGGGCGCTGAATGACTGGCAAAAGGAGAGGCAGTTTAGGAGGTTAAATCAGAAGAAGGAGGATCGATTTGTGACGGTGGTGAGGTCTGGCAGGGAGGAGAGGGTGTCGGTGCATGATGTGCTGGTGGGGGATGTTATGGTGTTGGAGCAGGGTGATGTGATTCCGGTGGATGGGGTGTTGGTTAAGGGGTATAATGTTAGTTGTGATGAGTCGTCGTCGACGGGGGAGTCGGATGTTGTGAGGAAGATGCCTGCCGGGGAGGTTGAGCAGGCTCTGCGGGAGGGGAATGCCGACACGGGGAAGCTAGATCCCTTTTTGCTGTCCGGGGCTAGGGTGCTGGACGGCGTGGGGAGGTTTCTGGTGACGGCTGTGGGGCCGCATTCGAGCTTCGGGCGAACTATGATGGCGCTTCGCAATGACCCGGGCATGACACCGTTGCAGGCGCGGCTTAATGTGCTTGCTGGTAAGAAGCCTACTCCTAAATTTCCTCCAGTGTAGCTGCTAACAAGACTCAGGGTATATCGCCAAACTCGGCAGTGCGGCAGGGCTGCTACTTTTTACCGTGCTCTTCATCGAGTTCCTTGCCCGACTTTCAGGAAACCTGGCCAGCGGCGAGGAAAAGGGGCAGAACTTCCTTCGCATCCTCATCACAGCCATCACCATTATCGTGGTCGCCGTGCCCGAGGGTCTGCCGTTGGCCGTGACACTCTCCCTCGCTTTCGCCACGAAGAAGATGACCAGAGAGAACAATCTCGTGCGGCATCTGCAGTCCTGCGAGACCATGGGCAACGCAACCGTCATCTGCTCTGATAAAACCGGGACGCTGACGCAGAACGTCATGACTGTTGTTGCGGGGAGTTTAGGCACTCGGGGTATCACTTTCGGAGATAGAAACTTCTCCCCTCCGAACTGTGATGATGCAATACAGCTCTTAACAGCCGAGCTTGCATCCACCATCCACCCTGAGGTTCGCGAGCTCCTCAAGGAATCCATCGCCATCAACACAACCGCCTTCGAAGGCGAAGAAAACGGCCAACAAGTCTTCATTGGCACCAAAACCGAAACCGCGCTCCTCGACTGGGCAAAACAGAGCTTCACCCTCGGCCCCCTCGCCACCGAGCGCACCAACCACCCCGTCGTTCAAGTTTTTCCCTTCAACTCATGCCTCAAATGCATGGCTTCCGTCAGTCGCCTCCCCAACAACCCCAAGAAATACCGCCTCCTCATCAAGGGCGCCCCAGAAGTCATCCTCAAGCATTGCACCACCGCCCTGACCGATCCCACCCAACCCCTCTCACACACCCTCCAACAAACAACCAAACCGCCATCTCTACCACCACCACCCACTACGCCACCCTCTCCCTCCGCACCCTCGCCCTCGCCTATCTTGACCTCGACACTTGGCCCCCACCACCACCCCACGACGACATTCCTGGAGACGCAAACACATACCTCAACGACCTAACCTACCTTGCCATCCTCGCCATCCAAGACCCTGTGCGCCCCGGCGTCCCCGCCGCAGTCCACGCCTGCCACCGGGCGTCTGTGGCCGTGAAAATGGTTACGGGCGACAAGGTCGAGACAGCAAGAGCCATCGCGCGCGAGTGCGGGATACTCACCCCCGACTCCGAGAACGAGAACAACAACAGCACATCAATAATGGATGGCGCCGAGTTCCGGCGTTTGCGGGATGAGCAGCGCCAGGGGGTGGTTAAGGGGTTGAAGGTTCTGGCGAGGTCAAGTCCGGATGATAAGAGGGTGTTGGTGGAGGTGTTGAAGGGGCTTGGGGAGGTTGTGGCCGTGACAGGGGACGGGACGAATGATGCGCCCGCGCTGAAGGCGGCGGATGTTGGGTTCTCGATGGGGGTGATGGGGACGGAGGTGGCGAAGGAGGCCTCGGATATTATTCTGATGGACGACAATTTCTCGTCGATTGTGCATGCGCTTGCTTGGGGCAGGGCGATTAATGATGCGGTAAAGAAGTTTTTGCAGTTTCAGATCACGGTGAATATTACGGCGGTGGTGTTGACGTTTGTGTCGGCGGTGGCGAGTGCTGAGGAAAGGTCCGTGTTGAATGCGATTCAGTTGCTGTGGGTGAATCTGATTATGGATACGTTCGCGGCGTTGGCGTTGGCGACGGATCCGCCGAATGGGAGTTTGTTGGATCGGGTGCCGGAGCCAAGGAGGGCGCCGCTTATTACGCTGACGATGTGGAAGATGATCATGGGGCAGTCGGTGTACCAGCTGGTGGTGTGTCTAACGCTGCATTTTGGTGGGCCGGGTTTCCTGCGGTATCCTGAGTCACAGCTGCGGACACTGGTGTTCAACACGTTTGTGTTTATGCAGATCTTCAAGCTTGTCAACAGCCGGCGCATCGATAACAAGCTCAACATCTTTGAGGGGCTGCACCGAAACCACCTGTTTATGCTGATGATGAGCATTATGGTAGCCGGGCAGGCGCTCATTGTTTTCGTTGGCGGGGCGGCGTTCGTGGTGGTGCGGTTGACTGGTGTGCAGTGGGCCATCTCGCTGGTGCTTGGCTTCATGTCGATTCCGGTCGGTATTCTCATCCGCCTAGTTCCTGATGTCTGGGTGAGGGCTTGTGTACGGCGACTGCCGGGGTGGCCGAGGTGGAGGCGGAAGCGTGCCCAGGGGTCGGATGAGGAGGCGGGTCAACGTACTGGAGATGGCGTTGCCGCCTCAGCGACTGGTCGGGATCTTGGCAGTGCCATGTTTGCAGTGAGAGATGACCTCGCATTTCTCAAGCGGGTGCGTGGAGGCCGTATTGCGGGATTGAGCGAGGCTCTTGCAGTTAAGCCAAGTTGGAGCAATGATGACACCGGCCGACCGAGACGCACCAAGTCAACGATGTGGTCAGCTGTCAGCATGCCAGGCCTGCTGGCTGCCAGCATTGGTGCTATGTCGCCCGTCTCGGAGAGGCGTGTGCCCGGGAGGACTCGTGGTGTAGGGCCAAGTGGTCTTAAATGTGAAAAGTAAGAACTAGATGGTTGCTCGGAAGCCAAAATCATGTCAGGGTTGTGGTAAATATTTATCCACTCAGGGGCAGGGTCAACCTCACTTCAGAGACCCGACGGTCATCGTTTGAAGCAACAAAATCGCTGGTTATTGAGCGATACCTTAAAGATTACTTGCTCCCAAGGTGTTAGGGCCCCCTTGGTCAAACACGATCAACGCTGACAGCCTCTAGCCAACACGGCCTTGACGGTGTTGACCAACGAACACCCCCATAGACTTGTTTTATCTGGCCTGGCTCGAGGGACGAGCTGCGACTCTGTTTGTGTAGCGTTCCGGTGGCCCGCAAAGACTATCCGTCGTTCGACATCGTACCAACCCAACTGCTCCTCTGCCGGCGTTCCCGGTGCTCCTGAGAGGCTGAGTAAGGCAGCGGAACTCTCCACACCCGCTCTGCCGCACAGAAGAACAGTTCGTTTATTCCAAAGCAGAGCGAGAGGACGGGCCCTGGATGTTCGTTAAAAAGAGAAGAAAATGCCGTCTCGCGGTCAGGAGGTGACATACAAGGCGTTCGGATGACACCAAGGATCGAACCCGCAGGGCTCCAAATCTCGACGCCATCTCCGCAGGCGGCGAAGACGTTGCCTCGTTTGTCGCTGATGAGGCCCCAGCATCTGGGACTGAGCGGTTGAGCAAAAACCCGTTTTCCGAAAAGAAAGGGCGCACCGTCTCGCTGGACCACGTCGAATGCGTAGATGATTGCAGAGGGGCGCCAGCTGGGGGTGACTTGTCAGCATTGGACGGTAGGCTGGGTTTGAAGGAACAAAAGTTGACTCACTCCTGTTTCTCTTCTGTATTTAACTGAACCACGTCTGAAACGTACAGTCTTTTTTCCTCCGGGCCGAACGCCAGTCCCAGCGGGGAAATCAAGTCCGCTGCCATCATGCGAACATTGCCAGAGAAGCTTCGTCGGAACACTCCCTTGGGAAGGATAGGTTTTATTTTGGAGCTACCTCCAAAAGCGACAGTTCCGGAGTCAATAAACCACAACGAGCTGTCTTTGGCAAGCGCAACATCGTACACTGAGTTGAAGCCACGGCCAAAGTAGTTCGTTGCCAGCGGCTGTCCCATTGCTGGTGGAACGCCGTAAATGCCGCCCAAACTTCCTGGGGCAAGTTCAGAGCAGAAAATACCGGCATCGCTCTGGGGAGCCCCCTTCGTGGGATAGGGAATCAGAAGCGGCGGCTCGTACTCCACAAGTCACAGTCTGTGACATGACCAGAAGTGTGACGGCGAATGCGATGGCCAGCATGACAACTTTTGATGGCTTGGACCCGGAGCGCCGCAGAGTGGTGAAGTATAACCCATCGGTCTTGGGCTGATAGAAACATGCCTTGAGCTCGTAGGTGGTCGGTGGGGATAGGTTACAGGGGTCGAAAAGCGTGGAGAATCAAGGTGTTGGGCCGAGGATCGACGACAGGCCTGGTGCGTACTGGGCGATAGAGACCTACTCAGCGCTCTTTGCACCCAGAGCCTTTGGAAGACCGCTGCTCCACAACTCGGGTCAATAGTCCGCATTTTCAATGGCATAAGAAAAACAGCTGGAAGGACTGCTTACACGAGAAGGTTGTCGATGGCCGCTGCTCGGGGATCTACTACCTGCCAAACAACAGAATCAGGAGACTTGTTCCTCTCCCAACGTTTCCTGTCTCACAGAAAACACGGCCCAGGACAAAATGAGCAGATTGCGAGTTGTCTCACCTCAACCGGGCATCGGTGTAGAGACACCTGTTGACAATGCCGACCAGATGGCGTCGCCATTGTGCCCGGTGATGTTACAGTCCAGCCCATGTTTAAGAGCGTCGCAATTATACATCCAAGTTAGGGGCGCCACCGAAGCGAGGTGTAAATAAGATGTAAACGGGGGCAGGCTAAGCGAAGCGTAGGATCTGTTGAAGGACGAGACGAACGAAAAGACCAGGGAATTGAAGATGTTGGCTAAAGTGCAACCCAGGAGTTTGCTGGTGGATCAGTTGGTGTTCCGCTTAGGCGAAGTCGCCTGCTTCTTGCAGGTATCCGACACCCTGGGTTTAAAAATGGAAGGGAAATTATACACAGAGGTCAGTGCAGAAAACGCTGGATGCGGAAAAGGTGCGCTTGCGAAACCTGGCCAAGCGAGGAAAACCTTCGAGATATCTTTTTCGCTCCTTCCCATGGGAGTTCAAAGGCCAGGACACCTTGATGGGATATGTCGACTCCAGGTCTTTCGGTACGAAATCTGAAGGCTGCAAGTGTCGCATTTTCTTGCTTAAATAGCCCATTCAAACCCACAATTCTATCCTAAACACCGTGACTTTGTTGAAGTCCGGATCCTGAATCTCTCAGAGGTCTTGTTCCTCGATCAGCGCAGTCACAAGGACAAGGTTCAAACGGAGACTGTAGGGGCATTGGAACGGCAAGCCAGAGGCCACAGCAAAAACGAGGTAAATAGAGCGGCGTTCCAATGATGACAGACCTCGAACTCGTTTCGGCTATCCCCAACAGCACGATGGAGCGGCAGTAACATGATGATCCGACTTCTCAATTGTGTCGTTCCTCATGCCAATGTCATATCCCGGCCTAGCGACCGCCAAAACTCCCACCCTCCTACTCCTGAAATGATGTGCTCGCAAGAATATCCCCCAACGCCGTCAACTCCACCCTTTGTCATTCTTCAATCCATAAGTAAACGCAGCCCTCATCCAAGCACAAACCCCACCTCAACCATAAACACCCCCCCATCACCACGCCCTAACATCCCCTTCCTCGCAGGGCATTCCCACATCGACCTCGTCCAGTGTCTCCACGATCCAATGTTTTGTCCCCACACAACCCATCAGCAATCCGTGTGCCCACGAGCCTCATCAACCACAACCACCCCAAACTCATAAAAAGAGACTTACCTGGTCAAAGCACTGCCCCCCATGCGGCACCTGCCCCAACACGTGCGTCATCGCCGCATTGAGCTCATCAATCTGCGTCCTCCCAGATTCCAGCTGCTGTAGCGCACGGCCCAGCTGCTTCTCGCACTTCTCCATCCTCACCACTTTCTTCTCCAGCAGGCGGAGCTTGGCCTTGAGGCGGCAGCGGTGCACCATCTTCATCTTTTGGCCGGCGGCGCGGGGGTGGAGTCGTCGGCTGCCGGCTTGGCAGCGAGGGCAGGGGCGGTGACGGGAGCGGCGGCCGGGGCCTTGGTAGGTCTGCGGCCGTGCCGATGCTTTTTGTGCTTCATGCTGCGGTTGTGCGACATTTTTTTTTTTGCTGAGGAAAAAACAATGTGGGAGAAAAGCGCAAAGTTGGGACCTGGGATGCTGGGGGATGATAGTTTTTTTTTGTATTTAGTGATTGAACTTTGCGCGCGCGTCTTGAAGTTCCTGCCTGTTGGTGGTCGGGTAGGTCCCGGGTGATGAGGCTCGGGAAAAGTGGGTGTGCAACACGAGCAAGACCCGATATTCCCTATTCACGGTCGACGACATTGGCAAAAAACAAGGCGACAATAGAAGCGACCGTTCCGAATAGTAAAACGCGGGAGCTTTTGTGATGTTGAAACTTTGCAGGTGTGCACCCACCAAAATCCCCCTCCACCACCAGCCTCCCTCTCATTTTCCAATTCCAGCACGCAATATCACTCACGTTCGCAACGATTCGTTGCGACTGTTCCCTCGAATTTCCCCATTTTTTTCCTTTTCCCTTCCTTACGATCTCCACCATCGCCATGGGCATCAACCACGGCGACAACGACACCACCATTGGGGTCACCGACCCCGCCGCCTCGTAGTCGGTAAGGCACTCTCGCATCCACATCGCTTTGCCAGCTTTGGTGTCAGATTCTCGCATGAGCGAAAAATCACCTGGAATATAATCATTTACACCCTTCTTCATCGGCCGACAGACGCTCTTAAACGACTGAGTCGATCTCCGCTCTGCTTGGACATCATCGCCTGGACGGGAGCGCGTCGATCGTCATCACGTCGCCTCGAGCCGTCCATGGCTCGCGCCTGCGTGTCGCTGAGGCCCACCCCGGCGCGCGCGTTGTAGTGCGTTTTTCCACCCGGTGCCAATTCCCTCGCATTCTCAATAAAGCGTCGTACAGGAAATGGCCGGGCGGCCGCCGACCACTGAGGGTTAGTCTGCTCTTGTCAAGCAGAGGCGGCATTCAACATCCCCATTGCCCAAAATCCCAGGGCCCCTGGTGAGATTCGGATTAGCATTTTACGGTTGGGTCGTGGGGCAGAAAGCTACCCCTTCTCGGAGGGAGTGGCGCTGGATATGACACTTTTCGCGTGACAGCTTGACGAGACTTACCACTTGGTTCGTCTGCTGACGGGTGCATATGACAGGATCCAACGCGACTTTCACGGCCTCGCTCTTCGTTCCCAGGTAAGTACGTCTTTTCCCTTCTCAACACTTTCCCTTCGTACCCCTCCCTCTACCTCTCCTCTATTTTTTTTCGTTCACCCCACCCACAAACCTCTTCTATCCCGCATTGTGCTCGCCATCCACCACGCAGGATCCCTCCGTCGCCGTCTCCCTCGCCTTCCTCGCTAATCCCATGATGAACCGCGCCCCCATCGCGGTGAAGGAGGCGGTGAAAACCCTCAGCCAGAAAGTCAAGAAGGCGCAGGACCTCACCGCGGCGTCGCTGGTGCAGTTGGACAACGACATGCGCATCGTCTATGCCAACACCGTCATCGAGCAGGAGAAGGCCAAGGACCTAGAGGGTTGGATGCGCTAGGTGCGCACCGACGCCAAGAAGGCAATTGGCGAGGTGCAGATTCGCCTGGACGCTCTGCTGGAGATCATGACGCTGCACTTCACCGAAGAGCAGAAAGCCATGGTATGTGTTGCCTCCATCGTTCGGGTTTGCTGTGATTGCGTGCTGACTTTGCTTCTCTTGACAGTTTGCAGAGGCCGAAGCCAACGTCCGTGCTATGAGGGCTGAGATGGACGAGAAATACTTGCGCCCGGTCGATGGCAAGAGGCCGGATGGCGATCATTTTGAGTGATAGGAACTGACGGAGAATGGCGTTGATGGGGAATCTTTGGGGTTTGCGTGCTATTGAAGGTACCTAAGGGCGTCAGTAACTTTGATGAGCTGGTGGAATACACTGTTTCCTCCCCCATTCTGCCTCGGTGATCGATGAGTTCAGCGTGACTAGATCTAATGCCTGCTCATGAGCCTTACCCCATGAGATGAAGACCAAAACACATTTGAACGGGAGGAGAATTCGCAATTTGAATATGGTGTCCAAGCTCCAGGCAATGATGCTCCCATTGAACGCCCGCTATACTTGTACAAGGGGTGGGATGCCCTGGCGGCGGCGACCTTGTCCGATGTCCACCACATCAACCTAGTGCTTGGCCTCGCCCTCCTTCTTCTCCGCCGAATCCGCCTGCTCAATGAACTTCCTGTACATTGTGTCAGACAACCTTGAAGCTTCAAGGTCGATGCATGGGGTGGGATGAGCGCACTTGATAAAGTCGGCCTCGTCGGGGCTGGAGGCGTTGATCGGGGGAGCGGCCGGGGTCTTCGCGCTGCCGCCAGTCATGGCATAGATACCGCCGAACATCGTGCCGAGGACACCCATCGCCAGCTGCAGCGTCGTCGAATGTTAGCCCAATGCTCTGTTGTTTGAGGTGTTCATGAATCGGATCGATCGCGCTTCGGGGGTTCTCGGGAGAAAAAAGAAACCGGACGGGTGGTGTTGTGTCTGCGTTCATTTGGGATGACTGACGTATTGAGAGGCAACCTGCGTGCCGAAGATGTTGTACTTCTGGACCATGGTGACGACGGTGAGACAGGGGGACCGAGTGGGCGATGTGGTGCTGTTCGGGAGTCTGGGGTCTGGCGGACAAAAGCTGAAAAGTGTCGCAGGACGTCAAGCTCCGTTCCTGGAGTCCCGAAATTTTGCCAGGGTGCAATGGGATGAGCCGAGCACAGACCGCTTTTCCTTAGCTAAGCGGGCGGGGAGAGGGATGCGGCCCGGATGCCAAGCGCGTTTCAACCGACGGGGATCTCTTATCGCCAAGTGGTGGAGAAGCGGGTGTCAAACTACGTCACCAAATAACACCGGGGAAGAGAGGAGTGAGATGGGGTCCATTTCGAGGTTGCCGCGACTCAGCCGCCTGTGAGCGCGAAATATATAGATCAGGCAGCGAATCAAGCAAGCTTGACGTTTCTTCACCCAAAGCAGTTGTCTCTCATATTGAGCCATTCTTTCCCGACCTGTCCCGATCATACCCGACTGGGAGCTGACACGCGGGGCAACACCATTCGCGTGGACAATTGACACTTCTTTCATTCAACAACAACCCCAGCTTCACCTCCAGCTCTCAAACACAATCGTAACATGTGGCCATTTGGCAGTAGCTCAGACAAGCCGACGGGACCGGCAGCTCCCCAAAATGATGCTCCCAAAGAAGCCAACTTTTACGACGAGCTCGTCGAGGGCTAGTACGTGCCGCCCTCGACCTCCTTCCCCCACCCAGCCATCTCCCTCCCTAACCCACCCCCTCTCCCACAGCGCCCCTCCCTCCACAGAATCCAACGTCCGCTACGCCGCCTACGCCTCCCGCTTCCGCACGATCCTCCTCTCGGCCCACCGCTACGTAGCCTACACTTCGGACATCGGCGAGTCCTTCCGGCCCGTCGCGCACCCCTGGCTCGTCCGCGGCGCCTATGGCGTCTCGTGGGCCTACATCCTCGGCGACGTTGGCTACGAGGGGTACAAGTCTTACTGGCACAACCAGCGGGTTTTGAACCCGCACATCGAGCTCACGACCCGGCAGCAGCAGATCCTGGGGATCACCGATACCGAGGTGGGGGGGGTGAAGAAGGAGCCGGCGACGCCGGGGAAGATTACGCCTTTGGATGATTATCGGACGGTAATGCTGCAGAGGGGGATTTTCCAGAGCTTGGCGAGTATGGGGTTGCCGGCGTTCACGATTCATAGTGTCGTGAAGTATAGCGGGCGGGCGATGAAGGATGTGAAGAATGTGAAGGTGCGGACTTGGGGGCCGATTGGATTGGGTTTGAGCGTGGTGCCGTTCTTGCCAGCCATCTTTGACAAGCCGGTTGAGAATGCTGTTGAGTGGGTGTTCCATAAGGGGTTCGAGGTGGTTGGCGGGCATGAGGCCGTGGGCAATGCGCCGTTAATTGGGAGGGAGAAGCAGTTGAGTGAGAGGCCGAAGGAGAAGAAAGAGTAGAGGGAAGGGGGTATCTCTGCTTTGTAAATGTGTACTATTACACTTGGTTTGATCATCGTCATTCTTCACGGGGAATTGGAATCATTGCTCCACAACATGGGTTACGATGTAGACAAATGGTGAGCGGCCATATTAAATAAAAATGGAAAACATCAAGCAATTGCTATGCTGCTGCTCCCGAGCATCCCAACCGGCATCTATCCTGAACGCCGGCCTGCCATCCCAAACGCTATGCTTGAAAATAAAGACGAAACATCCACCACAGCCCAATTCACGGCGTGATCAGATCCTGCGCCGGCCCGATACCCCTCAACAACACAACCGTATTCCCGCTCTGGAGCGCCGTCCCCAACTTCTCATTGAACTCCAGCACCCTCCCCCCTTCGACATGAAACACCCTTAACTTGTCCTCCTCGGCGCTCGACTGATTATTGACATTCTGCACCTGCAAACTCCTAGCCGCAGCATCCAACATCCTCCCCACCACCCAATCCCCGGAGTAAAAAAACTCCCCCTTCGGAATCTTTGCCTTCGCCGTCGCCGCCTCCGCCTCCACATACAAGTACACCCTCTTCTCGGGCCCAATCTTCGCATCCCCCTTGGCCGTCTTCTTCAGACTATTCACCGCAATCATCTGCGCCACCTTGGGCTTCTGCGCCGGCGTCGCAAGACTCTGCTTCGCCTGCTGCTTCTTCGCCGCGCCCCACAGCCGAAACCGCTCCAGCGCGCTCTTCGCCCCGTCCGCCACCGCCGCCGCCTGCGCTGCGCTGGCCGCCCGCGCACCAACAGGCACCTTGTTCTTGCAGTCGTGATCCTCCCGCAGCCGGTGCTTCAGGCAATAATCCCGGTTGCACCCCGCGCAATGCACACCCGGCACCAGGCTCGTCCCGACGGTTGTTTTGCACCCGGAGTCGGCGCATGGCTTGGGCTGTGTGAGCAGATCGCGCATGCGCCGGCCCTCGCCGGCGGAGGGAATAGCGAGCTCCGCGGCCCGCTTGCGCGCGGCCCATGCGCCCGGGTTGGTGCAGGCGTGCGAGTCTTCGGTGCGGTGGTCGAGGCAGAAGGTTTTGGAGCAGGATTGGCAGTGGAAGGGCAGGAAGTCAAGTTGGTTGCAGTAGGTGTATTGGCAGTGGGCGCCGATGAGGGACGTGTCGGTGCCCCGGCTGTCGGTGGTGGTGGACATTTTGATGTAAGATGTTTCGTTGCTGTTGTTGTTTGGGGGGTGGGGGGGACATGGTGGGCGGTGGGGGAGTGTCCCTTGGGTTGATTGATGAAGTGTAAATGAAGGGCTAGGTGGACAGGGTTAGGGTCCCTTTCTGCCTGGTCTCGATTGCGGCAGGCAAACGACAACCCCAGGATCGCGACGACGACCTCAAGTCAAAACCACTGCTTAGGTTATCGCATTCCTTCACCATGTTCTGCTGTCAAACACGAACAGGAAGCAAAGATGCCTCCATACGTCCCGCGAAAGCGGATACGCGAGAACAGTCCGCCACCCAAGGATGAGCCCAAACCCAGGCAGACGAGATCCCACAAGACCCCGATAGCGCCCCCTCGAAAGGCAACTCTGTTCGACGACCTCGACGCCACATCTACGCCTCGTTCCTCTACGCGAAACGACTCGTCAATTCTCGAAGTTGACGATAGCCAGGACGACGAAAGCTCGCTAACCTCCCTTTCGGATGCCGACTTTGAGGATGTCCCCACCGCAAAGCGACAAAAGATGGACGTAGAAGAGGACGAAGATGACGACGAGGATATCGAGTTCGAAGATGTTGAGACACCAAACATGGCGATACCAGATATGCCGACCCCCTCTGGCGACCTGGAGCTGACGCTCATCCGGGACACGAGGATATCGCTGGCGAATGCGCTAGGCAAGAAGGGTCCGTCGAAGCTGGAGCGCAGGATCAGGATTTCTACGCATTGTGTCCACGTTCAGCTTTTGATGTGGCATAATGCGATTCGGAACTCGTGGGCTTGTGATTCACTGGTTCAGGGAATCCTGCTGTCGCATATTCCTCCGAGGTTGTGGGCTGAGGTGGAGCGGTGGAGAAAGAACAGTGGTTTGGAGGTGCAGGAGGAGATGCCCAAGAAAGAGCTGAAATGGAAGGGCAAGATGAAGGGCAAAGGAAAAGCACCGGCACGCCAGTCTAGAGAATGGGGCGAGGCATCACAACGTCTGGAAAAGGGTGTTGTGGATATGAGTCACGGCGACCCTGTCTTTCGGCTGGTGAAGTACATCGCTGCCTGGTGGAAGCAGCGGTTCTGTGTCACCGGACCCGGCTTGCGAAAATGGGGCTACATGTCGCTGGAGAGGCTGGATCGTTTGGTGAAAGCTTTCAAGCAAGAGGGACACGACCAGGAGAGGTTTGGGGAACGGATCCGGAGCTTGGACGACTTTCGGCAATGCGCGCAGGGATGTGCTGGCAGCCGGGACGTCGGAGCGCAGTTGTTCACAGCCCTGCTACGAGCGCTGGGATTGGAGGCTCGTCTGGTGGCCAACCTTCAGCCGCTAGGTTTTGGGTGGAACAAGCTCGAGGAAGCCGACCCTGAAAAGGAAGGCTTCAGCACCTGCCAGACGCCCCAGAAGGATTCGGACACTGGTGCTCAGAAGAGGGCAACTGCTGTGAAAGTGACTGGGAGTAAAGCAGTGAAGACCGGCCCCAGTCGAGCTTTAAGAAAGCTCCCGAAGGCAACGCAGTTGGAAGACACATCAGATGTTGATCTTCTTGCTGACAACAGCGACGATGACCTCGCGATTGAGGTTCCTCAAGCACCCCAAAAGAGAGGGAAGGTCTATGACTCGGATCTGGAGTTTCCGCACTACTGGACCGAAGTGCTCTCACCAGTCACCCACAAGTACCTGCCGGTTGATTCGATCGTCAAGTCTGTAGTCGGAACAAATAGAGAACTCGTCGAGTCCCTCGAGCCACGCGGCGGGAAGGCAGACAAGGCCAAGCAAGTCATGGCCTACGCCATCGGCCACTCCCCAGATGGAACAGCCAAGGACGTCACAGTCCGCTATCTCAAGCGGCAGACACTACCCGGCCGCACCAAGGGGATACGTATGCCCGTGGAGAAAGTGCCCGTCTACAATCGCCATGGCAAAGTCAAACGCTACGACCAGTTTGACTGGTTTAAGTCGGTCATGCGCGGCTACGTCCGGGGCAACCAAAAACACCCCATTACCGAAGTCGACGAAGTCGAAGACACCACCGACCTCAAGCCCGCCAAGCCCGAAAAGAAAGAAATCAAAGAAGGCGAAGAAACCCTTCAATACTACAAACAATCACCAGATTTTATCCTCGCCCGCCACCTCAAACGCGAGGAAGCCCTCCTCCCCACCGCCCAGCCCGTCAAAACCTTCCGCCACAAATCCAAACCCTCCACCCCCACCCCAGAAGAAGAACCCGTCTACTCCCGCAAAGACGTCGTCCAAGTAAAGTCCGCCGAAACATGGCACAAACAAGGCCGCGCCCCCAAACCAGGCGAACAACCTCTCAAGCGCGTCCCCTACCGCGCCGCCACCACCAATCGCCGGCGGGAAATCGCCGAAGCCGAAGCCGCCACCGGCTCCAAAGTCCTCCAAGCCCTCTACTCCCACGCCCAAACCGACTGGATCATCCCACCGCCCATCTGCAACGGCGTCATCCCCAAAAACGAATACGGCAACATCGACCTATTCGCGGCCCACATGTGTCCCCAGGGGGCTGTGCACGTGCCCTACCGGGGCGCGATGAGGGTCGCGAAGAGGCTGGGGGTGGATTACGCGGAGGCGGTGGTGGATTTTGAGTTTGGGAACAGGATGGCGGTGCCGGTGATTCAGGGGGTGGTGGTGGCGGAGGAGGAGTATGGAAGGGTGATGGAGGAGTTGGAGAGGGATGAGAAGGAGAGGGAGAGGAAGGAGGATGAGAAGAGGAGGAGGGTGGCGTTGGGGGTGTGGAGGAGGATGGTGATGGGGTTGAGGATTGTGGAGAGGATTAGGAGGGATTATGGGGATGGGAAGGAGGGGAGGAGGAGGGGGGTGAGGAGGGGGTGGGTTTGTGGTAGGGGATGAGGGTGGTGGTGGTGAGGGAGATTGGGAGGATGAAGAGATGGGTGGTGGGTTTTTGCCGGAGGGGTTTGAAGAGGAGGAGCATGAGAAGACGACAGCATCAACCTCGGCGTTTTTTCCTGTCGTTGATGATGAGGATGGCGGAGAGGATGGACTTGAGGTTGATCACGGAGAGGATGCAGACACCCCAGCTGCTGAGCCAACGATATCGGCCATGAGCACGAGGCCGAAGCGGAAGGCGGCCGCTAAGGCCAAGCCGAGGGACACTCGCCGAAGAAGACGGCGTAATGTTCCATCGAGCTCAGAAGAGGAAGACGAGGAGGAGGATGAGGTCTCGGATTCGGAGGATGATTGACCGGTATCAATGACTTTTGTTCCTTGGTTTGGCCTGGTCGATGGCGTGCAAAAGCACTCTTTAGTCCCAGGACTGCGCCGTCCGAATCTTGAAGATACGGGCGTAGCGCAAGGCTTCTGACATGCCTCTTCAGCATTGGCTTTCGCCCATGGGGTAACACAAGGGTCTAATAAATGAAAGCCATGGTTGGCTTGAATCGCTTAGCTCAACATGTTCAGTCAGTCAGCATTCCGGGAAATTTCCACTGGTTTCTATCTGGTATGCATTGCGAAGACGGTGCGGCGCGAAGTAGCTTACGGAACAGGTTCATGCAGCATTGAGCTGTCCATGTTTATTGCCTCGCAGGGCACTCGGCTTGGTCACATTATGAAGATGAGCTCTCTAAGATTCTTGAACACTCTGTCCTGCGCAAACCCTCTTAACAAACACGTCCAGGTTGTCTAAGTACCTGTTTGAGGTACCGCTGCTAATCGAAGCTGTATACTTCCATGCCAGGTTCATGTTGCGAGAGCGCAGCCTGAAAGTGAATGGTGTTGACTGAGGTGACTGCGAGCAGGGCCCACAACGTATTCCGGATTGAGCAATTGACTTACAGTTAACTAGTTAACTAGTTAACTAACGCTAACTAACGTTCTTAGTTACAGATTCAACACACAAATATTTCCCGATTAGGTGAGAGTGGGTCTCGGTACCTCCACGGCCCTACCAACAACAGAGCTGCCAGCACCTTCCCCAAGTTGAGTCTCATGACCACACAAAGTCACTTACCACTGCGCGATTCAGAAATGCGCAGGTGAAAACAACAGAAGACATCTGCCCCTCCAGCCGTGCGCACCCGCTATCCATCCACAGCTCATTACGCTCGCCTCCTGTCTGTTTGTTAGCGAGCCACAGGCAAGCGGGTTGCACTCCAGCTGGCACATCCCCAGCCGCTGGCCTGTGTGCCCTAGGACTCAGGTGCCTGGCGTGGGCAGCCTTGACTCACGAGACTCTGGCAGCTTTGTTAGGCCCTGAGCGATTCTTTCTGTCATTGAAGAGCGCTGCCTTCACCAAGCTCGCTGATTTAAGGCTTCAAGCACCCAGTAAGCCTCACCACTTGTCGCCTTTGCCTCAGTTATCCTTGGCACCAGAACCCATCATCAACTGCTGCGAGATCCCGTCGACTGCTCTTCCATCCTTGCCAGTTGCCCACCTGCTTTCCTCCTTCGTACATCGCCGCCCAATTCCCAGGGCAGTTCTGGACCTGGAATATTTGTTGAAAATCCGGTAATCGACTGCCGTCTCGTTTTCTTTTCGTTTTTCGATCCTCGACACTGCTTCTCCCTGGTCAGCCTTAGAATGGCCGACCGACATGATGTTGTGATCATCCTCAATTCTCCCTCTCCCTCGCCGCCTCCTCCACCGCCTTTGGATGCCGATGCCGATGCCGACTTCTGGGCCTTGGACATCGACCAGTTTTTTTGAGTTGTGAGTGCTTCCACGACTTTTTCTCCATTTCTCAACTTCCAAAAGTTGCCCTAGTGTCTTTGAGGCTATCCAACCGGCGGATGTTCTCCCCCACCTGTGGTTCTCTTCGATGGGTGCGTAAGATCATCTAAGTCGCCCCTTTTCCGAATTCGCAGCATACCAGGTAACCGGGCATTTCTCACGCCTTCCCGGACAAGTCTTCAGCCATCACTACTCACCCCAACTTGCTTCACATCCTCTTCCCGAGCTTTCCCCTTCTTCCAATCTAACTCCGGCATCTCAATTGCCAGTCTCAGATTCTTCCCAGATCTTCTTGCTGGAAGACTACCAAATTGGATCTAGTTCATCATTCAACGCCTCATAGACGCAAGATATATCAGTCTTCGTTTAGCAGCAGCTTCTTTGAGCGAGAAGAGGCACCCGACTTTGCGCTGACATACAAAATCAGTCCTTCAGAACAGCCACATCCCATGGCTTTCGTCCACAGGCCCAACTTGGAGATCGCCCCAAATGTCAAGCCACCCAGCTGCGAAGACGCGGTCTTGGAGTGCTTCCCTGACATCTGCCTCGACTATCTTAAGAGTCAGATCGCTCTGCATGAAGGAGACAGCCAACGCATCATATACCATCTCTTGGACGAACAGGACGGTGACAGGCCATATCCGAAACGCCAAAGGGGGCTGAAGCGAAAGCGTCCGGAACCAGAACCGGAAGACGAAGAAGAAGACTTGCGGAGGAAATTTGCGTTGAGAGACCCGCGACGTGCTGATAAAAGTCGCGACTACGTCAGAGTCTACACCAGGGCCGCGTAAGTGCCCCCGTCATCAGAATCCACTACCAAAGCACTGTTCAAAAAGCTGACACCCACCCAGCAAGGCTCTCCTCAAGTCTACATTTCCTCTTGCCTACGCTGAAGACGTCGAGAACGTGTTCAAGCAAAACGACTACCAACTCTACTCGACCTATGTGATCTTGGATAAAGCTTGCGCAAACCCCAGCAACGGACCTCTGACGAGGTTCAAGAGACCCATTTCCGCACGCTACGACCCCGTTCAAGCCATGCGAGGCAGCGCTTTCGAGGCGGAGCGGGATGCCCTGGCCGAGTTCGATGCGGTGCACGCGCACTCACAAAGAACACGCGCGGCGACCGCCGCCAGGGAACTTGAAGAGCAACAGAGGATTTTGGAAAATCTGCGGAAGGACCAAGAAGAAAAGCTGAACTGGGACATGGCCAAGGCCGAAGGCACCCTCGACGACTGTGGATGCTGCTTTCACGAGTTTCCTCGAAACAGGATGATCCACTGCGCCGCCGACGCCCACTGGTTTTGCCGGAAGTGTTCTCGGGTCATGGCCGAGAATGCCATCGGTTCCTCCAAGTACGAGCTCAAATGCATGTCGATCGACGACTGCGATTCAGTCCTGGCACCTTACCAAAAGACGTTGTTTTTGGATGCCAAGACGATTGCAGCGCTGGATGATCTGGAACAGGAAACCGTGCTTCGGATGGCCGGCATCGAGAACTTGGTCACTTGCCCTTTTTGCCCTTACGCCGCCGAGTATCCTCCCGTGGAAACCAACAAGGAGTTCCGCTGCGAGAATTACACCTGCGGTGTGGTCAGCTGCCGCCTCTGCCGGGAAGAGACCCATATTCCCAAGTCCTGCGCGGAAGCTGCGCGCGAGCGAGGCTACTCGGCCCGTCACAAGATCGAGGAGGCTATGTCCGCGGCTCTGATCCGCAAATGCAACAAATGTAAGGCATCTCTACTATCATATTGCCTAGCTGTACTGACCATGCTCAGGCACAACCCCATTCATCAAGGAAAACGGCTGCAACAAGATGACATGCGTTCGACCCGGATGCAGAAACGTCCAGTGCTATGTCTGCTCCGTGTCGTGCGATTACTCCCACTTCGACAGAACTAACGGGACTTCGATTGCGAGTCGAGGGAAATGTCCCTTGTTCGACAGCGTGGAGCAGCGACACGAGGACGAGGTCAATGCCGCTCTGCAGGAGGCCCGCAAACAGGTCGCCGAGGAGAACCCTGATGTCAGCGCAGACCTGCTGGACATCGCCTTTTCGGAGAGAGTGAAACAGGACGACGAGCGCCGCAAGGCCGCCAGCAACCCGCCTCAACAGCCCAACAGGTTGCCCCCAGAGCTGCCAGTGGGCTATCACCAACTTGCCCAAGCTTTGCATCTGGTGCGTCGCGTTCCACAACCTGCTCTAGCTCAACAGCCCAACGGACAAGTCCCCCAGCAGCCAGCTCAGGCTCCCCGGCCGGCCAACGGACAAGGCCCCCATCTTGCGAGGGCTGCGCCCGGAGACAGTAAGTTGAATTCTCGACCTAAGTCTGAACTCTGGTCTCGTACTTAAACTAACCCTATAGTTTATGACCCAGACTTGTATGCAGCCATGATGGCGAGGGCGGCCAATTTTCGAGTGCCCGGATTGCACCGGATCAGACGCCTACCAGCGAATCCTGGACCCCCAAACAACCAGCAGTTCCAGTTCATCCACGAACAAGGCCGACCCGCTCAGCAGCGAGCAAAGCCCGTGGAGCCGGCGTTGGGTGAGCCGGCAGCCCAGGCCGCCTGTCCAAGGGATATCATCCTGGAAAGGGATCCTATCCTGGAAAGGACCCGAGCATTAGTAGCCGCCCAAGAAGCCGGGCTCAGAGCCCTCAACGCCCGCCATCCCCACGCGCAGATACCGCAGCTACCGCAGCCAATTACCCCCGAGAATCGCACTGCTACCGTGGGCGCTGCAGGGAATGTGTTGGACCAGGCCGCCGAACTGCTCCGCCTCTCCAAGGACGCCGCCACACCCGCGACCACCCGAGACACGATTCTTGCGGCCCGCGAAGCCATCCTCGCGACCCAGGGCGACCGGCATTCCTCTAAGGAGTTAATACGGGGTCTCAACTCTCCTAATGCTGTGGGCG
The DNA here is from genome assembly GCA_027946355.1 of Collariella sp. IMI 366227. Lineage (NCBI taxonomy): Eukaryota > Fungi > Ascomycota > Sordariomycetes > Sordariales > Chaetomiaceae > Collariella > Collariella sp. IMI 366227. The sequence continues at coordinate 397,423 of JAPEUS010000018.1, forward strand.
ACTTTAGGGAGATATTTGGCCATGCCACCCGTCTGCGCGCCCTCACCAGGACTCCCGTTACCGAAAAGGCCCGCGCAACGCTCCTTGCCGCCCATGACGCACTACTCACGACCCGTGCCGGCAGCTATCTCGCTGCGAAGAAGCGGCAGCCGCATGCACCTGAGCAACCGGCTGCTGCTGCTACTATGGGGAATAGTGGTGGTGTGCAACAGCAGGCTGCTGTGCCTGTTCGGGCTGACAACGCTACTATCGATCCCAGAAGGCTTGGGCACCGGCCGGGCTCGCCATGGAATCCGCTGCAGTTTGAACAGCCGTGGAATGGTGGTAATGCCGCCGGCGGTGCTGCTGCTCGTGGCGGCGCTACCCCTGCCGGCGCTGCCGCCACCGTAGCAGCCGCCATCTCCGCCGCCGCAACTGCCACCGGAGCCACCACCGTAGCAGACTTAGCAAACTCCCTCCTCGCCAGCACCCGTCTCCCCGAAATGCAATACATGCCTCGCCTCCGCGCCGTTGTCCGGTCCCAAGCCCGAACCCGGGCTCGTGCCCAAGCCCCAGCTCAAGCCCCAGTTCTAGCCCAGGCCCACGCGGAGGCGCGCCCTCAAGCCATTGCTGAGGTGCAAGCACGGGCGCAGGTACAGGCACAGGCACAGGCACAGGCAAATACTAATAACAATCACCTCCGCGCGGCCGACGGCCGGCCGCCAGAGCAGATATATCGGGTGGGGTGGTGGGGTGGGTATGCAGTCGCCGATTCCTCCGAGGCAGTCGCTGCCGGAACTGTCGCCGTGGAACCCGCTTCCTGATCCGCTGCCGTGGTAGGATGATGGGGTGGACCGGCGAGTGAGGGAGAGGGGGATGAGGGGGTTGCGGATGGTTATGGAGGTGGAGGGCAGGTTGTCAGGCAGAGGGTGGTGCGGGAAGGGGGCAGAGAGGTGGGCGGGGGTGTCGCAGGTGGAAAGATGGGTGCTCCGACCAGATCGTGGGTATGGAGCAGCGCGCGGAGGGGAGCTCCGAGGAGAGGAGGTGGGAGGACGGGATAAAGTGGACGAGTAGGGGCGGTTGTTGAGGGTGCACATGGAAAGACGCAGTCATTGGTTGTCATCGCGTCGGTTGAGCTGGCGAGGCTGCTCGTGGTTGGTCAACACAGCGTTGGGCGGGTGCGCGTCGGGACGTACGTGGCTCTGGTTGGGTTCTTTTTCCTCTGGTCACTTGAGACTTGGTCAGGTCCCCGGCACTCTTTCGGGGTTCTCTTGGGCCTCTTCGATTTATCATTTCAGATCTTTGCTTTCGTTGTTTTCTCTGCTTTTTTGCTTTCCAGATCACATCATTCCTGGCACTGATACCCCAACACATCACGGCGTTCGGTTTGCGGGTGGCTGTCTTGTCTGTTTTGAACTTAGGTGATCTCATGCTCGGTCGGTAGGCAAATCTGGTTCCGAAGGAGATGGAGGGGGATTTAATGCGCGTCGGTTGGCTCGGCTTGGTCGGCCGTGGTCTTTTCCCTTGGAAGGGCTATTTTTGCCGTGGCGGCAAGAAGGAGATCGTGGCTAACTGACGAGGGTTTGGGCATGAGGTGGCGTTTGATGGCGGATGGGTGCTTTGGTCAGGCACACCGCCTTATATGGTTGGGGGTCATGGGCTGGGTTTGATCGTTATCTGGGGTTCTGGGTCGGTGGGATGGGAATGATGCTGGCGACTCTGGGGTCTGTCAGGTATGGCGTTTCTGGTTTAGGATCTACGTTCTTGTGGGCGAGTAGCCTTCCATCATTTGGTGCCTCATGGTCGACCATTGAAAGAGCCAGGCTTGGATGCGGGGGCTCCTGTATTGTCGATTTAAGATTGGGGAATTGGTGGCTGAGAGCCCCCGGGTGTTCTTGGTCAGGTACTTGCGCATCTCATAACCACGGCTTCTTCTGTATATGGTCAAGAAATGTGAGTTTACCATGTCACACACGATACATCGTCGCGAGTGTCTCGCGTGTTGTGCTTCTCTTCGTTCTTGCTATGCTCTAATGCCTCCACAGTCATTCGCCAAGGTGCTCTTCATCTCAACCATCCAGTTCCCTCAACCATACCCTTCACCACCGATGCTCCTCCCTGCCTACCTCCCCCTCCCAAACTTTTCATGCCATTTCCCCCTCGCCTTCGGCGCCGCAGTCACCGCCTCTTCAGCTTCAGGCACCAGCTCGACCGTCTCATGCACTGTTGCAATGGCAGTTAATCCGCCCGAATCATCGCCCCGGCCGACCGGACTGGGTGTTAAGAGGATGAGAGCATTGGACGTGTTCTTTTGGCGGAGAGAGTAGGTCTTGGAGGGGGTTTTGAGGAGGGCGGCGGTGGGGAGGGTGGAGGGTTAGGCTGGGGTGGGTTAGTGAGATTGGGGAGAGGTGGATGGAGATGGGCGCACGTGGGAGGTCTTGGCTCTCAGTAGCTCGAGGAGTTCGGGTGGGAGCTCGAAGCTTGTACCCCGTCCCGTTGGGGCAGTCGAGGTGTGTGGAGCGGATGTCCCGCGCTAGACTGGATGTGGCGTGGTGCTTGCCGCACCCCATGCTTGTGCTGGGATCCCCGCTTCCACACCGAAGGACCCCTGAACTCAACATCCTCCCCCCACAACACCATCCCCAACAGGGCAAAGCCAGTGTTTGGTGAACACAACCCTGGTCACGGATGGACTTCGTTCCGACGACATGGACGCTGACAGCCATGTTTTCGAGGAGTTCAGGGGAAGGTTCAAAAGGCCGCTGTCCCCGAAGCGGCGAGACTGCCTCCACAACACATCTTCAACCACAAGCCAGTCAACGACATGGCGACTGTTTCCCTCCCAGGCACCGGTAACGCCGCCGCCATGGAGAGTCTCCCTTTGGAACTTCTTGGTGTGATCCTTGGGTATCTTTTTGAAGCTCAGGCACTGGGCTCTGTCATTGCCCTCGCCCGATGCGGCCGCTCGTTCTCTGGACGTGTGCTTTCACTTATGTACGACAACATCTCCCACAAATGTCAGCGGGCTGGTGAAGAAGCTCTGATCTGGGCTATTGAAAACAACGAGCTCGGTCTCCTGCGAACACTCCTGGACCGCGGGGTTGACGCCAATGCCCGCTTCCACTCCGCCTTGCCCGACAGCGTCCGCCGGGATGTGTTGGCTGCACAGGGCCTCCACCGCCGCCTGGCGCCCAGAGTCGACAGCCACCTCGTGGAAAAGCTGGTGCAAGAGCGCGTTGTGTGGGCCGAAAAGTGCAGGCCGGACCAGCCGCTAGAGCTGGGAGACCGACTGTTCCGTACTTGGTACATAGCTGCTGCCAATGGCGACTTGCCTGACTCCCTTGAGACATGGGAACGGGACAACCAAAACGGTCTTCACGACGTTGGGGTTTGGGTTGAAGCTGCGAGATTTTGTTGCCGGCCCTCTGGGCCGGTGTTGTTCTGCTGGTACTCTTGGACCGCCCTCCACCTGGCAACCAAGCTGGGCAACCAGCAAGCAGTCGAGGCACTCCTTTCCCACGGAGCCGACTCAAAAATGATGGGTCAGGGGCTGTGCGACTGTCTCACGCCCACATGTCCTGGTATCGGCTGCGAGGAGCGTGCCCCAGTATGGACCCCCGTACACATCGCAATTTGTTCAGGCCACACCCAACTCGTCCGCCTCTTCCTCGACCGCGGGGATAGCTATTTCGACGTCGGTAGAAACTATCTGAGTCGCCCAGCTTCATACCCTGGGTCTACCGCGTTTCACAGTGCCGCGCTGCGAGGCGACGTCGCCGCCTGCGAGCTCTTGCTCGCTCACCACACAGCCACTGAGGGGTCCGATGGGAATGCCCGCCTTCTCGAGCAGCAGGATGGCAAAGGGCTTCGCCCGCTAGACTGGGCCGTGGCAGCTGGACATGTCCGCACAACAGGACGGTGGCTTCTGGGGCAAGGTGTCGACTCGCTGCAGCACATCTCGCTGAACGACCGCGCGGTCTTTGCTCCCCTCAACCTTCTTTGCTCTCAAGGACGATACCGCGACGCAGAGTATCTTCTTGGATTGATAACGTGTAAACCCACCGAGCTGAACCTCGCCCTTCAAATGTGCTTCGCTCGCATGTGGAAGTTACCTCGGCCATACACCTCGGTTCTATGCTCTCTATCCCATCTCTTGGAGGAGTACATGGAGGGCGTTGTGTCGCGGAGCCCCCCAGTGCTTAGGACCGACGGTGAGGAGGCGTTGCTATCTCTTGTAAAGCAGCTGTTGGCCGCAGGAGCCGATCCAAATGCCCTTCTCGACCTCGACCTCGAGGATTTTGACGTGCCAGATATACTGGAAGACCTACAGGACATGTCGGCTTTGCATATGGCGGCTAGTCAGGGCCAGGTCGCGGCAGTCAAGATTCTTGTTGCTGCCGGTGGCCAGTTGGAGCTGAGAGCTGCGCATCCAGAGGATACGACGCCGGAGACCGAGCCCACCCCCATGGCGTCCGCTTTGTTACCTTCTTCTTATTCACTTGTATACAAGGAGCCGCGAATATATCTGGAGACTATTACCACTCTCCTTGAACTAGGAGCCCGGTTTATTGGCTGCGGAGTTGGGAGTATACCGTCCAGATCTGGTGCTATCAGGGCGCTGTTCAACCACAACCTGACAAGTGGCCCGACTTGGTTCACCGCGGGTTATTTTGACCAGCTTGAGAAGGTCTTGGAGTTGGTGGCACTTCAATACACTGGAGAGAAGGAGTTATCAATGACATGGGCCGTCGAGTTGTTTTGTGCGGCCGTGGTGGGCGGTGGTCCGGTTCATACATTCGCCAATTGGTATGGGGCCGACAGCATTTTAAAAAGACCCTGACTAACTCTTGAGGTCATAGGATGGTCGAGCGCTACAGCATCACACCCACAGATCTCCCGCCCACCTTACTGAGAGATCTCTCGCCCACAGACCCCCGTAATATTGGCCGCTTCTCCTCCCCAGAGCTGGTGGAGTGGATGTTGGACTTCCTACCAGACACGGCCGCGGGTGTCTTGGACTACCAACCGGTTGAAGGCCCTGACGGTGAGGTATTACCGCATCCCGCTGTTAACTTTGCCCAACACGGCTTTCTGCGCCAGGCTGCGGTATTGGTGTTGCTCGAGCACCGATTATTAGGCGACCAGCCAGCTGCGTCCGGCATTGAGGGCGATCCTGCCCAGCTTGCGCGCGACGGGCGGTATGAGGAAATTATCTTGTGCGCTTGCCAGTTGTCTGACAACGAAGGGGCCATTGAACTCATTGAGGCTGTCATGGAGTGTACCGCACACAGCCAAGGTGGCTTATCCGACGGCAGTCTAGCGCCCGCAGGCTGGGTGGTATCCAACGAGCGTCCGGGCGCCATCGCCGTCGACGACTACAATTCGGAGACAGCCAAGACCATTCTTAAGCTCCTCCTCAAGCGCCCCTTTCCCCTCTACGGCTGTCGGTTCAGACCCCCTTGGGAATGCCCTCCCCTTGCCCGAGGGCCCTGGAACGACGAGCGAAACATCCACCCCTACCTCTACCCAGCTGCGGTCGCCGTCGAGATTGGGCGAGCAGACCTACTAGAGCTCATGTTCAGGCACACAGTCAGCCTGCCCCCGCGCGAGGACAGCGCCACAGAACTACTCTTCATGGCGCTCGACACCACGGCCCACGAACCCAACCCAGCCATCGTCCGCGCCATCCTCGACCACCACCACAACCTCGACCTCAACGCAACCTTTGACAGAACAAACTGCGTCTCCCAAAACGAAGTCACCGGCCATCTCACCCCGCTGTACTACCTCCTTAAAACTTTCTACAAAGCCCACGTCGTCCCAAAAACACCCCCAACCCCGCCAGAGAAACCGCGCCCGATCCATACCTGCAATTGCCGCCTCATCACCCGCGCCAGCTTTCTCACAGACACCATCGCCCTGCTCGTCTCCCGCGGCGCCTCCTGGACACAGCAATGCTTGCCGCAGGGGGAGAGTGCGAGGGATGTGTTGTGGGAGATACTTGATGCAGAGGGGGTTGCGGTGACTAGGGGGTAGGGGTTGCGGGGTTGGTCTGGGGGCCATGAGTGGGCGTGGTTGAAGGAACATGGGGAGTTGGGTGGAGAGGTGGAGGTGGAGGTGGAGGTGGAGGAGTTGCGTAAGGGGTTGGAGAAGGTTTAGGGTGGGAGGATTATGAGTTGGAGGGTTGATGGGTGATGGTGGCTTTTAGGTTGAAGGGATTGTCAGGACTTGAAGCAACTTGGGTGATTTGACGGACAACAAAGGCTTGAAAGGACAGTAATGCCTTCAGGGAAAGCGATGGCTTGAAGGACAACACTGGCTGAAGGGATTGGGGGTTCTTTGAAGAGGCAGTGACAGGTCACGGGCCAACTTCGCCTGGCGTCGGGTGCCTAGCGTCTCTGGGCTAGAGAAAGGGTTTCTGCCCTCTGGCAACTTAGCACGAACATGAATAGAAACGGTTCTCTGCTATCGCGCTTATCGCCACTCTTAAGGCGTTTAGGCAACCAAGTGGACAATGCGCTCTGCTGGACGCGTTCTAAGGACCTGCTGGAAGGACCCCGATGCCTCTTTCCTCCGCTGAATGTGTGAAAAGAAGTGGCTTGTTCTCCCCACGTTTTTTATGGCAACGCACTTTCAAGTTTCACAACTCTGGTCTCGTCGCTCGTTTATTTAGACACTTACAGTCCCCTGTTCTAGTTGCCAGTCCACAACTTGTTCCGCACCTCTTTCTACAGTTAGCGAACATTCTGATCAATTACCACCACGATGGGCGACCACTCTGTCAATGACGGCCTCACTCCAGGCCAAGAGACCCCAAAATCACAACCTCCTTCTTACCTCACTGACCCCCTCTTGGCTAGGGTGGCTATTTTGAGTCTCGCCGACAGCGATGACTACCCCATCCACTCCGGCTTTCTTACCAACAGCCCCAGACGGTCCGGGTTCATCAATGCCGACTCCCCCGTGGCGGAAACCTTTCCCCTGAGCCAGGACACAGGCGCTGACAAGGAGACTAACAAGGATAACAAGGAGAAGGATGACAAGGATAAGAGCGGCAACGAGAAGGTTGACACCAAGAGTGACACGGAGAAGCTAGGCATGGAGAAGCTTGACACCGAGAAGCTCGACGCCGAGAAGCTCGACACCGAGAAGCTCGACACCGAAAATAAGAACGCCGACAACGTCAGCAAGACCATCGACAACGACAACATCACGACCGACACAGCCAAAACCACAACCACCACCCCTACTTCTGTCAGCACCCTCCCCCACCACACCCCAAACTACCTCACCCCTCCGCAAAAAAACGTCAGCAGCTCCGGTGCCGCTGGCTGCTGTTATTTCGAAAAAGGCGGGCACCTGCAGCTGCGCTGGCGGCAAAGAAAGCAAAAAAGAGGCGGTTGAGAAGACAGAGGCAGCTGCGAAGAAAGAGGGGTGGTTGTAGCGGCGATTGCTGCAAAACAGCGAAGGAAGGGGTGGCGGTTGAAACGGAGGTTGCGGAGAAAAAGGGGGTGGTTGCGGCGGCAATTGCAGCGAAGAAAAGGGCGGCGGCTGCAGCCGCGGCTGCAGCTGCGGTTGTAGAGGGGGAGGGTGAGGAGATGGGGTGAGGGACGGGTGTTGAGATGGGGTTCGGTGGAGGACAGACTGGTGTGGCACGGTCTGGTTTTGGTGAGACTGGCAAGGGTGAGAACAGCAAACAAGCAGTGGCGGTAAAGCAATTGTTCTTGCAGCAGCCGCAGCACCCTGTACGGGCTCATGCGGGCCCGGGTTGTAGCGGCTGTTGCTGCTGGTGGGGTTGAGGGTGCTGCTGACTGGCTTGAGGATATTGACCTTTCGGTGAGGGTGGTTCATGGTGACGAAGGGAAGGACGAGTTGGGTCGGAATACTTTTGTGTTTGCGGTTTCTGGGGTGGTGGGGCTGTTGAGAAGGCGGTGCTGGGGGAGAGGGACGTGGCAGGGATGTTGTGCGCGGATCAGGTGTATGAGGATGGGTAAGTGATGTTGGTAGTGGGTGTGGGAGAGACATGCTGACTGTTTTGTGTTCAGAAAGAACAAGCTACCGAAAGAGGTCATCGATGATTTGAAGAAGAGATACCGGCGCTACCCTCTCTGGACAGCTAAGAGAGACGTCGCCACAAAGGGCGTTACTGACAAGCTGGCGTTCTACTTCCTCCGTAGCGCGCTTCCGAACCCGATGGCTGGAGAGCGGAGACTCCTAACCAAGAACAGAGAGCACAGCGAGCAGGTGGCAAGGCTTGCCAAAACGCTGAGGACCTAGTATGTCCCGCATAGCTTCCGGAAGCCCCAGCCAGCCACATCGTCAGCCCCTCCCAAGATTATCTGCGAAGAGTTCCTCAAGGTCCTCGGCCGCACCGAAGTCGAGCACCCCATATTCTGCAAGCGGATTTGCCTATGCCAGCAATTCTATCGCTACCAGCACTACTTCCTTCCCCTTTGGAACTGGGGCGTCAAGAAGATTGTCTGCTTTGGCCTGGGGTCATTCAGGAACGTCAAGGAGAACGGCAGTCCGTTCGAGGGCGCCAAGGCAGGTCATACCTACCGCGACGTCATCAGAGACGCGGCGCTCACGAAAGTGTTCAACAAACGCTGTGTGGAGCACCACGATCCGCTGCAGGCCATGCTCCGTCACGTCGCCGCCATCGAGTGCGCGTCCTTCCTGAAGCTGATGGCGTCGAAGCGCGGGGTCGAGCATGAGCTGGCCAAGCACTACTTCAAGAGAATGAGTATCATCCAGAACGCCTCTGGTTTTCCCGAGGAGATGAGCGATGATGACATCAAAAAGCTCGAGAAGATGGCCCCGACCGCGGGGTATGCAGGTGACTCGGACCTGCCCGATGTACCCATCTACCTGCATGACTTGGAGTACACTGAGGAGGACAAGGACGCGCTGAGCCGCCTGGGTGAGATCTTGGAGATGGCGCACCTTCCACCTGTCAAAGTGGTTGATGCCGCCGGGCAGGAGGGATACCAGCTCATTGATGAGCATACGCTGGTGTACACCGTTGACCCGTACTTTCCTGTGCGGAGCATCGTCATGCTGAGCAAGGCCAGGCCGGTGGCCATGATCTGGCGGGACTCGACTCACACCCCGATTGGGTAAGCCACCCCTTTCATCGGCACGCTCGTATTCTTGGATACTGAGACTAACATGATGCAGTGGCGATGTCCTGACCGACGAAGCCCGCGATCTCATTAAGGCCGACTACCACAAATACGGCCTCGACAAGAGCTGCGCCCCGCACACGATAGGCTCCTCGCAAATGTACATCCGCAAGGATGTTGTTTCCCAAACGGCTGAGAACAAAATCATGCCGCCGTATCCGATTACATTTCCGCATGGCTACCCGCACAAGCATGAGAACTGGTATCTGGATGACTTGAAGAAGACCTGAGGCAGTGGAGTTAGTCCTGGGCAATGGTCATCGGGCAAAAGGTTTGAGCTGAGAAATGGCGTCGCAATGTGTTCAATGTGCTTTGACTTAAGAGGGAAATAGGGTGCTGCGGTGACGGATAGCAAGCTCCTGTTGACGGACAGCCTGTGGGCTGGTGGAAAAAATTGGGTGCAGGGCAGTAATCCCGAGCGCTAATTTCAGCTCACCAAATTTCTAATTGTCAGATAGTGCTGTAGAGTACCAAAATAAAATAAAAATACTGGCTCAACTGTGTTAGGTGCTGTGCTTGGTGGTGTCGTGTTTAGTGTTGGTGACAGAAGAGCTGAGGTTGAGAAAGAGTGGGTCTGACCCCCAACATGCAGCTCTCATCCTTGGCACCCCACCCTTGGCACCCCACTCTTAAGGCTGTCCCATTCAGGCTGCTCTGCCGCGCCAGAACTGCCCCGCGTTTGACCCCACATTGGCTCGGAATGCTCAACTGTGCAATGACGTGCTGGAAAGACTGCTTTATATTGCCGTCGTTTGCTTCTTCAGACATCGTATCCTCAACAGACACCTTCTATTCACTGTTCCATCATTTTGGAAAACAACCCCCCCATTTCTCTTGCCACGATCCTTGGCATCTTCCGAGACATTGAGCTCTTCATCACCCACCACCCAGACCGCGGCCGGCATAACCAACACCATGGCCCACGACCCGATGGATGCTGAGGCGTTGCTGAAAAGCATGGCCGACGCCCTGCCAACTCACGAGAAGGACGACACCACCTCTGACCTGAGCAGCTCGCTGGACGTCGTCGCCCTCTTTGTCCATGCTTGTATGACCAGCCTCGGCTTCCGTTTGCGCGGCTTCAACGAGGATCGGCCTATTGGTACTTTTTTCTACTTCAACATCATGGCCTCAGCTAATGCCATCTAGACAATGAATGCACTCGCCTGGCCCCTCGCCTGCCCACCCAATGGAACAAGTCCCTCAATTCCCACAGCTTCGTCTACGCCCACACCCAATCCGCCATGACCTTTGTCTTACACATCAGCCGCATGGGCGCAAAGATTGATATCAAGGGTCTCGCCACCGGTCATGATCGTATCGCGAGCTTCGATATCTCCAGCCGCGACTACATCTCGACTGCCGCTCTGCCGCTGCGCATCCCCATGACAGAGAGCGGCACCGAAGACAGGAGCAACCTCCAAGCCAAACTCAAGGACGTCTTCATGTCCCCCACGCGCATCACTGGTATGTACTCCCTATCCTTTACCGTACCAACCACATAGTTAACTCCTCAGACCTCGCCAAACTCCTCAAAGTTTCCGTCATTCAACGCCTCCTCCCCTCTCTTCAAAAAGAAGGCTACACCGAAGAACCATCTTCCCAAACCTACATCCAACCCCAACAACCCCACCTCCCCCACCCCGATCATCCCCGACCATCCCCACCCTCCCAACCAAACCCCATCAACCCTTACCCTGCCCCGACCCCCTCGCCGCACCAACCCACAACCCCCGTCGCCCCGCCGCGGACTCCTCCCGGCTTCGAAGACGAATACGAGGTTAACCAGCCCCCGCATGGCGCTGCCTCTGGGCAGGGCACCTTCGGCAACATTGGCCAAAGCGACTTGTATCCCGCCGGTTTGGGTCCGCACGATCCCATCCGCGGGTCATTTACGGGTATAGGGCAAGGTGGGATTGGACTGGGTGGGTTGGCGAGACCTGGTGGTGGGCTAGGGAGTGGTGGTAATGGTGGGTTTGGAAGGGGAGGTGGCGGGATGCATCCTACTTTTGATGATCCTATTTTTCAGGGGCTGAGGGCGCCGGGGAGGGGAGGAGGATGAGACGTTTGGGGGCAAGTGCCGCCTGGGGCGAGGTGGGATCCGTTGGGGCCTGGGGCCAGCCGAGATTCGAGGTGGGAGGGGAGGGGCGGGTTTGGTGGGTTTGGTGGGGGGATATTATCTAGGTGGTCTGAGGGATGGCTGTGGGTTGGGGGAATGTGAGGTTTTCTGAGTGTTTAATTGAGGTTGGGGAAGTGGAGGCTTGTGGAAAATCAAGGACATCGAAGTATGAAGACCTAGAGTGGAAACGGTAGATGCTTTCGGGAGGGTTTGGGGCAGGCTAGCATGAAAGATGGCAGGAAAAGGTTGTCGAGGGCTCAGATTGGGGTTGAGCGTTGCTATTCTGGCCTGGTTGGAAGTTAATTGTACTGTAAGGCAGTTGACTGTTGACAGATAAAGTTGGCAATCTCAATTTGATGACTGTACATGTTGTGATGCTTGTCATAAACTAATACAACATTTCATACATCCAAGGGATACATACCAGATCTAGAAGGCATCATGACTTGCGTTTGCGTCCAATTTGTGCAAATATCGTATTCGTCCTTTCCTATCTGGGGCCCGGGGTATTGCAATGAACTGCTCTCCTGATAATCTCGGCCAATTCCAGTCCGCACTATGTCTCGACCGCCACAGCAGTTGGGGTGTCGCTCTCAAATTAAACATGCATATGTGCTCTTGCCATGTGTGTTTACCCCCATCGCAATAAGCAGTGTTACGTCCAACAACAGCAACAACAACCGCGACCCCATCGCTTGAGTGCGTGCGTTCCCAATCCGACAGTCAAAAGCCAACACCACACCCCCTCCTTCCCACCCCTTTCCTCACCATCTCCCTAACCTCCCGCCAAACTTCCCCTTCCCATAATCAACCAGCCTAAACCACCCCTTATCCCAAATGCCATCCCCACCCTCCTCCTTATCCTCGCCGGCCGTCGGATTCGACGGAGGAGCAACAGTCGGAGCGCCACGCCCCTACCGCGCCGCCTCCTTCATCTTGGCCCTCTCATCCTCGCTCAACATCCCACACCACTCCCTCCAGCCAGCCAGATTCTCCGCGTCCGCCTTCAAAAAGAACTCCTTCAAATACTGCTGCGTATCATCATCCCTCTGCCTGCTCCCATTCCCCTCCAACCAACCCATCAAATCCGCCTTAGTCCCGCCGAGGGCAAGATCCAAAACATCGTCCGGCTCGTCCTCCCACCCGCCGTCGTTGTCGTCCTCGTCGAGGAGCAGGGCGTCGTCGGCGTCGGCGTCGGCGAGTTCGGTGGCTGCCGCCGCGGCGACGTTGGCGGCGCTGTGCAAGCCCGAGGCGGATACGAGTTCTTCAATGAGGACTTTGAGGATTTTGAGGGGGGCCGGGATAATGGTGTATTGGTCCGGGTTGAGCTTCGTGCGGGAGCGGGTCATGATGCGTGTGTTGGAGGTGTTGATGATGAGGTCGCCTTTGATGAGGGTTTGGGTAACGCGGGTGTCGTTTAGGGAGTAGAGTTTGGAGAGGGCGATGACGCTGGAAGGGGTGGTTAGTATGGAAATGGTTAGGGGAGGGAAGGTGAGAAGGCTTACTTTTGCCGGATCTCGTCGTAGCCGGCGAAGTTGACCGAGTTCTCCAGCCACTTGCCGAGGACGACCTGCAGCCCCGACTGACCGTTAATCTGGATGTCGCTGAGGAAGTTGACGACGTCCTGGGCGCCGACAAGCGAAAGCCGGGCGAAGACCAGGATGAGGGACTGGATGAACGGTGCCGCCTGGGCGGTGTCGAGGCGGGTGGCGACAGCCTGCAGCAGCTGCGGTAAAAAGGGACCGAGCCTCTCGTGACCGGCCTTCTCGACCAACTCAGCAGCCAGGCCGCCGACCTCCGAAGCAGCGTTGTCCTCGATCATGGGACCGAGGAGACGGTCGATGATGCGCAGGCACACTTCGAGACCGGACTGGCCGTTCTCGTCGTGCCAGCTGAACACCTGCTGATGATCGTGCATGAGGATGTATTTGACAGCCTCGGCGCCGGGGCGCAGGATCTCGCCCTCGGTAGCGGTCATCAGAAGATGGTGGAGCTTGGGGAGGGTGGCGGCAACAAAGCCGTCGGGAAGCGGCTCAGAGCCGTACTGCACGAGAAGCTGCAGGAGTTCGGCGGCCAGCTGCAATAATGTTAGCTTTGGCGATGTGGAGACAGCTATAGACATACCGTAACCAAGGGGTCATCCTGGGTCAAGTTGGCAATGTCGAACGTGCCAGTAATCGAAGGCAGAACCTTGGCACACAAAGCGGAGAAGAGCTGGGGATGCCCCATATCCTTGAGGGGCCCCTCGCTCTCCTTGAACGTGCGGACGATGTCCTCAAAGGTCTCGCACACAACCAGGGTAACATGGAAAATGGCCGCGCCGTGCTTGGCAATCAGGAAGAGAAGATCGACAGCCTTACTCTCGGGCTGGATAGCAATCCGGGTGTCCATGCTAATGGTGGTGCGGAGGGTCTCCAAGAGCGTAACCAGAAGATCATCGGCATCCTCGAGCTCGCTGAGATCCTTGGCCTCCAAGAAACGCTGGATGGCCACAATAATGGGCACCTGGCGGTCCTTCGGCACGCCACCCTTGATAAGGCCATCAACCGCCTTAACACAGGCAACCTGCACAAGCTCAGTATCATCCCGAGTCATGGAATCAACCACGGTATCGAGAAGGCCAATAGCGGGCTGGTACACCTGGGCCAGCGAGCCGGCAACGAGGTAGCCGCGGGCGCGCAACATCGGCTCGTCCTTCCGGCTGATGGCATAGTTGACGAGCTCGAGGTAGGCGTTGGCGATTTCGGGAGGAACCTCCTTCTGCATGTCCTGGAAATCGTCTAGAACGGCGCCGAAGAGAAACAGGGCGGCCTCCTGCCTCTGCCAGCCAGAGCCAGAGCCGGCGAACAGGGTCTTGGTGTAGGCATACAGGCCCTCCAGGGCGCCCTGGCCAAGCCACTCGGCAAGCTTGATAATGAGGTCGCCGCAAGCGGTCCTAGCGGTGTAGTTAGATGAAACAGATGTCTCCTCGGCGAGGAAAAGCGACACGTCAATATCCCACAAGCCCTCCTCTTCCTGGGTAATCTGCGAGAACGAGACCAGCAGGCCCATGAGCTCCAGCACCCACGGGGTATCGTGGACGGCGCCGCGGGCCTGAATCTCAGCGTTGAGCTGCTTCTGAACAGGCGGGGCGCGCATGCATTGATTAAGGAAGTCGAGCTCGTCCAGGACGAGGAAATCGAGGGTGAAGGGAAGGCCGTCGATATCCTCCAAGCGGCTCTGGGCATCCGAGACAATGAAGAGGTCCTGGTAGACGGGCACGAGGCGCGACAGCTCCTCCCAGGTGGCGGTGAAAAAAGGCAATGCTTTGCGGAAGGAGAAGCGAGGGGAATACGCTGCGGATCTTGATCAAGGCCTTGACAGCCTGGTTCTTGAGGGCGACGGGGCCGTACCACGTGTCTGGCTGCGAGCCAGACTGTTCGAGAGGAGGGAGCGGGGACTTAATGACCTGCTCCAGGAAAGGCAGCCAGCCGCTGAGCACCTGCTCGGCAAACGCTTTGACCTCCTTCTTGTGATCCTCCTTGACAATATCCATGAGGTCAAAGCAGCTCCGGAAGACCAAAATGGCGAGGGCGCGGTGTGTCGGCTTGCGGTTTTCGTTCAGGGCAACATCGTAGCAGGCCTTGATAATATCGCGGGCAACGCTGAAGAATTGCTCGTCTGTCAAGCTCTCCTCGACCAGATCCTGGAGGATGCGAAGGGCGCCGTGGAGCTGGGCGTCGGTCCCGGTGGGCATAACACCAAGGACGGAGGGCAGCAGGGCGGGCCAGTGGTGGGGAAAGTCGGCCGTGGCAATCTTGGAGACGACATAGCTGGCGCCAACCTTAACCTTGCGCTCATCCTCGGTGCTCAGGACCAGTTCCAGCACGGCATGGCGCAGCTGGTCTTTCGTCGAGTCGGGGATGGGGATGTGGACGGCGGGGCCATCGTCCTCGGGGGCCCAGTTCTTCTCGACAAAGTTGCGCAGGTATGACAGAGCGGACTGGCGGATCTCGACAGGGACGCCAGCGTGGGCACCAATCCGGGCGAGCGATAGCGGGAACTCGGGGTTTGGTTGGGCGTGGATGAGGTCGAGCTCGGCCTGCTTGCGAGGGCCCTCGTTCTTGTCGTGTGTACTGGCCAGCAGCTGGGCCAAGTGCTCGTCCATCTTGGCCGCGGGAATCTGTGGTCGGCTGTCTTGATTTTGATCTGGTGGGAGCGAGACAGTCGAATGTTGGAAACCGGCAGCTCGTCGACTTCGAGGGCGGTGGGCGGTGTGTGGTGGTCACCTCAGTGATGGTGGGCAGTCGGTAGTGGGAGTGTGGGGTTGTTGTAAGGCCATGCAGGGAAATAGTGGGCCTTGGTTGAGACGCGTCGAGGTCTGCGGTGGGTAGGTTGCTCGGTACAGAAAAGTAGGTGAGTCTCTCCAAAACAAAGCAGGAGATAGAACTGTTTTCTGTCAAATACGGAGACGTGCACAAACTATGGTTCAAATACTGCATAGCTACAGCACATCAACCAGAAATCAATACCACTAACGATTTCAACTCCATTCAAAAGTTTGATCATTAGATTCACACAAAGACAACCTATTTACTACGAGAGTAACTTATTGTCGCAGTCACAATGTCAACTTCCGCTCATTTCTCCCAGTGCACAGCGTGATTAACACACCTCCGTAGTTGCATGGGTACCACTTTCACATGGAGGGAACCTTGCCAAGAAGGTCACATGCTTTGGCGTTCAATTTATCATTGCCTGGTAGGCCAGTCGCGTCTTCTGGTAACCCCGCGACTTCAACACCACACAGAAGCCATCTCGAGGGGGCAACCACCACAAGAAATTATTTTTCTTTTCACTTCCAACTCTGACAGCATCTACTCATAATTCCAAACCCCTTCACGTTCCCGATCTCACACGTTTCCCGAAATGCCGCCCCTAGACGCACCCCCGACCCCTCCTCCTCCACCTCCCTCACCCTCGACCACGCCCACGTCCTCCTCACCTCCTTCAACTCCTTTCTCACCGTTGCCATCCACAACATTCTCTACTACCGCGGCATTTACCCGTCTTCTACCTTCCTCTCTACCAAAGCCTACAACCTTCCCGTACACCAAAACCGCCACCCCAAAGTCTGCGCCTGGATCCGCGACGCCGTCGACGCCGTCGCCGTCCAGCTTTCGGCAGGTCACGTCTCGCGCGTCGCAGTTGTTATCCACGCGCCCTCGACTCTTCCCTCTTCCCCCAACACCACCTCCACCCCTCCCCATCATCCCCTCAATCCCCCTCCCCATCCCCATCCTACCCCTCCTTCACCCCCACTCCGTCAACCCCCACCTCCCAACCCCTCACCCTACCCGGCGCGGTCCTCGAACGCTGGCTCTTTGACACCTCGCACTTTCCCTGCTGGCCCACGCCCCCTCAAACCCCCGCCCCAAGCCCTCCCCAAAGGCTACCGCCAAAGCCATGCGGGACTTTGCGCGTGTTATTGCGCGCGACGCCCGCTTAGAGGAGGCGCGCGAGCGGCATCTGAGTGATTCGATACCCGGAGAGGGTTTTGGGGGTGGGATGGGGTGGCGACGCTGCGCTGGGCGGATTTGGATGAGCAATTCCGTGGGGTGTTGAGGAGGTTGGCGGGGTGGCGGAGGGATGGGGCCTGTGATGGGTGTGGTGGGAGGGGATGGGGATGGGGACGAGGATGGGGAGGAGTTGTACGTTTACGGTTGCGGTGGAGATGAAGGGGGGAGGGGGTTAGGATGCCGATTGGGGTGGGTTTTCGCTTGACTGCCCTCCTTTTTTTTTTTTTTTTTTTTTTTTGTTTAATTGCTAACTGTGCGATAGCATCCACAAGCTTGGATACCGTCGAGCCTAGCCTGCAGCCTGCAAATAGCGAGCGCTTAGGGGAGGGAGACGGCGGGAGGGGAGCTTGGAGGGGTTAGGACGAGGCCGATCCGGTCAGTGGAGGCGGGGCCGTTGTTTTTGAGTGCTGGGTGGAAGAGGGAAAGGCAAAGGAGGCGCTGAGGAAGATGGCCGAGGAGAGGCGGGGTCAAGGGACACAGGATTGGTAGCTTGCAGACGTAGAGAACGAGAAATGATACCCTTCACAACGGATTACAAAAAAGTAGTGCTTCAAGCATGTTCAACAACTCCATGCTACTTATGCATGCGAACAGCAAACGATGAACACGAAGGCTGACAAGTACCATACACCAGCACCACCACACAAGACAGAGCCATAGCGCAAACAACACAGCCCGCAACCAGTTCCTGAACAATTCAACGATATCCCCAAACGCCAGTTCTCTTTTCCCACCCATCGCTTCCAACAAACCCAAACCCCAAAGTCAAATGCCCCTCCTCCTCTCCTTCCCCTTCTCCCCATTCTCTCCCCAACTTCTCCCTCCCCTCTCAAGCATCCCAGACAGCGAAAGCGAAGAAGGCAATCCCTAACTCCCTTCTTTCTCATTACTCGTCGAAGTAGCACCTTTCAACAGCCCCTCAAACTAACCACCTCCCTCCGCAACCTCGCATTCTCCTCTTCAACCTCCCCGCCTCCTCGCCCGCCTCCTTCAATCGCCCCACAAGCTCCTCCTTATCCTCCTCCCTTCCCCCTCAGCGCCTTCACGATCTTCCCCAGCTCCCCATTGAACTTCTCATACAGCAGCTCGTTCTCGGCCGTCGCCTCCTTGTACAGCTGATCAATAGCCTTGACTTTTGCCTCGGCCGCGCGGAGCGTCGCGTCCGCGTCGGACTGGAGCTGGGCGTGGCGGGATTGGAGGGAGGAGAGGAGGACGGGGATGCGGGATTCGAGGGTTGTAAGGGAGGTTTGGAGGCGGTGAGGACGGGGTGTGGTGGATGAGGATGAGGAGGTGGAGGAGGTGGTGGGGATTGGTGAGGCGGGCCATGTCTTCTGAGATGCGCGAGAGTTCAGAGCGGAGGAGGCGTCGACTTCGTCGACGGCTTTTTTTCTCGGTTTGGAGGCGCTCGCGGAGTTTTTGCGGGGATTGGAGGCGGAGTTTGGGGTTGGCTGAGCCAGGTGGTTTGCCTGGGCTGGTGGAGGGCGGCTGGGCGACTCCGGGGAAGGGGGAGCCGGGATGCGGGAGATGGGGGTTTGAGGGTGGGGATTTGCGAGATGGTCATGGTTCTAGCACGCGTTCTCTGCTGGTGGTGGTGGTGGGAGGTGGGGAGTTTCTCAGTTTCTGGAGGCTGGTCGTCGGGGGTTGGAAGGGGTCGGTATTGTTTTCTTTAGTCTTGGATGATCGAAGAGGCGAGATGTCAGATTGGTGGGTGACGGGGATCTTGGAGCGTGACGGTGGCCGTGGGGCCGAGTTGAACTTCTCGGCAGTCTGCTGTTTGTTGATGCGCAGCGGCATGAGGGAGGGATCGTCCTCGTCGTCGTCGTCGTCGTCGAGACTGGCCCCGGCCATGAGGGACTTGAGGTCCGAGAGGGAGCTCCTACGCTTCTTCTTGAGCGTCTTGACTGTGCCAGTCGCCTCAACCACCTCAGGCTCACCAATTGTCTCCAAGCGGTGAGAGCTTGCAGGCCGGTGGTTGATATCATCGAACGCGCCAGCAACGGGCGGCCGGTCACGAGACCCCGGACGACGCAGCCTGTTCGGCAACGTGTAATTCGCCCCCAGGTCAATCGACTTGGACCTACTAGCCTTTGACATACTCCCAGTATCCCCCGCGCTGGGCGTCTTGCTGTGCTTGCTCAGCGTGCGCCACATGGACGGCCGGTCTGTCTCCGTCTTGCTGTTCTGGCGCAAGAGCGTGTCGAAACCAAATTTCCTACGCAGCGACGATGTATTCGACGTCACGGACCCCGCGACCGACCTCTGGCTCCTGTTGCTAGCAACCAGCGCATCATAAGGACCGGTGCTGAGCAGCAGGGCCGTGAGCTCGGCATTCTGGTCCGTCTTCTCGAAGATGCGCTCGCAGTCCTCGACGAGCCGGTCCAGGAGGTTGATGTAGTCCGGCGCGGTGCCGTCATCCACCAGCAGCTCGGCAAACGCCAGCGTGAGCACGCCTCTGTCGCCGTCGTTGGAGCACCCATCCAGCAGATCGGCGAGCAGCTTGATGATGGCCGTAAACGCCCGGCGGTTCTGGGGCGCCATATCCCCAAACAGGAAGCGGACAAAATCTGCAAAGTCGCCCACAACCTTCTTGGAAGTCCGCACCTGAAGGGCTTGCAACGATTGCATGGACATGACGGGCCCTATCTGCTCACGCCAGGCAATGCGGATGAACTTCTCAAATGCGGCGAAAATGACTTCGGTGCCAAGCTCCTGCGCAGCATCCAGGTCGAAGGGGAACTCAATGAGGCGGTTGTAGAGGTCGTTGACGGCCAGCTCGTCGGCCATGGACCTGTTGAGCAGCGTGCGGCCGATGAAGTAGCCCTTGCGCGCTTGCATGTTGGCGACGTAGCCGGTGAACGTCTGCTCGAGGCGGACCAGGGGGTTTTCGGGCGCCTCTTCTTCGACTGCCAGGCGAGGCATCTCCCTGTCCTTCAGTGACCCGGATATGACGGTCACGTCCCGCGTGCTGTTGGAGCGGGTTCGCTTGTGCCTTGATCCATTCATGCCGACGTTGTCGACTGAAGTGCTGCTCGAGGACGCGGTGGCGCCCAGGAAATTCGAGAGCATCTTTACCGGCGAAGAGGAAAGGAACGACCGGGTGCTCTTCTCTTCGACCTTGTCTGCGAGGTGTATCGCCTGCAGAATCTTGGAGTAGTACGAGACGAAGGCCGGGACGAGCCTTAGGTTGGCCATGCTGAACTGTGTGCTGAGCAGCTGCACGATGCGGCGCGAGACGGTGGGAAGGAAGTCGTCGAGGGCCACATCATCCGTAAACTTCTTCCCGTTCAAACCAAGTGTGTTCATCGATATCCTCCGCATATCACTGGTCCTCACCTCTACCACGATCTCGACTCCGTAGTGCCCGACCGGCGCTCCCTTGGTGCCTTTGTCGTTGTCCAAAACAATTCGAATGGGCGCTGGCTCCCTCCGCCCCTCGATGAGCTGCTGGGCGCCCTCCTGAAAAACGGCAGCGTGCATGCCAAAGTTGTTATCCTGCATCCTGACCGTCCGGAGCGTCCATGTTGGCTCTTCCCGTTCCTTTTCCGAAAAGCGGCCCTCAATGCGCGCCTTGACGACATCCTCGCACCACTTGCTGGCCCGCCCCTCGTAGTTGTCCTGGAGGAGGAAGCATCTTGACGTGTTGCTCTTGTTGGAGAGCATATCACCGGGGTTCGCGGTCTTGATCTCCTGTGCTGATGTCATCCACACAATCCGGCCGTCCGACGACTCTGTAAAGCGGACGTCGGCCAGATGATGCCAGCCCGTGAACGCGAATTCGTAGCTCCCCGGTCCGCCTGCAACGTTAGCCATGGAGGCCAGCAGACCGGCAGCGGAAGGCTTGTCGACTTCGCGCAAGAAGTCCCGGCCCGTAATCCCGGAGCTTGGCTTCTTCTCCAGCACCACGATGCAGTCCGAAAACAGGAGCATGAGCCCTGGCCAGTCGTGCGACTGGGTGTTTTGCGAAACTGCGACATACGGCGCCGCGAGTTCGAGGAAGTCGACTGCCAAAATCAACCTCCCTTGGGGCTCAAGATCATGCGGCCATTTCTCAACCATGGCGCGCAGCCGGTTCGAGACGTGGGGCTTATCCGGGAGCGGATCGTCCATGGAGCAGATGTTGGTGATGATGTCCCTTGCGCGCAGGAGGGACTGAAGCGCGGGATGTGTCATAGGGAGGCAGGCGACAATCTGGTCTATGAGCAGGCTGTAGCGAGGTAGTCGCTGTACCGGCTCGATCAGCAACGAGCGAATGGTCTGTTCTCCGGTTTGGACGACGCGCTGGCGGAAGCTGGACTGTTTGTCGAGGAAGACGTTGAGGAGCTGGGGAAAGTTCTGGCTCGCTCGAATGTAGTCCTGATAGCAGTCGGTGAATTTGGGGAACCACTCGAGAAAGATTTTGGCCACTGCGAGGGCGCCTGTTGTGTCCTTGGCCTTGCCTGAACCGTGTAGCCGCACTGCAGGAAATGGATGCTCCATGTCCTTTACCGCTTCGTCCTCGGTCTCGTCCATGATTCGACGCAGCTCTTGCATGAAGGCTGAGTTTACCTCGAGAATGCTGTCGGCTGACTTGGGAAACAGCTTCTCCAGATCCTCTTCGCATGGGCTCGTGCTCCCTGCTGGCCGCTCTTTTGATTTTTGGCGGAAGTCGTTGGCGATGTTGTTGACCAGCTCGTTGAGCTTGAGAACGTAGCGCTCCTCGGTGTCGACCAGCTCGCCCATCTTCATACGGAGCTCTACTTTTTGATTCTTCGAAAAGGACTTGCTGCGGTTGAGCGAGGTCGGCCGTGACGGGGCGCGGCGCAATTTTGAAGTTGGCAGGAATACCGGCTCTCCGAACAGCTTCACCAGGGGACTGTAGCCGGCATATTGCCGCAACGTAGGGTCCAGAATATCCTCGTCATCGTCGGTCCCGTCCTCGAAGTCCAGGCTGTCCAAAGGTACAATCGCACCGGGCGGCAAGACGAGGTCAACGTCGACATTGCTCAGGTGCTGTGTCCGCAGGGCATATTCCAGAATCCCAATCACCTCGGTCGTGTTCTCTGCCTGTACGGCGGCCTGGGCGAGGTCGGCGGCATGCTGCTCGCTGAAGAGGGTGGGGGGCCGATGTTGGACGTCGGGCGCGGGAGACGGGGTACTGGTTCTTAAGGTGGTTTTTAACGGCGTCGGGCAGCTCGGTGAAGTACTTGTACAGGCCAAAGGCAAGGCCGCGGCAGACCTCGTCGCCCTGGAATTCGCGCGGCAGGTGCGCGACGACGCTGTAGAAGGGCGAGTTCGGCGAGACGGTGATGCGCGGGAAGGACTCGTAGCCGGCCGGGCTGTAGATGTGGATCTGAATGCGCGAGGTGTTGAGGGTGTAGTTGGCGGTGGTCGAGGGCCCATGGAAGATGAAGACGGGCAGGTTGCCGAGCAGAGGGTCGCTGGCGTAGTAGAGGGTGACGTGATCTGGCGAGAGCGCCAGCTCCTCGGTGACACGAACCATAGTCGCTTTAATTGGCCGTGCTCATTGCGATCGCGTGGTATACGATGGGAGGGAGTCGCGGTGGGCCGTCGCGAGAGAGGTGGCGGGGTAGAGACGGCCAGGTCAAGAGGGAGGGGAGATGAGCGGCGATCGATCTCGTCGAGGCTGTCTGGGCGGAGATCCCAATCTATGTAAATAGCTCGGCGTCGCAGCTGTTGCGCGATCGCACGGAACACTGCAGGGCCGGGGCTGGCGTGCGACAAGAGACGGCGCAAGCAAACGAGGTGTCGCTGTTGGCGGTGGCAGGTCGAGGCGCACAGCAGCTCCTTTTCTTTCCTGTTTGCGCAAGTGATAAACAACCAGGAGCGGGACCTTGCGCGAGGGAGGGTGGCAGCGCAGCGCGGAATATTTGTTGCGTCGGTCTTTACTCGGAAACACAGGCCAGAGACGAGACAAAGGGATTGTACAAGCAGAGAATCTGGAAGGCGGGTGGTTGGAGGAGGGGAGGAGGGGTGGTGGACTTGCGGTTGAGATCGTCGTCGATCGCGGGACCTTGGACCTGGAACCTGGGACCTGGGACGGCAACTGGGACCTCGGATCGTGGGGTTGGGAGTGCCGAACAACAAGCTGATTCCTGATTCCTGATTCAGGTTCAGATCCGGAAGTGGGAACTTGCAGGTTGGAGGCTTGGAGCTTCAGGGCGCAGAGAGCAAGGGTCGGGCATCAGCGGCCAAGGTCAGCAGCGGTCGGCGGTGAACTCCAGCGCCTCAGCGTCTTAGCAGCCCAGTCCCCGCCCAGTCCCAGCCTCACGCGTGCATGGCGCCATCCAGCAAGGGCCCGGATTGGATGTCTTGCACCTGTCTTGGCGCGCCAAGCTGCTCGGCCGAGTAAACAAGGCCAGCCAATCACGGAGCAACACCCCGCGCCACCACATGAGCCCTTGTCCTCGCTGGCGTTTCCCGCGCTACGCCTTAAATGGGAGAAACAAAACACCAGAGCCTGGGCGCCCCTTGTCTCATTCAGGGGCAGCATTGAATCGCATTGACTCGGGACGTCGCTATCTTACATGTACCATTGTCTCAATTTCTCCGGTGCTCAAACAACTGGATTAAAGCCCAAGGTAAATAATGGTTGTTGTGTACTTAGCAGCGGTCATCTCTTTCAGTTTCACGTCATTTTTTGATCTCATCATTTCCATCCTTTCCTTCGCTGTTGCCATGAAAAAATGATGAGACGCAGAGTCAAATTTGGCTTAATCTACCATGTCTTCATGCAAAGGGATGTCCAGGAATTTATCAGAATGTTTTCATTCGGTCCTTGGATCAATTTCAAGAAGCTTCGAGTTACCTTACAGCTATCTAACTACCCTATATTCAACATCAGTCTCTCGCCGGGGTCGGTACCGCTTGTTCAACTATCCCTTTCAACGCTAACACCCGCGGCGGTCACCTCCTTGGCCCTTTCAATGTCCGCCTTCTCCATCACCTCCTGCTTCTCCTCCTCCACCCCCTCTATACCCTTGACCTCAACCTCTACAGCTCTTTCCACGTCCCTCTCAACCTCAACCCCAGCTTCACCCTCATACTCACTCTCCCCCACCGGTATCGTCGAAACATTGGTAAGCTCCGAATCCCCCTTCACCACAGGCAGGAACATCTCCTCATCCAACTCCTCCTCGTCCTCCTCATCCTCCCCCCCAAAGGTATACTCGCCCTCACCTTCCCCATCCAACCCAGCCAGAACAACAAAGCTCTTCACCTGCTCCCTATGCTTCTCTAACTCAGCCCGCATTGTCTCCGCGTCCTCGCGCCGGCTCATCTCCTCCGTCTCCATAGCCCCATACGCAAAGTCGTTTGCATCAATGCCCTCGGCCTGGAAGTAGCGCTCAGAGGGGTTGCCGATGGTCTTGCGCACGCGACGGGGAGGGTTGGTTGTCTGCTGCCGCTGCTGCTGCGCCTGGGTCTTGCTCTCATTGTGGGCGGCATTGGCATTGCCGTTCGACTCTTGTTCCTTGTTCTCCTCGCCCTGTGCCTCTGCACCGTCAGACTCCTCCTCCTTGACCGAATTGGGGATGGCTTCAGGGGGTAGGGGCGTCTGTCGTTGGACATGGTGATGGGGATGAAAGGGGAGGGGTAGTTGGGGGAGGAGGCTTTTTGGGCATGGAGGAACCGCTGCCCCGGGTGAAGAGGGAGGTGAAGCACATTTCTGGAGGGGTTGGGTTAGCAAATTAAGATTGGGATGTTGTTGAAGGGGTGGACTCAACTAGATGCGGTATGGGTCTGGTTGATGGCGATGGTTGCGTCGCCTTTTCTTGCTGTTCTTTCGGGGCGACTGCGCAGCAAGATGGTTCGTATTTGGTGATGGTTTGGGATTGTTCATTGTTTTTTGTTTTTTTGACAGTTGGGGTGCATTTTTGTTTTATCTGTGGCACTTCATTAGTCGCGACTATGCAACAAAGGGCAGTACTGCCTGACAGGCTGTGAGTGTTGGTCGCCCTCGGCGACGAGCTTCGTTCAGACCTAGTTCCGGAAGAGCAAAGCAACACCATGCAAAGGAGGGTCACGAGATAACCATCCAGATTCCTCACAAGCTAAAAAGTCCTTGATAATAATGAAAAACAAGCCAACACCAAACCGCGCATAACCACAATTGCCTGCAGTAAACACAAGGCACTACTTTCCTAGTAAGAAATGTTCCTGAGTCTCAAAGCAAGCAGAAGTGACTTAAATCACCCAACATTGATTAAAGTCAGCAGAACTCTTCAACTCTAAGCCTTGCTCCCAAACCCCTTGTTCGAAGCAACCGAAAAGCTGGCCATCTCCCTCCTCTTCCAATGTCTCAATCGTAATGATCACTCTGAGCCGAGACAGCCGACCTCATATCCTCCTCCTCCTCCCACATGCTCTCCTCCTTCTCAAAAACATCCTTATCCTCATCATCACTCCCCTTCCTCTTAGCCTCCTCATCCCAATTCCAGCTCTTTGGTTTCCAGATCCAGTACAGCATTACCTTGGCCGGCGTAATCCAGCCTTCAGCCCGTCACTGATGAATAGCCCCACACTGTACAGCGCTGGCTCCGCCCTCTTCTTGTACTTGCTGTTGTTTAACCCAATCGCCACCTTCGGAAACACTGTCCCAAAGTCATAGCAAGACTCTCCCTCCGGGGCGGGTTATTCCCCATAAAGCACCAACCTATCTGTAACGATCCCCTTTGCAAAAAGCAGAAACTTATCCACGGCCATCACCCGGCTGGGAAAATACGGATTCGCCAGGCCAGCCGCCCCAGCCCAACCCCCACTGGAGGCGGAATCTCTCCTCCCCTTCCCTTTTCCCTTCTCATCCCACTGCCCTGCAGCAGCAGCAGCAGCAGCAGCAGCAGGATGTCTGCCCAACATCCCCTCCAGATACACCAGAATCTCAACATAGAACACCCGCAGCCGGCCGACGCGCGTCACACCCAGGCCGGTGTAGGCGCAGCAGATGACTTCGAGCGCGTAGCACGCAAAGGCGTACGCGTCGCTCTCGGGGGAGTGCGCCACGCTGTGGAACTTGATCTCCGGGGCTAGGCCGTAGTTTTGAGTTGGGGTGGTCCCGGGTTGCGAGAGCACCGCTTCGTAGGAGTGGATTTCTTTGCGCCTGATAGTAATCCGGATGTTGTTGCGGTTGGGGACGAGCGGCAAAGCCTTTCCCGTATGAAAGCTTTCCATACTCATCATATCGCCTCGCCCTCTTTCACGGGACTTGAAACGTTGGACCCCAGCGGACACGAAAGCGCCGGAAGCTTTCATGTGTGACCCAGAAGCTCGGCTTTCTCGAAATCAAACTCTCGGTGGTCGATCAACCTGCCAAAGTCATTGAACCGGGGGTGGTACTCGCTTCCCATGAGACGCTGCAGAACCGGGCGACCCGCGTGGGCAATGCCGTTAATGAGGTTGCCGTGTTGATCAGTGCCGCGGCCGAGGATGAGCCTGCAATCGTTCTAGAAAGTGTCATTCTCGGAACTCCAGGATCAAGAAAAGAACAGCGCTGGTACTCACCCAGTCCACCCAAAAGCAGTACAAACTCTGATCAAGCTGTGTGTCGGACAGCTTCCTACGAGCATGCACCACACCTCCCTTGCCGTGGCCATGACACGGGGCTTTATCCTCAGCAGAGTCGCCGGGTTCAGTGCCAAAGCATGCGCACTGGAGCGTCTGGCCAGGGAGCTTAACGCACTTTTCAAGATAGCGGATGTTGACATGCTTAGAAATGTAGAAGACCTGGTGATGGTGGTCGAATTCCTGGAGATGACCCTGCTTACTCTGCTCCAGGTACGCCAGAATCCAGTTGCCGTCATCTTCGAGCGTGCCGCACTCTAGAAGACTTCTGACAATGGTTTTGTCTACAATGGGGCAGATCTTGTACTCGGGCAAGTCGTATCGAGCAATCAACCTCCACAAAGTGCTTTGGGTCAAGCATGCTGAGAAGGCGTTTGAGTGCGGCAGCCGCAGGAGCCTGTAAACTCAGCGGTTAGTTTCATGAACAGCGCAACATATTTTTAGATATGTACTTGAGGAGTAGCACGCAGAATCTCAAACATCTTTGCCGAAGTCTCTCTGCCTCCTGAGACGCCAAACTGCAGCGCAACATCCGAACCAGCGTCCAGACATCCCAATCGGCGATGTCAACCAGAGCCCGCATTGTGTCAGCCCAGTGCTTTTCGTACTTGCCAGGCTCGCCCGGCAAATCCCCTTTTACGAAAGTCTCGGTCTCTTCATTGATCTCAGATTCGGAGTCGGACACCTCCTGACATTGTTCCGGAGCTCGACCTTCAGGTGCCGCCAATAGGCTACAGATTTACCTTGTGAGGAAGCGAGGAAGCTCGAGTGGCGAGGAAGTTGTCGAACCAGGTGCCGATGAAGTGAAATTCGGGGCCGGGACTTTTGGTTCCTATCTTCACAGCATGGGCTGCGGCCTCGTGAACAGGCCAGCCGAGCATGAGCTTGTAGTTTTTGATGACTGTCTTTGCCAGCAAGCGCCTAGGAGAATTGAGTTAGCAATGTGCCAAAAGTTTATAAATGTGCCCATGGCGACCGAACTCTGTCCTGAAACCTAGAATTGGAGGTAACTTTGCGACTCACCAAATCCTCAAGTCCTCGGGATGGGGGGCAAATGAAAACTGAAGATGGTACCCATCACCCTAAACAGTCGTGGATAACTTTCCGTTATCCTCGAAAACAGGGCAACCTTCAATGATTTCGTCATCTTCGGCCGTGAACATCTTTTTATCTTCCCAGACAATGAAGCTCTCGTCAAAGGTTTCCCAGAACCTCTTTGTTGATGGGATCGGCAAGCATGGCTTTCAGCCGCTTGACGCGGCGATCCTCGGGCAGAAAGTTGTCGCCATGCCGGGTACTCATCCTGGAGACAAGCAACTCCAAAAAGATGTCAACGTCAAACCCGAGAGGTGTTCGTTAAGACTCTGGGTCTCGCCATCAAAGTTGTAACCCTGGCTGGGGTCTTTCAGCGGCTTGAAGTACCAAAAGGCTGCCTCGTCGAACGAGTGGTACTCGTAGATAAATTCTCAGAGAAAGAAATGGGCGAATGCCCTGGTAAAATGGCATGTTATGTAGCAATGTCTGCTTGCTTTGAACGTCATCTTGAGTATCGACGTCGCTTCTCATGAAGGCTAGGCCTCATCACACCGTCATCTAACAATCGTCTATTATGAAAAGCTATTTGTTCCGGAGCCTCATAAGGTGACCCGCGATGACATCGCCCACTCAAGTAACTCAGTAGCATCACTGGCCGACTGAACCTCCCGGGTCTGGTAAGTGACGGGGGGTGTGCAACGTCAAACACATCTGTGAGACCACCAAAGGATGAAAGAGGAAAGTCAAAACATACCAACGAAGAAAGACCAAAGCCGCCACCTGCTCAACCAGCTCCTTGCCAACATCTCCGTCAGCAGCCGAGGCCGAAGAGACAGAAAAAGCCGCGCTGTCCTCGCGGACAGCCGCCTCGAGCATCCCCCGCTCGGCAGGGAGGAGACGGGCATACAGCACGTAGGGGAACCCTACCGCCGGGCAGTAAAATCGCTCCAGCGACGGGAGTGCAAGGATCTTGGTCTTGACGGCGGCCACCCACACCTCGGCCAGCTTGGGGGTGCCGAGGCGCAGGCGGATCCTGTCCTCGTCGTCGCCTTGGATGACCATCGCGGCGGCAAACGCAATGGCAGAGTGGGCGGGGGGTTCTGGGGGGAGCAGCAGAGCAAACGTCCCAAGTTTTACTCGGGAGAAGGGGATTTGAAATGTTTCGAAAATAAGATTTTGAAGGTGAGAAACGGTGCGGGTTGGGAAGGTCGGTTTCTTTTTTCAACCTGCTGGCCGGTGGAGGGGGTTCACGATGGTCATAGCGACACGCACCAGGGCTTTGATGTTGATACGCGTCATGCCGAAGGACGACGTGGTCAAGAATTGCCGCTCCTTCCAGGAACTTTGAAGCTATTGTGTTGTTGGGTTTGGTTGCTGGGCCCCTGAGACCAAACACGCACCCCGACCGGGCAAAGGCAAGAAGGGGCCTATCAACAAAGCAAACGAGAAGCTTCTTCTGTTGATAATAACAGAAGTGACTTGCTTCATAAGTAGCCTTGTGTTCTTGTCAAGAAATGGCACTGACAGTATGTCAACATTTCTCATCTGTGGGGATCAGGGGTTGGTGTCAAAGAACCAGCCCTCCTTTGCTCACACATACAGTTCGCTTCTACCTCTAGATACACCGTCCTTTACTCGAGTTGGGTTGTCTAGAGGGCACATGAAATTGACATTGAGGCTCCTAACCTTGAAAGACGTTTTGGCAGTGTTGTGGGTATACCAAACGCCGTCAGGGGTACGGCCCAGCCCCTGACCCAGCCTCAAACACGAATTTCCGTCCAAAAGGCCTCGCCAAAAGCCCAAGACTTGACTAGTAATTCCATGAACATATCTTGTAGCGTACTGTAGCATACATGCCCAGAAAGACGCCAAAAAAGCCACCAAACACTTGCAGACCTGGCCAGGTTAATCCAAAAACCTCTAGCATTGAGTCCATCCCTCCCTTTTTTTTTCTCCAAAAGCATGTCTCCAACTTAGCTCTTCGCCACAGCCGGCGCCGTCCCCAGCGTTTCTTTCCTTTGCCTCTCGCTGTGCCCAGACTCATCCCCGCTCATCGGCTGCCGCAGGCTCTCTGGGGCCTCGGGGTGTGACTGCTTCTCAGCGTCGCTCTTGTCGCCGTTCTTGCGCTTTGTGGCCATGCGGACGGCCATCTGGGGGAAGAGAAAACCGGGTTGGAAGCAGGCGAGGAGAACACAGGGAATGAGGATCATGCTGTGTCTCGTTGTCAGCAACCCGGGCCGGTATGTTTGTGAGGGGAGACTTACAATCCTTCCAGGACAACAAACGACGGCTCGTCCTGCATGACATGGTTGCCCCAACCGCCTGCCATTTCGGCGATACTGCCCCCGACCGTTAGCATCTTGTCCCACTACACTTACGGCAGACAAAACGTACCGGTAGATACACCGAATCAAAATCCCACTGTACGCCCCCGCCACGGCATACACAAACATCCTGAACTTCTTGTCCTTCCAGAGGGCAACCGCCTCCGGGTCCGCCTGGTTCGAGTTAATCCTACACCCACACTCGTCAGCAAGCAAACCCCCAAACCCCCCTCACCAAACCACACCAACACCGGCGACTTACCACCTCCGAACCCTCAAATAATAATCCCCCACCGACCCTCCAAAAAACAACAACACCACCACCTGCAACACAATTCCCGCGATAATACACCTATTCCCATGCGCGACCATCTTGAGATTCTTCGACCCCGAGCTCCCACTCGCAGCCAAGCCCCCACCAATGGCCTGGACGACGAGGCACGAGACGTCGAGCGGCACAAAGATGAAGGGGTATTTGCGCGCCGGGATGCGAGACAGGCTGGCGTTGAGGGAGAGACAGATGTGCTTGAGGGTCAGGTAAATGGAGATGCAGATGAGGGTTGGGGCGAGGATGATGGCGACGATTTGGGTCTCGAAGGCGTGCTTGTTCCAGGGGTTGTCGGTGAGCGGGATGCGGGCGGCGTAGCCTGGGAGGAGGTTAGTTGGTGGTTTTGAAAGGGTTGTGATGCTAGAGGTCTCGGGTTGGAGGCATATTTGAGATCTCCCCTCTCTTGCTCGGTCCCTTCCCACCCCATCTCCCATATACCCCCTTGCCTTCCTCTTCCTAATCCCCTCCCATGCTCCACTTCGGCCCAGCATTTAGAATTGAGAGCAACCCACCTGCAAGCTCCAACGCCGACCCCGCGACAATAAACGCCATATAGTTCCACGTCCTCTTCCACGTCCCCAGCGTCAGCGCCACCAGCATGGCAAACGCAAACGCAATGGCCAAAAAGATGTTGACCCCGCGGGTTGGGTAGTATCCCAGGGTTGTGGCCCAAACCGGGCATTCGTCAGAGACCTCAATGCATGAGTAGTAGTACTTTGCGAGTTCGTCCTCGAGGTCGTCCTGGGACATGCCCGGGGGGATCATGGAGGGGTCAATTTTGTCCATCGTGAGTTGTGTCGTCGGGTCTCTATCGATCCGTTGGATGGTGGTTGATGTTGAGAATTAAGTCGAGTTGATGAGGCTGGAAATTGACCGGTAATATCCTCAATCCCAAGACCCCTTGTCGCCGTCGTCGTTGTCGCCACAAAGCCGTTACACCAGCAGTCGTAAGTGCTGTCGTCGTTTGTATCCCAGACCCAAAACACCAATGTCTTGGATCACCAGCTCCAAGAAGAAAGAATTAATCCTCGATCACGACGTCACAAAAACCACAACCAAACCAAAAACCGGGGCCCAACCATCTCATATATGCCCGTCCCAAACCCATGGCCACATGCAATGACACCACCCCTACCCAGCCCAAAATCCCCAGATCCCAAAATCCCCAAATCACCCATCCCACAACCCCCAAAGTCAGAACCGGGGCCATAGCCCACCCGAAGCCCGGCCAAGACCCCTGAAAAGTCCTAAACCCCCATCGCCCAGCCCGCCCAGGCGCAATCTCACTGCCGAGCGAACCCATCGACTGGTGTGATGTGAGCGAAAAAAGGGATCTCGCTCACTGTCGGGAGACACGACCGTCGTATCCGATCCGAGTAGGCCGACCCCAGGGGTTGGTGATATCCGATATCAGGAACAATAGGGAGAAGGCCCAGACAGGGCGATCGGAAGATGAAAAGCCGAGGGGCCAAGAGCATTGGCGGCCGGGAAGCGAAGGTCTGTGGAAAGCCCGGATAAACTTGGGCGCGTTGCCATGTGGGTGGTGTGTGGTTGGACAGAGGGGAAGGGAGGGGCTTCTCCAGGTTTCCGCGCGTCTTCCATGGATGCCAGTCCAGGTTCCCCGCAAACTACTTGTCCCGCACTCAGCCATGTTCAGTGTTTTTTTTGGGGAAGGAACAAATGCTTATGCAACCAATTTTGACATTTTGCTGCAAGAGTCAGAGATTATGGTCGCCCAACACACAAGAAACTCAAACTGAGAGCGAGAACCATTTAAAGATACAAGACGCAAAATGGGGGGGAATCAATGAAGCCTGAAGATAGATAAAGCAGTGAAAGCACATTCCAGTCCTTACTCCTTTCCACCAAGCCACCGGTACACGACTGAGAAGTCGCGTCCCTTACACCTCTCCTCCGCCTCTGTCGTCTCATACACCTCTGTTGCCTTCTCCGCGAGAGGGAGTTCCGCGCCGGCCTCCTTCGCTGCCGAAACAGCGAGCTTCAGATCCTTGCGCATGAGGCCGATCCCAAATCCTCCCTTGTAATCGCGGCCGGCCGGGGCGGTCTCCACGACGCCCGGCACCGGGTTGTTGATTTCGCTCGGCCAGCACTTTCCAGTGCTGACGTTGATGACGTTGGCGAGGACCTTAGGGTCCAATCCTGATTTGACGCCAAAGTTCATGGCCTCTGCCGTCGCAATGTTCTCAATCGCGAGCAGGTAGTTGTTTGCGAGCTTGGCCGACAGGCCAGCTCCTTGCGGGCCGCAGTGAAGAACCCGCTTGCCCATTCGCAGGAGGATGGGCTCGAGGCGAGGGAGCAGACAATCTGGCGAACCCAGCATGAACGTCAATGTCCCAGCAGTAGCGCCTACGACACCGCCCGACATCGGCGCGTCGACAAACTTGCCCCGGCCATGAGGGAGAGCAGCCTTGATAGCTGCCGCAATTGCCTTCGAGGACACGGGGTCGATAGTAGAGCAGTCGATGAAGACGCGCGGCTTTGGCCGCATAAGAATCTCGCCCTTCGAGATCCCCTCGTAGGTCGACAGGATGTCATCATATGTCGCCTTGACGTGCTTCGGTTCCGGAAGGCAGGTAATAACTGTGTCCTATGTTCAACCCGAGTCAGCTGAAGGTCCTGACAACTGCTGTCATGGCGGGTTGGAAGTATCAAAAAAAAGATGCTCCTTGGGCTTCTCAGAGGATTGGCTTTGTTGTATATAAAAAATCATGGGAGGCCAGCAAGCTGGCCCAACTTAGAAAGGTCATGAATGGAAACAAACTCATCATAAAAACCCAAGGAGATCGAAGAGGGATTCGAGAGAATGAGATGACACCATACCGCATCCCTGGCCGCTTGCCCAGCGCTGCAGGCCACCCTCGGGGCGGCACCGCCAGCTTGTTGTGTAGTCATTTCCTCAACCAGCTTCTCGGCGGCAGCCTTGTTGATGTCGAAGACCTGGATTGAGTCTGTCGGCGGCAGCTTCGACTGGAGGTTGCGCGCCATTTGATACCCCTACCGAGCAAAGGACCGTCAGCACGAACCTCTCCGAGACGAAGCTGTCGCGGGGCCATCACATACCATCTGACCCAGGCCGATGAAGGCATACTTGTCCAGCCTGCGCGACGAGCTGGAGAACGCACGGCGCGACACCGCGAGGGCCGGCCTCCATAACCTGACGGTGTTGTTCATCGTGTTATGTGGTGATGCGCTGTCGCGAGCTGGTTGCTGGTCAGGCTGGCAGGCTGGCTTGGTTGCTGGCTTGCTTTGCTTGCTAGAGGATGGACAGGTCTAAGTCCAAGGTGAGGGCGGGCGCCTTCTCGGTGTTGTTTGAAGCCGGTCGAGCGGGTGCATCGGCGGGGAAGCCGAGCCAAAGCCGGCCATTGCCGGGAAAAGGCACGCCAGCTCATTCGAGCATGGTGAGATTTCCGGGTCACCGGACCCCCGACGCCGATGCAGGAGCATGAAAAGAAGATCGAGGCCTTCGGGAAGCGGGCGCTCCCGCTGCCCTTTCGCGGGGAAAATCAGGTGATCGTGTCTGCCATTGTTCGGGACGATTTCTCTGGAAAGAGAAGAAGTTGGAGAAGAAGAAGAAGAAGCTGCAGCTGCTGCAGAAAATGACTTTTTGTGCGTGAAATACTGTAGCTAGGCCGAATTCGACCTGGCCCAAGCTCCCGATATCTCCGGCTGCTGGGGATGTCTTTATCCAACCCGAACCCTGAAGTCAGGGTCCAACTTTACCCCTTCTCTGTTACCCACCACCACCTCCTGAACGTGTCGAACGGCCCCAACGTTACATTGAATGTAGGTCAATTCTGGACAAACGCCGTACACCTTTAAACTCGCTACCGGGAGCTGGAGGCTTCCAGGCCCGCGTATTACAAGGGGATATTGGGATTGTCTGGCCACCTCAACGCCCACCACCACCACCTCCCCAAAACGAGGCCCGCCGTCGCCCCTTCACCGCCAGAACCTGGTGTTGTGCCCTGTCGCCAATTCAAAGCGGTCCTTAACGAAAGTGTCTCCTTCCCATCTCCCCTCTTTTCTTTCTAAAGTATGTGTGGAAGGGGTATGTGCATGAAAACAGATCAAAAATGTGAGGGATGTTAAAATGACCAGAAAGCCTGCCCCGCCCCGTTGTGAGATTCGTCTCCGGCAACTCCAAACCAAGGTAAGATGGCGACTAGTTTTGGGATGGATCGAGGCTACTGCCAAGATGACCGTTGAGCCTCCCACTACAATCACCAAGAAATCCAACGTGTAAACAAAAGGAAGGAATGTCGGGATGCAGTGAAGTGACTATAGAACGTTCGCAACGTAGGGAGCAAGCATTGGAAGCAAAGCACTGTAGAATCTGTTAGCAGTTGTTCGTGCCAAGTCATCAACCAGCCACTTACCCAAATGCCCCCACGGCAACTGTGGCAGTGAGACCAAAGAAAGCCCGCTTCCGGATCTTATCCTTGCGAACCTCTGCTTCCGTCTTGACCTTCTTCGCCTTGGGCGGCTCAGCGACGTCCTCCTCGTCCTGAGCGATATCGTCGGCTTTCCGCTTCCCTTTGCTGCTGGGCGAGGCGACAACGGCAGCAGACTCGCCGTCAGCCTTGACGACCGCCTCGACCATCGCCTTAGCCTCGGCAATCATCTTAGCCGCATCCTTGGGCGATGGGATGTCGCCGAAGATGGGCACCTCGACCTCGACCTTGGTGTGCTTGACCTCCTCTCCGTCTTCGTCAACCTTGACGTCCTGGTCAACATGAACCTTAATCTTGGGCTCCTCCTCCACAGGCGCGAGCACGACAGCGGGCTCTCTCTCAATCGACTCAATCTTCAGCTCGGCCTCGTCAGCCTCCTCGAGCTTCGCTACCTTGGTCGTGGATGCGACCGAAAGCTGAGACTGGAAAGAGAGCTCGCCATTGACGAGCGTGGGCGATACTGAATCGCTGAAGCTGGGAGCGACACTGTCGGTAGCGATGGAAGACTGTGACGAGGCAACCTTGCGCTTCCGGGGGCTCGCAATGGCGCGCTTGATGGGCATCGACTTGACCGGGCTCACGGAGCGGCGGCTGCGGCGCAAGGCGCTTGGAGTCGGAGGAGCAAGCGTGGGCTGGGCGGAGAAAAACTTGGGGGGCGAGTTAATCATCTTGGGCGGGTCACCGTCCGTGTTGGTGGGCGCAATGTCCGCAGGGTCCAAGAGGGCGCGAATCCAGGGCAACATCTTGTACTCCTCGGCCAGAGCGAGGGCGTGCTCGGGCGGAATCCACACATTCCCAGCCGTCTCCTCGGTGCTGGTGGTCGGGAACGACTTGAGATATTTGCGCTCTGTCTCCTCCTCCTCCTGTGCCGCGTACGGAAACGAGGCCTTGAACATGCCGGTGGCGGACACAAAACCGTCCTGGCTGCGCCGCATGAGGAAGTAGCTCGGGGGGGAAGACTTGAAAATGCCAGAAACGATGCCCTTGGGGAGCGGGGCGCGCAGATGCGCGTAATCGAACGCGCCGAGGGTCGACGAGTCGAGGTCGCCGCTAGGGAGCGCCGCAACCATGCGCGCGGTCAGCTTAGTCTGCCCGAGCCGGCGACGCGCAACAAGGTCGTTGTCTGTCATGGTTAACTTGTTAGTAATGAGTTTAGCGAGGGCAGAGAGAAGAACCGTACGCGATGGCACATCCTCCAGCAGGGGATTAAGACGTTTTGGGAGATGTCGGGTTGGGGCCATTGTTGTCAAAATGCCTTCAGGCGATAC
The DNA here is from genome assembly GCA_027946355.1 of Collariella sp. IMI 366227. NCBI lineage: Eukaryota > Fungi > Ascomycota > Sordariomycetes > Sordariales > Chaetomiaceae > Collariella > Collariella sp. IMI 366227. The sequence goes on from JAPEUS010000018.1 coordinate 433,243, forward strand.
GATATTTGAGGCAATCGTGAAAAAAGGTCTGCGAGACGCGTTGTAGAAATGGCCCGTTGAGAGTCGAAGCGCGACGAGGGAAATCTTTTGCGCCAGCAGCAGGGGCTGTCGTGTTGCTGGGCCGTTGTTGCGCGCGGATTAGCGATAAGCGGAGACGCTGAGCTGTTTCAAAAAATGATGTCAGGACCAGACTGTGAATCGGACAAAGAATGACAACGAACCACCGCGTTGGCACAAAAGACAGTCAGGTATTGATGCTTGGGATGGGAATTGTTTGATTGCTCTTGTGATCGGGCGCAATCTGCAAACTGTTCTGCGGGCGGGAGTGTGTGACAGATTGGGAGAAGGAGCCTGGGGTTCTGGGCTGGGGTTGCTGCCATCCTGTCAAGAGCGCGACTTGCCTGTGGGGGCATTTAGCGTCTTGGATGGAAGGGCACGGGCCACAAGGAACGGTGGGGTTGGCTGCCGCTGCCCTCCGATAGGCCAGCTCGAGGTTCACCTCCACACTCTCGAGTCTCAGGGTCCCAACTCAACAACACATCAGGGGTTGGGCAGGGGTCAGCCCACGCGCCATCTTTCTGGGGAACCATCGAAGCCGCACGGGTGCGCTGGCGGATTGGACGTGTCCAAATTGTCGAGGTTCGACGCGGGTTGTGTTGTTTTGGTGCTGCTCTTGACGATATGGTGTTTCCTTTGAAGGTCCGGCCGCCCGAACCAACCCCAACTCGACTTGACCAGACCCGCGTTCTGCGTTCACATCTTCCAAATCAACTCTCTTGTTGAATTGTTCCGTGTCCTCAGAGCGAATCATTTGCGATGCTTTCTTCCCCTCTCACACGGCTAACTGAAGTCCAGTCAGTCTAGGCCGCCAAGATAGGGCTGCGTTTGGTGCCCAAGGACAAGCCACCCTTCTCACTCCCAACCTCCTGTCCGAAGACAAATGGCCCCTATCCACTTTTAAAGCAAGAGGCATCGATTTTTCTCGTTTTGTTTTCAAGACCAAGACCCTTTTGAAGCCGGAGAAACCGTGATTCCTTTTTCCGTGCCTCGGGACCCTCATCAATGAATGAGCGGTGAACCGATTGGGCATCCAGAACTGGCCCCGCTTTGTCCAGATCAACGACCGACAAGCAGAAGGGAAGACTCAGGAGACAGTGCTGGCTTCTTGGACGAGGCTTTGAAACTTGGACCATGATGCGGATACTACACCAGCAGGACTGGATCAAAGGGGGGGAACTACCAAACCCTTGCTTCAGCCTGCCGATGGCTCTTGAACATGTTCTTAGTGCCGGCAGTTGCATCAGACCGCAGCAAACATCCCCTCTTCAGCTTGCTCGACGTCCACACCACATCAAGGAAGGCGTTATGAGTGGCGAACAGGTTGTCTCTCCTCGCACAAACCAAGAGTTTGGGAGCCGCGTAGGATTTGGCTCCAGCTCTCTTGCTGACGAGCGCTCTGCTAAAGTGCTTCGCCGCCATCCACCGCTGCTGTGCAACCGTTGGGTAGGAGAAGAGACGGAGACAGATGCGGCAGTGGTGTTCCAGATCGTCTGGCTGCGTTGAGGATCCAATCATGTGAGCAAGAGCCAGACCCAGGACGTGGGCCTGGTATCCACCGGAGGCGCAGCTGGTTGGCCAGTCACGATTGCCTGAGGTGAGGGACCCCTCCATCCAACTGCCCCTCATCGTCGCCCAAATAAATAAGCTCGGCCCCCATCGTCACCCAGAATCCTCAGTCCACCTCGACCTTGGTGTTAGCGCTGAGATCACATCCCCCTTTTCTTGACCTACAGCTCACCAGACCCGGCGCCGACAGCATCTATCACCTCCCGCAGACAGCCTGATTTTCCAGGCTTCTACAATGTTATTGGGGCAGTTAGCCTGGAAGTAAACAATCGGTTTTTTGAATTGTCTTTGAGCAAGTGCCGGGCAATTCACAAACGGGGAAGCCTTTATCGAGCCCAGCCTAAGCTTCATCTTATCGCGGGAAACCATCACCACAACGCCCGGCAGGAGGACAAAATACACTGAGCCTTGAGTTCACGTTTCGTCGCATTGTTTCCATCACGGGAGCTGCCCCTCTGGGCCACATAAAAGCACGGTCCTTAGCCCTCCCGAACAACCACCAAAATAACCCAAACCTCTTCACTCTTTTCGTCGTCGTCGTTCCTTTCATTGTCGTTCTCTACCCGTCGTTCTCTACCCCGCGATACTCATGGCACAACCAACTGGAAACTCTCTTTAATTGCCAATCGCTCTATCACGTCACACTGCCCTTCATTGCCCTGCTTTCCACGACAGCCTCGCCAGGAAGCCACCAGAGATCAGGACAAGGCAGGAACAAAATGTCTTCAGTTCGCAAGGTCGTCTTTCAGGAGCCTGAGCCGCGGGCCAACCCTGGCAGCACGATGGATGGCGCAAACATTCATCGCCACGTGCGCCGCCGTTCTCCCTATCCCCATCACTCACCTCTCGAGGAGGAGTTGGGCTCGTTTGGTGGTGTTTTGCCGAACCAACAAACTTTATTGGTCACAAACTAACACAAAGACCTTTTCAGACGAGGGTGATGAGTCCCTCCAGCGCTACAAGGAGTCTCTTGGCCTGGGCGGCGGCAGGGATCTGTCTGACCCCAACGACCCACGGGTGTGCATCATTCAGTCCCTTACCATGGAGTCGCCTGGCCGTTCTCCCGTCACGATCGACCTCACTGCTCCTGACAGCCTCGCCAATCTCAAGAAGAACCCCTTCAAGATCAAGGAGGGTGTCACATTCACCATGAGTGCCCAGTTCAAGGTTCAGCACGAGATTCTCAGCGGCCTGCACTATGTCCAGTCCATCAAGCGCAAGGGCATCCGTCTTCCTGGTGGCAAGTCGGATGAGATGATCGTAAGCGATTTTTGTTGTTCTTTAGCGTGGAGGCTAGCAACTGACATTTGGCTGCAGGGTAGCTACGCCCCCAACACCGACAAGCAGCCCATCTACACTAAGAGATGTATGCTGAGCCACCTACTCAGTTTGTGTAATGCACGCTAACAAAGCCCGCTTTAGTCGCTGAGGAGACGGCGCCCTCCGGCTGGTCCGTCCGTGCCATCTACACTGTCAACTCCAGCTTCGTTGATGACGACAAGAAGACCCATCTGCAGTTCGAGTGGGCCTTTGAGATTGACAAGGACTGGTGATTGTCGACATCACCACGCCATTGTCGGGAAGAAAGAACGGAATCTCTGTAAGGAGCATTGTCGTTCGCCTTCAGGACTTGCTGTGGAGGGTAATGTATTTCACTGTCTTCGGGAACGCAAAGCTGGGAGCTGAACAGAGGGGCCACATGATCGTCGGATGGGTTTAGCAAGCGATGGAGCAGGTCTTGATTCAGGAATTGGGAGTTCCAGGCGGATTTGGTCTGCTGCTTTGCCTTGATGGTTGGGAATGCGGACCAGATGCCTTGCCTGGGAACAGGTGGGCTGGCTTGCGAGGGAGGAAACATGGCTGGCAGAGGTGGATTTCGGTTTTCTTTTCACACCATTCTTGCTCCTTGAGCAACACAACTCACCCAACGGGAAAAGGCTACGACCCAACATATCACACTTGCCCACTCGCACCTAGATAGTCTCGGGAAAGCAAAAAAAAAAAAAAGCAATCTTCAGCAAAGGCCTTGGGGCCTTGGTGGCAGAACGGCAAATCTTCCCTTGGTATCATCTTCTACAGAACATAAGAACCCGGTGGCTGCTCACGCTCGAAATGCAATCCGCCACCTCCCACCCACATCTGCTCAGCTATATGAGCCCATCATCTGACGCATGGCCTCCTCGTCTTCATCACCCCCTCCATATACTACAAAAAGTAATCCGGCAACGCGTTCCCCTCCTTCTCCCCACCCCCCATCTGCTGGTCCTTAACCTGATCATTTTCGGGCGCCGCCGCAAACACATTAAAAAACCTCTCCCCGCTATCACTCACCTCTAGCACGCTCGCCATATTCCCGCACCTGTAACAGTAATTCGGCGCGCTCCACACCGTGCTTAACAGGTCATCATACAGCACCTGGTACCCCTCCTGGCACAGCTGGTGCGCGCGCAAGATGTGCGACATGCCGTTGACGGCCAGGAATTTCTTTACGACTTGCGCGCCGAAGGTGTAGCCTGCGCCGCGCGGGGAGAGGGAGAATTCGTCGCGGTCTGGGTCCGGGTCGGACCAGACTAGGTCCGCCATAGGGCCTTCGTGCGGGATTTCGCGGAAGCGGTCGATTATTTTGATTTGATCGATGGAGTGAATTGAGGGGAGAGACCTGGGAGGGTGGGGTTAGTGATGGTTGGGGAAGGGGTAAGGGGGGAGTGGCGTACCGCCGTGGACGCAAAAGATCTGGTCGTTAATGACGACGCTTAGCGTCAGAAAGTCGAACATGTCGGTGAAGTAGTGCCAGACGTTGGCGTTGCCGTATTTCCGCGAGCACTCGGTGTAGAAGCCGTAGGACTGGGTGACGCCGCGCGACTCGTGGTTGCCGCGGATCAGGTGCACGCGGTTGGGGTAGCGCAGCTTGAGGCAGACGAGGAGTGAGATGGTCTCGACGCTGAACATGCCGCGGTCGACGTAGTCGCCTATGGGAGGGTGCGTGGTGTCAGCATGTGTTGTGGGGGTTGGTGTCGGGACAGGACGACGCACCGAGGAAGAGATAGTTCGTGTCTGGGCACCAGCCGCCAATCTTGAATATCTCAATCAGGTCGTAGAACTGGCCGTGGATGTCGCCGACGACGGTGACGGGCGCTTGCACGTGGACGACATTGCTCTCGCGCATCAGCAGCTCTTTCGTCTTGGCGCATATCGCTTCGATGACCGACTCAGCGAGGAGTTCCTTTTTGTAGAGGCGCGAAATGCACTCGTCGAGATCCACGGAGGCTGGGCAAGGAGGAGGAGGGGTCAGCGGGCGCGAAGCAGGAGGATGCCAGGCGAGGCGGGGCATTGTTGCAATCTCGTCTGTCGCACTGGGGGAGGGGGTTTGTCATTGTCGTCATGCAGGGCAAACTCACAAGGAAGCCCTGGCATCTTTAAGAAAGAGAGAAGTCGCAGAACGAGGTAAAGAGAGGGCGGCAATATCAGGGACCGGTAAGGGGCCTGGGAGGACTGCTTCTCCCGGTTCGAGCGATGTCAACGGTAGAGTGCGGAAACATGCGAACTGACATATTCGGGGCTGGGCGTCACATCGAGCAGGAACTGAAGGGACTGTTTGTCGTCTAGGGCATTATTATCGCATCCTGATGGTGAGAATGAGTGCGGGTTGTAGTTGGGGGAGGGATGCTTCGCTATCAACCCAAAATGGTGATGGTGTTGAGGATTCAAATCGGTACGAAGTAATGAAATCAACCAGGATCACATCAGCAATCACCAGCAGGCGCGTAAAATCGCGGCTGGCTGGCACTGAGATGCTGCCGTCATCGTTGGTTGGGCCGGCAAAACCTCGGAATTCCCGCTGTCACCAACTTTTGTGCCAAGCACGGGCCTCACACCACACGTGCTTGATGTTCCCCACATGGGCTGCCTTGGAGGTCTTTCATTCAAAAAGCAGGCACCTCCTGCTCTCTTCCTGCGCTTCAATTTCTCTCTCATTTTGTGCTTTTTCTCGTTTGTTCCACGCTTTTTCGCCCCCGCCTCGCCCTCAGCCATCGCCTGGCACACGCAGAACAGCGGCGTGAATGCCAAAAGACGAAATCGCTGGATAGAGCCGTCTCTTCAAGCTCCCACGGTGACATGGTTCCTGGTTTCGTTTCTCCCGAGGCTCAAGGCTCGCCTGGAGGCAATTTGGTCGATTTCATTCTGTCCCAGTTTTCATCTGATTTTCCCCTGCTCCGGCGGCTCTCTTCTGAATCCTAGTCTCCCCCACAGTTGAAGCAGCTCATGCTTTACTCCGGCAGCTGGACTGAAGATAGTGGTCCCTTTGACTGTTGGACAGGTGAAGGGCAAGAGAGAGGTCGTGTTCCTCTCCCCGTGTCTCCTGGCATCCGCTTCTGGGACTCCTTCAGCTGCTACAGCACCACGTTAGACATGGCTTGCCACAATCGACGTTGGATTCAGCGCCTTATGTGGTGCATCCAAACTCCAGTGCACAGCCTCTGATGCTGAGCTTTTGTTCTCCTTTTCCTGCTGCTTCTTGATAGATCAGAAGGGTTCTTGCCGACTCTCTGATATCTTAACTGTAACAAGCATCCACGCCTCCTATTCTGGCTTTGATGAGGCTTCATCTAGTCTGTAGCTGCGTCTTCCACCTGCTTGCAGATCTTCTGAGGTTGTCGGGATGACGGAGGATGACGGGGGATGGTTCAGCAGAAGCAAGGGTACTTGCTCACGTGACCGCGAAGGATCCAGCTGCCAACCCCGCCCAGCTCTTTCAACCTGGAACCTCGAAATTTGGGTCGCGATTCCATGTTTCGACCTGAGCCACAGCCAGCCGCAACAAACCTCCCTTGGACCCACGCATTCGGAACCGCGACAAGGCTGATATAGAGCCCTGTCAGCTACCCCTGAGTCGTGGATGTTGCGATCACAACGCTCCTCGACCGGTAAACGGCGGCGGATCGTCAGCGCGACCGGGCCGCCGTCGGAACCTCGACCCTCGGCGTCGTCTTGACCGAGCCGAGCCGGGTTGCGCGTCTAGTCAACGGCCGTCGACACGGCCCGCCTCCGGGCGACACATCCATGATATCCGGCTCTCGCCGAAGACATTGTGCTTGACGCCATCTCAATCTCGACCCTCGACTTCCGTGGCCAGCGGGCACTTGGTCACACCCAGCCGAACTCGGCGGACCCGCGTTGCCGAATTGAACAGGGCTGACTGCTCTCGTTGGGCACGTTGTCATCACCATCCCCGTGCAGTTGCTCACTTTTCATCCCATCAGATATCTTCTTTGAGCCTCTCTTTCCCGTCCTTTTACTTTGATCCAGTACTGGAGCTGGCTGTACCATTTGTTCGCCTTCCACTCCTCGGTCTCTCATTCTTCCTCGTTCCATTCTTCGAGCTGCGGCCGAAGCTTTATTTTAACCATCATGGCCGACACGGCGCCGGGGCGGGCTCCCCCCCAACAAGAGCCGTTATGCTATAACTGTGGCGTCAAGGGGCACTGGATGATTGCTTGTCCAGAGCCTACTCGAGCAGTACCGGCGTAAGTCGTCTGGCTTTTTCGCAAGACAAGCGTCTTGGAGTGCTTACCAACAGCGAGCAGTGGTCTCCAGCGATGGCAGCAGCATCAAGAACATGGCAACGACCGAGGTGGTGCCTCTCATGACAAGAAGGGTGTTTATAATCAACCGCCGGCCCCTCCATATCCCCCTGCCGTCCCGCCGCCGCCTCCGCCGCCGCCGCCGCAGCCGCAGCCGCAGCCGCAGCCGCAGCCGCAGCAGGGGTACCCGCAAGCCGGCTATCCGCCGAACCCGTATGCTGGCAACTATCCGCCGCCTCCTCAATACGGACAGTATCCAGCTGCCCCACCCCCCCCGCCGCCACAGTATGGCCAGCAACCGTCTTATGGGCAACCTCCCTATTCTGCGTCGTACCTTCCACACCCAAGCTACTATGCTCCGGGCGCCGCTTCTCCTCCAGCTCCTCCTTTACCGGCCCCTTCCTTCCCTCCGGGTTCATACCCACCACAGCAATACGGGCAACCGCCGCCGCCACCGCCCGGGTCGTATCAAGCTCCTTACCCACCAACCCCAGCGCCACTCCCGCCTGGTGCTTATCCATACCCTCCAGCGCAATCGCTCCCGTACGTCCCGCCGCCGCCAGGCAGTACTCCTTATCCTCCTCCGCCGCCAGGTTGGACTCTGCCACAATTTGGGCCTCTTACTCCTGCTCCCCCCCCGCCTCCGCCCTCGGCAAATCAGACTCCTCTGGGCACCCACCGCAACAAGCATCAGAAGAATCACGGATCTAAGCGATCGCAACGTGACAAGAACCGTCATGGCCACGAGAGGCAAGGGAAGGGTCCGTCTCGCAACGAGCGCCAAGAACGCCGGGCGAGTCGTGACGAAAAACTCAGGGATGAAAAGCCCACCAAGGTCGATGATGTTCAGGGGCCGGTTGAGGAAGGGGAGGTGAAAGATGAACCCGAGTGGACTTTTGAGGAAAGCCTCAAGCGGATTTTTCCAGGGACGAAGAGCAAGCCAGCTGACCCCGTCGGCATCCCTCTTCCCATCGAGTACAATGAAGACCCTACCATTCCGCCGGCATACAATGCGACGTGCGTCAAATCCGAGTTTTTCCAGGAGAACAACCAGAAGGAATTCGCTCGGTCCATCAGGGAGCATCCGTCTTGGGCTTCTTTGCAACATGATCCCGTCTTCAAGCACTACCAAGGAATGGTTAAGCGCAAATTCCCGGAGGGTGTTCACGAGTACTCAACCTACGAGCCCTCCGACCCGCCCCTTTCTCCATCGTCTATCAAATTGCCCCCCAAGTTCCAAATTGATAGATCCGCTCTCAAGGCAATCTCGATCCAGGCAACCCCGATTGAGGAAACCCCAAAGAAGGGTGTGGCAAATGAGGACCGCAGTCACACTCGAAATGGCCATGCCCAAAATTATTCACCGGAACATGCCCGTCGCCAGGATCCAACCCGGGATCGCCAAGACAGAGACCACACCCAAGATCGCCGGCCCCGCAAGCGATCCGTTGATGAGAACGGCACCGAGGACCGGAGCACTAAGCGTAACAGGTACTCTCAATCCCAGAGAGACAGGTCCTCGGAGCAAAACACCCGAGCGAAATCACCTCGCAGGCGAAGCCTGTCACCGGGACTCAACATCGCGGGCGATCCGTGGTCACCCCAGGCAGGCGAGAGCAACCTCCACTCCTCCCGCGGCCCTCGCCACAGCGATGCATACGATGACACCCGAGAGAGGGCACCCTACATTGACAAGCGCCACGATAGCGGTTACCATAGTGGGCAGTCTCTAGACAAGCTCAAATTACGCCCTCGCGACGATGATCGCGGCCGTCGGCGGTCCGACCAGTCATACCGGAGGCGCCGGAGTCCCTCTTGTAGCCCCAGCCGCAACCGCAGCCGCAGCCGAAGTGCGAGTCGCCCACGCAGTCGTGGCCATGGGCGGGCTCGTGGTCGTGGTCGGAGTCGGTCTTTGAGCCCAGACAGAAGCGAAAGGAGTCGCAGCGAGTCACCTTTGACCGGGCTTGAGGCAGAGCTGCTTGGTCTGGTGGATGATGACGATCCCGAGCCGGAGCCGAAGCCGAAGCCGAAGTTCAAAAAACCTATCAGGCGTCCCAAGGTTGCTGCGGCGTTTGGGTAAGAAGATGATAATTTCCGTGCGTGGGCTGTGCTAACGAATCACAGGCGCCGCTGGTGATATACTTGGAATTTTCGTCCGAACCTTCGATCTGTCTCAACCTTAATTTAGACGAAGAGTTTCGATGGTTTCACATGGCAGAGGGGGAATTGCATGGCATTTATTGCGTGGTGCACATGGGTGTTAAATGGATGAGGCATCTTTGGAAGATCAGGCGTTGATTTTCTTTCAAACATAGCTTGCTTTGCCAGGCTTCGCGCTCTCGGGTTACAGCACGGAGCGGCGGGTAGTCTGAGCGCTAATCAGGAACGGCATTTGCTTGATCAAGGGAAATGGGTGTCTATTTGCATGAATAGAGTAGTGGGAACTTCTTGGTGAGTTGGTAGTCCTGTGCGTGTCCTCTGGGACTGAAACGCTGTCAACATTTGCAAGACTACCAGGTGCTCTAGACTTCTTGCTCTTTGACAGCCGATAACACGGGGGTTCAAATGGGTCGAACAAGTAGTTTCCAGTATGTGGTTAGTAAGACATCAGTCCTAATTACCCCGACATGCCCTCTTTCTTGCGTCTTCGCTGGGGACACCCAACACGTCACTTAATCACTATCCACGTTTTCGTTCCCAATGCGCATAGAAATTTCGGAGTGCCGCGCACATCTTATCACAACGCAACTAGTGGCTTTACTAGAAACTCGACACCTGATGATTTACTTTTATCGATCTCTATTTATCAAACCAGACCGACGATGAATACACCTCCCAAGATCACTCTTTACGCTACACCGTGTGTTGTTTCGCAACAAGCGCACACTGACCCACAGCAGATAACACCGCTTTCACATGCGGGTGAAGAGGCAAATGGCCTTTCTTGTATAATGCCGGTCCAGGCCTTCTAGTACCTGGACAGAAGCCAGAGCAAAAAGCTTATATTACAGTCAAAAAATTAGCAATGGCCGTGGAGGTTGAGGTGACAAACATGGTGTTTCGGGAGAAGGTGGTTGGGGGGAAGAGTGAGGAGTATCTGAGTGAGCCTCATTGTGTTTCTACCTCAGTCTGGTTTGTCACCTTTATTTTTGTCATTATCCTGCTTTTTAAATCCATCATTCGCGTTGTTTAGAATTTTAGCAAAGATACTGAGATCATAATTCTCTATCAAGTCAGAGAACAGAGAGTTATCGACTTGGTTTCCAGGGACATCATCTACATCATCCTCGACGCTTTTGTCCAGGAAGTCGACAAGGCCAGCAACACCATCATCAAAAGTTTCGTCAAAACCGCCATCAACAAACTCGTCAAGAAGCCCCTCGCCACACCCACTCGCACTGAAACGCTCTGCAAGTTCTTTAGCTGCAACAACATCATCTTCCTCGTTGCACTTACCTTCCTCGAAGCTTTTGACGCCGAACAAGCCCTCAATCCAAGAAGAGCCTTCAACATTAACTGGCCATATATCATCAAACAACCTTTCGCCAATATCAAGGTTGAGACGAGGTTCTGGCTCCCGCGCTGAGTCCAGACCTTTCACTAGACCAAACCAGATTCCAAATTTGGAAGACGAAGAAGACGAAACATGGAGTTGGCCGCTGCCAGAGGTGCGGAGTATTGACGGAGGCGATGGAGGGAACCGAAAGGCGATGAAGTTTACCAGGTGGAGAGGAGGTGGTGTTGCTGAAGCGAATAAGATGAGGGATTAGTGGTAAGACAAGTGAGGAGTTGTGTCCGGGTTTTCGAGGATCCATGGATGAATGGTCTCTTTTGTGAGAAGAAAACGGATAGGTTGATAGACTCTCGAAGCTCAGATGGAATAACAACTTGAGCAACAACGAGCTGTAGCTCACCCTTAAGAGTTTAGACTTCCATCTTGGTATAAAGTTTGGCATGCGCCAGAAATAGAAAATCATTCTCCCTTGAGACACAAGGTGCAGACAATACACGCTCGTAGGCATGAGGCCAGACACGTCTACTCCAATCAGTCTCTTTCTGATTTCTCACAGGCCAAGTCATCGAGAGGATTCCCACCACTCAGAGTGAATGAGTTTCACGTTCGCGCCTGCCACGTTCGTCCAGCAGACCCGAGATTTCGGACCCCAAACGCAGCCAAGCTCGCTTCCATACAAAGTTCAAACCTCCGCATCTCACCTGCAGCCTCCAGGTCTCAACACAGCACGAAGAAGATATCGAGGCCTCGACTCAAGCAGAAGCTGCAGAACGGGCCGCGGGACTACAACGTTCTTCAATCTTCATCTCCATCGATCCCCATGCCCATTTCAAAATTCGAACCACTGACGTCGGACACATCTCGCTGCCACCATGAAGCCATCCTTCAATCCAACTAAGATGGAGATGGAGCATTGGGTTGCAACCAGCGGATGCGCCCCGCTCTTGTGCATCCGCTGCCTGGGCGCTTGCAGCACGATGTTCTCCGCCAAGCCGGTCGGTTTCTTTTATTATCCCAGGGATCTCTCGTGAGGCTAAGATGGAGGGGTCGTCGAGATCTCGGCTTCATCCTGACTGTTACATGTCCGATTGACGACGACGACAAAGTCCCAGCACCCAATCCAAGGTCAATTGATTGATTTTCTACTAAACAAAACGCCGCCATGGCTGACCCTTATTCGATTACGACCGGCATCACTGGGCTTCTCCCGCTGGTTAGAGGTGAGCACTGGCTCTCTGGGAGTTAGAAAAGCCATTACTGACCCTCCCTATAAATAGAAAGCTTTGTGATTATCAGGGAGATGTTCATCACGGACAGGTCGCTGCGATTCTATCTTGCCCGAGTCGAGCTGCACAGGACTGTCAGTCACATCGCCCCGCCTCGTTTCTCAGCACTCTTACTGATTTTGGTGTCAGAACTTTCAAGCCTGGGACGATGCTTGGACCAGCTCAGTTGGGAGGCTTGATGAGAAGATTGCGAACTTTGCAGCGACCAAGCCACTGACCGCCAGAGGTCTACTGCAGCAGCTCGTCCTCTTCCTCCGAGCGGTCAACGACCCTGACAGGCTGAAGGTTCGTTATGGACTGACCGTCGAGAAGCCCAAGGCGCTTATGAGATTCGATGACCTCGTCACTGAGATGAAGTACATATCTTCCTATCTCTACGATATCGACAATCGCTTCTCCTCCAAGGACTTCGTGGCGTTCGAGGAAGGCAGGCTCCGGCACATGGCTTATCTGCAGACCGTCCATTACAACCTCTCGGGGACGGAACAAAACCTCAATGAGTTGTTCTGGCGTTTGGAGGAGTTTAACCGGAATTTGCATTTGCTTACGCCGCCCCAAATCAGTCATGCCGCTGATGGAAGAGTTCTTGAGTTGGTAGTTGATGAGGCCCCAAAAGACCCCGACCGAACAAAGCGACTGCAAGAGGCGGCGAGCTACGAAGCGAAGCATTCCATCGATCCAAGTGCCAAAGCAAAGTATGAAGACATAGCCAAATTTTCCAATTTCTGCTCGGCTGTTCGGTCTGCCAATCCGGACATGTCACGGAGAAAGATTTTCAGCGTCGACGACTTCTCCTTTGACGCCCCGTACTCCCTCAGCCCAAACGCCACCTTGGCCCGCTTTCTCGACTACCCTACCAAGTATCAGTCACGCTTGGTGCTCGTCGAATGGATCAGGGTCCGAAAGGGCACTTCCATCTCTGAGGTCCTGCACGAGACGAAACTGACCCTGTTCATGCTGCACGCCGAGAAGACCTCGAAGCTGCTCCTCCCAGCCGCCATAGGCTTGATCTACGATGAGACAAACCCCCGAACCATCGGCATCATCTTCCAACTGCCATCGCACATCCGCAGCAACCTGCCCACAAAGCCTCTCATCGCCCGCCCCGGTCTTCGCAACGCGGTAGTCGTCCGCTCGCCCAAGAGCATCGCCGCAGAGCGCATGCCGACCAGCCTGCGTGACCTGATCCTGAAAAAGGAGCCCAAAGGCATCGACCTCGGCCTGCGCTTCAAGCTTGCTAAACAACTCATCGACGCCATCCACCTTATCCACACCTCGCAGTTCACTCACCGGTAGGCCGCCACCACTTTCTCCCCATCCCTTCCCAAGCCCCCAAACTAAGTACAGCCCCCATAGCAATATCCGCCCCGACACAATCCTTCTCTTTCCCCTCCCCACCCCTTCGGGCGAGGTTGACCCCACCACCCTTGATTTCTCCTCCCCTCCTCGTCGGCTTCCACTCCTCTCCCTCGTCCTCACCCTCACCCCGGAAAACGCCTGGGTGCAACCCGAAGGGCTCAAACCAATCCTCAAAAACGCCCCCCGCCGCCCCGCCCCCTGGAGCTCGCCGTCGAGTACTACTTCCACCCCGACCGGCGTTTGGCGCACCGCGGGGAGGGATATAGACGGCAGTGGGATTTGTATAGTGTGGGCTGTGTGTTGCTGGAGCTGGGGATGTGGGAGACGCTGGATGGGGTGTGCGGGAGGGATCTGGTGGTGAGGGCTGCGGGGAGGGCGGCGGAGAAGGGCGAGGATGGGGAGGGGTGGTGGAGGAGATTTGGAGGATGCAGAGGTTGTGAGAAAGGTGGCGAGGGGGTTGGATTCGTGAGTCTTTTCTTTTGTTTTTGGATGTGGTGGTGGTGGTGGTGGTGGAGGTTGAAGTGGGAGAGGAGAAGCTAACAGTGCGTGGCAGTATTACCGGGTCAGTGTATGCCGATGTTACGAGGAAGTGTTTGTCCTTGACCCCTCTGGCGGGGGATATTCTCGAGTTTGAGAGGGGGCTGGCGGCGATGTTGGCGCAAATTGCTGCCTGATGGTGTTGAGCTGCTAAGAGGATTCTTGGGGGCGCTGTTGCTTGGATATGTGTCTGCGCTGGCTTGGCTGGATAGCAGTCGTATTGGATGTGAGTGCCTGTCTTCTGGGAGTTGGGGTGTACCTCTGGATCCATATGGAGAAGAGATGAGAATTCGGCACGGCTTGTACCATCGTCTTGAGTTGACTACGGTTTGGCAGTCATTGTGATTTCTGAGGTGGCCTCAACTTTAAATTCCGGAAAGATATGTTTCATGCAAAGAGCAATGCCTGCTGGAAGCGGCAGCATTCACGCTTAAACCATTAAAACAGTGGCTTCTCTTTCCTCACGCATCATCCAAATCGTCTCACGCCGACCGCATAAACTGGGCGTCCTCATCGGACTCTTCCTCACTTTCGTCTTCCTCCTCATCTTCCTCCTCGTCTTCTTCCTCATCTTCTTCATCATCTTCCTCTTCTTCCTCCTCTTCCTCCTCTTCCTCTTCTTCATCCTCCTCCTCCTCCTCACTCTCCTCCTCCGCCAACCAATCATCCAACGTCTTTTCTCCTACTCCATTCGACGCCTTCCCCTTCCCCCACCACCACCCACCCTCCCATCCCCCATTACCACCACCAAGCTCCCCACCCACCCCCTCACCCCTTATCCACCACCTCCGCCGCCGACACAACCTTCTTCTCCCACCCCCTCCTCCATCCCCATCCCCTCCCTTAACCCCTTATCTGGTTCCTGTCCCTGTTCCACCCACCCCGGTAAATCCTCATACCCCTTCAACCCGTGCACCCCCCCACCACCAGCCAGCACCAGCGCGGCTGAGCCGAGGGTATACCCCCTTCGTGCCTCCGACGGGCTGGGGGCTTGTGGCGCGGGTTTGGGCGCGAGGAGCATGAGGGTTGCGAGCTGGGGGACTGTTAAAAGGGCTTTGTAGAGACGCGTGCGGTCGCGCAGGTCGTAGGAGGTATCGTAGCGGACGAGGTGGAGGAGATAGAGCCAGAGTTTGGCTTGCGGGGCGGGGTCGTCTTCTAAAAGCTTTGGGCTGCTTGTGGAAGATGGGGGTGCTTGGTCTTTGAAAGATGGGGACTGAGGTTGGGATTGGGACTGAGAGGCTTCGATCTGCCGGTTGAGGTGGTGCAGGTAGACTTTCGCGCCGAGCAGCACGATCTGGCGCTTGGCGAGCTCGGATTCCGAGGAGAAGTCCTTGACGAGGATGCGCAGCACGTCGGCGGCGATGTTGTCTTCGCCGTTGAGACCTGAGAATTCGCCTACCAGCCAGATGATGGTTGCGCGAGCTTGGGGATCGGTTGCGGAGTCGAGGTTCTTGGCGAGGCGGGTGACGGTCGCGACGTGCGCAGATGGGTCTTGCTGAATGAGGTGCCGAATGACGGTGAGGGATTCGGCGGCGAGGGTGCCGTCGAGGCTTGTTATTTGATCAAGGAGAAGGTGCAAGCAGCGGGGTGCGGTCGCGCTGTCGGTTTGGGCGCAGCGGCCGATGGCGCGGACTGATTCCCGAACGAGAGCCTTGTCGGAGCCGCGGCTGAAGTGCTCCAGCTCGTTGAGAATGAGGCTCTTGACGTGTGATGGAGCGTGCGGAAAGATGAGAGTGAGAATTTCCAGCTTAAGTTCCCACACTGGCTCCGTGTCGGTGGCGCGGACGAGGAAATGGGTGGCGTATTTGACAAAGTCGGCAGGGCAGGTCAAGCAGATCGAGACGATGTTGAACAGGGCGATTTGCTGGATGTCCTGGGCGCCGCGCAGGAGAGCTATAAGGGGGCCAATAGCTGTCTTCATGTAGGCAGGAGTGCCGATGGCAGAATAGCACCTTGCGACGGCAACAACCACGCCCGAGTTTCGAGAGTGCAGCAGGGGCTTGATGCTGTTGAGAAGCAGCTCCAAATCGGGGTCAAGGACGACCACCTGTTCACTTTCAGAGCTGGCTCCCGAGCCCTCCCCGTAAAAGTCATGCAAGCCAGCGGACCTTTCCTTGTTTTTGGCCGTCCTTGTCCTTCTTGGGAAGCACTTCCGCGCGTAGATGGTCATCAAGCGGAGGGTTGATAGCTGAGTCCACTCGTCCATGTCGACAATAATCTTGACAAGGTTCCGGTAGTGCTTGTGAATCAGGTCTATCCTCTCGGGGCAAATCGCCATAAACGCTGCCACGGCCGCGCCGGCAACGTAGTATTGCTTGTCGCCCAACAGGGTCGAGAGGTATTCAAGCAGCTGAGGCAGCTGGGAGGGGTCGAGGCGGTAGCACTTGGGAATGGCCAGGGCGGCAGCACGTCGAACGTATGGGCTCATATCCCCCGCCCCTTTTCGGATGGCGAGCGACACGATCTGGCTGATAACGGGCACGCGGATGCCCGACATGGTCCGCAGCGCCAGCGCGCGCACCTGGGGGTTTGTGTCTGAGAGCGACTTCTGGATGGTGTTGATGGACAGCAGGGCGAGGTCGGGTTCCTGTTCGGCATGGTGTATAAGGTAGATGTAGACGAGTTTCTTGATCTCGAGGTTCGGCGACGCGACGTTTTTGACGACGGAGGAGAAGAGGGGGAGGGTCTTTTGGTTGCGGTACATCATCTGGAGGCGGTTAGCAAAAGACGGTAATGGGACAACTCTGAGAGGGCACGCACCGAGGTGACGCGCCGCAGCCCGTCTAGCACCTCGCGGTCATTTCGGCTGTCCAACAGCTTCTTGACCTGGGTTTTATCCAGAGGTCTGGACGAGCTGCGCGAGCTTCGGGCGGCGGAGGCGGCATCGAGGGTCAGGTCTCGGGCTGCGGGAGCGGTCAACATGATTGCGGTTGTTCCAGTGTGCTTAAAAGCGCACCATTTTCCAGCAGACTTGATATCCTCGCTATCGACTCCATGGCGGGCGGTGTCGTGGCTCCTGGGTGAGCTCTGGCTTGTTGCTTGCAATGGTGATCGGCCGTGGCTTGGGCCAGTGACGTGATGGAGCATGGCGCTGGCCAGCGGACAGCAGGTTGGCGGGGTATGCAGCTAAACCCCACAAACCGTAAATCGGGGCAGCCTGGCTCGGCAGGCAGTTGCGGGTCGGTCCGTCTGGCACACCTTGATGGACGGCAACTGCCAAAAAACAGTAGCACCCGAATTGGGAGGGAGGAAGTTGTGTTGCGTCTCAATTTGGAATTTCCCTGTGGTTTCCTCACATGTGGCATCTTTGACACAGCATATCGTCTCACCCTTCCAACGGTTCCCAAAGGTTCTCAACTCGCACGACAGCAAGCGCTGCCGTCCAACCTCCTCCAGTTCATTATCGCCCACTGCAGCTACCCAACCACGCTCATCATCTGCGGCGACCGCGCTGAGTTCCTGTCCTCCCTCACACAGGACCTCTTACAGCAGCAGCGGCCAAACCACCCAAACCACGAGGCACCATACACTACAGACGAACCACATGACCTCTCCGCCCAGCAAGCCACCGCAGATCTGTCCAACCCACCACAAGGCTACTCCCTCACCACAGACCCCGAGCCAGACCAGCCGCCACCCGAACCTAGACCTCAACCCCAGCACCAACCCGAGACCATCACACCCCACCAACCAACCACCCCACCACACCCCCTCCTCACCCCCTTCCTCTCCCAAATCTCCACAACCCGTCACATCCGCACCGTCTTCCTTCCCACTGTCACCCACCTACGCGCCTTTCTCTCTGTCTTCTCTTCTTCTTCCCCTTCTCTTACCAAAGTCCCACCACCACCACCCCCTCCTCAACCACCGCCCATGGTACCACCAAAACCAGTGAAGGAAGGAAAGAACCACTTTTAATAGTCTACAACTTCCTCTCTTTCCACCGACACACCAGCGAGTGGAGTGTCCAAGGCTTTAGAGCGCGGCCGTGTTGGTGGAGGTGGGGGAGGGCGGGGGTGGGGGTTTGGGTTGTTGAGGGTTTGTTTAGAGGTCATCCAGATGGGGCGCGGGAGACCGGGGGTAGGGGAAGTGGGGATGGGGCAAAGGAGGGTGCTTCGGGAGAGGGTGCCTGTTCTTAGTGGGGGTTGAGGAGGGCTGGGGAGGAGTGGAAGGGGTGGTAGGTGGGCTGAGAAGACGGTTGATGTGGGGAGGGTGTTGGGGAGGTGGTTTCGGTTTAGGAGGGGGGTGGGCGGAGGGGTAGGTCCCACTTTGAGCAGCGGTGGCGGATGGGGAGAGACAGAAACGTGCGTGTGAAACCTGATGTTTTGTGATGACAGCATGTCAGTACGCTGTGAAATGTATCTGGACGGTTTGTAGTTCAACAACAACCGAAAAGCAACCGTGACGCCGTCCCAACCCAACCCAAACCCCCGTGGTATCCTGTTCTGAGAACCCAAAGAGCCCCGCCGTACCCAACCGACGCATTTCAACGTTAGACAGACATGATAGTAGACTGGTAGAAGCTCAGATGGCTTGCTCCATCTCGGTGATGTAGAGCTTGATGTGCGCCTCGAGCTTGAGGTACTCGTCGTGTGCCGCGTGCACTTCGTTCTCAATATTCTCCTTGAGATCGAGCATCTGCCGTCAATTAGCACCACCCTCTGACCATCCCATTCCACCCAATTAAAACTCACCTTCTTCTCAATCTGCTCAATCCTCACCCTTCTCCTCTCAATATCCTTCCCCCTTCTCCCCCCTCTCCTCCGTCAACTTCCTATGGACCCCCCGCAGCTCCTCCATCCTCTCCTGCGCGCGCCGCGCCTTCTCCTGGCTCTGCGCGCGCAGCGCCTCGGTGCGCTCCGTCCACTTGCTCAGCTGCCGCTGCAGCAGCGCCTCGGTGCGCTCGACCTCGCGCACGCTGGCCCCGCGCTCCGTCAGCGCGTCCCGCTGCTTCGCGTTCTTGGCGTTGTCCTCCTCTTCCTTGGAGAGCTCGACCGCGATCTCTTCCAGGAGCTTGATGCACGAGGCGACGTCCGCGCAGACGACGGTGAAGGAGTCGGTGGATGTTTGCAGGGCGCGCGCGCGCCGGTCGAGGGAGTCGTTGTGCGATTTATCGGTGGAGAGGGTGGTGCTCAACTCGGTGAGGCGGGATTGCAGCGCGGAGGGGGATTGGAGGGTGTAGGGGCGGAGTTTGGCAGATTCTTGTTTGAGCGCGAGCTTGGTGGTGGTTTTTTCTTCGAGTTCCGCGGCGAGTTCGCTCTTGAGGGTGCGGGCGTCTTCCATGCGCTGGCCGATCTTCTCTTGGTTCTTCTTCAGCTCCAGCAGCCGCCTTTTGAGCTCCTCGTTGCGCTGCGTCTTCTCGGCGGCCAGTGCCTCCATCTGCCGGCGGTTGGCGCCGCATCTCGTCCAGGCGCATCTCCATGTTGTCGTTCTCGGCGTGCAGCTGCTCGATGCGCGAGCGGATCGTCTCGGCGCGGCCCGAGTGCTCGTCGATGACGGCCAGCTGGCTCTCGCGGAAGCGCACAAAATTGATGAGGTAGCTGAGGATCTTGTTGAGGCGGTCGGCGGTGGGGCGGTACAGGTCGGTGAAGCTGAAGTCGTTGATGCCGCAGTGCAGCATCAGGCGCCGCAAAGACACGAAGAAACCCATCAGGTTGCGCGTGTCGGGCGGCATGAGCGAGTCGCCGAAGCCGCCGCAGAGGTCCTCGGCTGCGGCGCGCATCGCGGGGTCGACGGTTGTTCGTGTCTTGTTCATGAGCAGCTCAGCGAAGCGCTCGAAGATCATCTGAACCTGAATTGGGTTGGGCTTTTGGAGGTCGGCAAGGGTCATGGGAATGCCGAGCTCGTTGATGCAGCCGTAGAGCTCGTTGTCGGTCAGGCGCATGCCGGGGAGCGCTTCTTCCTCCTTCTTGCGCTGCCGCGATTGCTGCTGCGCGTTCGGCATCATCGACATTCGTGAGCTGTACGCCATGTTGAAGGATGTCGAAGTGATTTGGCGAGCCCTGTGGCCGTGGCGCGTCGCGTCGCGTGGGATATTTCGAGCTGCGACAGGACTTGAACTTTTGGTGGTGGAGCGAGTGTTGACAGTTGGTGGGGTTGTTTGGGTTGCTCGAGAAACAAGCCGCCGAGACTAATCCTGGCTATTTGCATACAGACAGGCTAATCAGCCCCATTTTAGCGATATCTCCCTTCCCCAACACCGCACACGCCGAACGAAGACTCTCCCAAGATCATGTGTCTCCGGTTCTTATTTTCTCATTGCGAGGAACTTTCTTGTTGAAAAACCAAATCTCTCATTTGTGTCTGGGGCCCTTCATGTGCTTCCGGGTCTTCCATGATTTCCCCCTCATCTGTCATCTCGAATTACTGATCTCTGGCCAATTCCTTGACTGATATTCTTACTGATGTTGTTACAGATCTTGTGCTGACTGGGTTCCCCCTCTTTGAATCTTCCCCCTTTTCTTTGGCCTTGTCCCCTTTCGTTTTTTTTGCAGAGGAATCCGTTTTCTTAATAAAGTTAACTCTAAGTTCCGAGTTCGCTGAGAAGTCTTCCGTCTTGGCATCCCAAGCCTGCCATCCCTCTGCAATCGTCTCCTCTCTCCCAAGACGTTTCCGTTTCAGTTAAGCCAGCGACGAGCAAACGGTTCGATAGGGAGACATTGAAAAAGTTGTGCTGCATTGGAATTATCGGCATCATTTACCAGTTAATAATTGGACCTTAGGGGATTGGAAGCAGGACACGGCGTATCTGGTGCACTCGCAGCCAGGCACAGCACATGGGAAAGGGAGCACCACAGACCGTGCTACAGCAGCAAGTCGAGAAACAGACACTACAGGACGTCAGGTGAGAAGCTGCACGTAACTCTGAGGTGATGTCAGGCCCCGGGGCCCGGGCCGACAATACCACCCCGACTTTGCGAATGATCAGCAGTCCTGCATCGTCTCCGCAAACTCTCCCGTCTGTGGTGTGGTCGTTGTGCGGCCGTGCCATCGGCCTTTTGCAGTCTCGAACGAAATGAGCATGCCACGGCGTCGGGAATAGCGGTTTATGCTATGGGCTCGGAGGCTTCGGGGCTGGCTGTTGGGAAACAAAGCTTGAGATTGAGCTTGTTCATTCGTTGTTTGCGGTGATCGGAAGGCTGAGGTTGAAACATGATGGCGTCCGTCCTGGACCATTGGGGCCAGGTCGTCCTGCCGTTGGTTTGCCATGTTCATCAATCGTCAAAGTCGAATGTGCCTGGGCACGGTGATTGGCTCCCAGGGAAACCATCAATCACCCCTTTGGGCAAGATATCCGCGTGCTGGAGTTCAGGGTTCATCATGGGTGGCCCTGTTGGGTCGTCTGCTGCGGGTTGTCCCGCAGCTGCGTTGCGTGTCGACCTCTCCTCGCAAGGCAGGGATCCCCGTTTGTGGCAAAGTCCAACGGTCCCGCGAACCAGCGGTTCCTGCGGCGGCACGCGAAAAAAGAGCTTGTTGGCGGAGTCGGCTGCAGAGAGTTGCTGCTCCAACACGTGTCAGGCTGTCGAGCAGCGGGAACTGCGGTGGGTATGTTTCCTGCGCTGCATTCCTGGAGACCCGCAGCGGTCAATACTCTCTGGTGAGTGGTGGTAGGGAGCCCTTACTGCAGGCCATGCAGTGTTGG
This sequence comes from Collariella sp. IMI 366227, assembly GCA_027946355.1. Lineage (NCBI taxonomy): Eukaryota > Fungi > Ascomycota > Sordariomycetes > Sordariales > Chaetomiaceae > Collariella > Collariella sp. IMI 366227. Next base: position 454,789 of record JAPEUS010000018.1, read on the forward strand.
ACGAGGGCGAGCTCGGACAGGTTCTGTGGCCCGGCCGGCGGACTCGCGGGTCCTTCTCGATCCGGACTGTCGTGAGTGAATTTTTTTTTTCTTGACCGATAGTTAGACGGACGGAGGTCAGGACATGACGCCAGGACGAGGGAGGCGGTGATGGTGGTCCCATCGAGTGTGGCGACACAGACGAGGGAGAGTTGCGGGCTCCGGTGCCCTTCCCTATGACATAATCTGGCTGCCGCGGTGATGTTGCAGTCGGGCCCGTTCCAACTTCTAGCACCAAGCCGCTTTGGCGCAGGATCATGGGACGGATACGAGCACCACAAAGTCGGGCTAGAGAAAGCAATTTCAACCTCACCTCTGTGCTCTCTCAGCGCCTCCGGACGGGGCCTCTTGTGAGCCGCGAGCCGGAGCATCGGCAGTCAACCGAACGCACGCGTGATGGAATCGTTTTGAGCAGCAAACATGCAAATATCCAGGCGTCTCGTCGAGTTGTTGCATGATGAACTGACGACTGGGCTGAGACGTGAGACCGCCAGGCTCAAAAGCCCCCAGCAGCCGTTGGCAGTGGAGAAAGAAGAGGGCGAGCCCAGGGAGCAGGGGAGCAGCGAGGGTGGGAACCGGATCTTAGGGATCCACAGGGCCGATGACGAAGTTTCAAAGAAACGGCAGTGAGATTTGGGATGATGATGGAGATGACGGCAGTCAAAACGGCAGTCGAGGCAACCAAACCTGGAAGTTTGGCAGCATTGGAATTAAGGCACGCCCAAAGAAGCCGACTGTGGGCTGACTCTAAAATGCCTGACCTTCCTGATTTGCCTGCTATCAACGTCAAGTTTGCACCAAGACGGCAACCGCGCTGCTCCGTTTCTGCATTCTCACATTTTGCTGTGGGGTCGCTGACCGGGGAAGCACTGCGCAGGAGCCAGGTACCTTGCTTCGCGCCAATTGCCCGTGGTCATCGTGCTTTTCTCCCTGCACAAGATGCCCAAATTTTTACCCGGGGTCCTGCTGTTCCCTGCTGTTCCCTGCTGCTCTCCTGCACAGACCTCAAATATTGCGTGGGCCCTGCCACTGCGTCAGGTTCCTTTCCTTCTTTGAGACATCTCTCCCATCCTCAGACACACTGCCCCTCCACCTTCGAGGGTCCCTCCGTCCATTCGACCAAACCTGCGAGCACTCAGCCTGTGTCTCTTGCGTTGTTGATCTTGTCTCGCTCTGTCGACCACAGTCAACAACCCCTCCCCCGCTTGATGATCGCAAAACCTCATCTCCCACCATTCCAGCTGCTCGACTTTGAAGGTACATTACATATCGGCCAAACGGAAAGCTCGAAACGACAACAGCCCGTCTGCTGCATTCCGCCGTCCTCCGCACAGCCCTCCTCAAACCCAGCCCGGCCAGCTTTGACCGTCACACATCACGGCAGCCAGCAGCTAAAGCATGCGGTAGAGACACCCACCCTCTCCGACGAATTTGCGAACCGCGCGACCATTCCCGACGACGCGTCGCCCTCCCGCACACTTTCAGAATGACTTCCCGTCATTCCCCGCCGTCCACAAACAGCCCGCGCTACCACACACTTGACCCCAGCAACCCGACTATTGCTACCCTCAACCGACGCTGAGAACCTCAGCAACCACCATCAGAATGCCTATTTGGCCCTTCCGCCGCAGGAGCCGCCGGAAGCGCGGCCGCGCGAGTACTATCGAACAGGACGAAGCCCAACCCGCGACCTCCAACTTTGCGCCGCGGAGCCAAACTGCGCCTGATGTCGCAAACCCCGTCGACGCCCCCCGAGCGCCAACCGAGCAAACGACAACGGTCGGAACCAAACAAACTCCACCGCAGGGAGCGCACATACAGCTTTTCGCCAGGCCGCAACGACTCAGTGCGCGTAACCCGACGAGGTGATGTTTCGAGGACCGACGCCGGCGTAAGCGCCGTGAATGACGAGATGTTACGGCGCGTGCCTACACTCCACAGCAAAAGAGATGGCGACCATCTTCCCCGCAAAATGTCGAGCAGGAAATGGCGGAAGGAGAATCAGCTACGAGAGGCTGAGATCAAGGCCATGGTCAGCTTTATGCCCCACCGTCCCGCCACCGAAGACTGGATGCTTGGGCGCCCCATGAGGAAAGAGAGCAGGAAGGCCAAGGCGAGCTTTGGTGCCGGCATCAGGGGCAACGAGTTCGACAAGTACAATCGCTCCTCAGACATATCTCTGCCGCTGCCCGGATCCATCGACTCGGCTCTCTCGTCGGATTCCGATCATGTTTCCTACAAGGTGTCGGCGTTTGACGTTCTTGCGCCGCGACCCACTTTGCGGTGCAGCACACACCCAAGGTCGGGCACCGTCCCGCAGGACACGGGATTGTTGCGGCGCCCGTCCCAGCACCGAAGGAAACTGGCTGCCCCGATACCCGAGGCGACACTCAAAGCTCACAAGCGCGTCGATAACCTCGCCGATGATTTGAGCGCAAGCGACCTGCGCGAGCTCATGGAAAGAGACCAGAGAAGAAGGGCGAGAAGAAGGCAGATGGAGCAGGAGGCAGCGGAGCAGAGGATAGCGAGGCGCGCTGAGAGGCAGAAGGCAGTTGACGCCGAGGCTCAACGACAGGGGAGAGAATCGCCCCCGAATTTGGAGAGGGGCATTCTGGGTCGGGAGGATGTCGGGTTGGGGCTCGATCCCGCTTCGGCAGTCGTCACTTCGTCTAGGATACGACGTTCGAACGACTCGCCGAAACAGCAAGGTGACGACGAGGACGAATCCATGCATGACATCCGACCGGAGCCCCCTTGCCGCATTCCACCGGGTTGACAGCGTCGCAATACACGAAGCCGATGCTCCTGAGCGCAGCGAACATCCCATCCCGCCCCTCGCAAGTCCTCCTTCGAAACCTTCATTCCACAGAAAGGTCTCGCGGTCCAAGTCGCCCCAAGCGTCTGTGGTGAGGACGGAGCGATCGGATCAGCCATCGAAACTCTCACAGAGCACCACCTCCAGGGGCCCGCGTTCTTGGGTCTCGTTCTTCAAATGGGGCAACAGGAAACATGACTACCCTGGCCTCCCTTCGTTCTCCAACACTTCCCGCGACTCGATGCACGCGACGCAGACACCGACGCCTCCAATGGTCATACCGGCACGGCGGGTGAGCAATGCAGTGCCAAAACGGACCATGTCGCGCTTTAGGGAGGATCTTCCAGAGCTCCCCATCTCACCTCCCGCATCTCGGATGCAATCACCAGAGGCCGAGGCAACGTTCGACCCTCACCCTATCGCCGAAGGCAAAGTCCCGCCGCTGCCACCCTTCCCGACAAGGCTCGATACCAGAATATCTACAGATCAAGGATCGGTCGAAGCATTGCGGCACACGCCATCAACTTTTAGCCATCCCGATGAAACCGGAGTATCACCGGAGCCACAGGCAATGTCTCTTGCCTCGATCGATTCGGAGGGCTCATGGTTTTCGGGAAGGCTGTCCAAGAAGAAGCGGCAATCGTCGGGCATCATGGAGAACGCCTCCGCCCTGCGTCTCCCACGGCAGACCCCCGAGTCAGACAACGACCGTCACACGCCGCCCGAGATCAACAACGACGACATATACATGACGGACGACGATTACCTAGCACGCCTCGCCCCCGTAATTGGCGATCGCCCCGCGCGGAACCGCAAATCCACGGGTGAGGCGAGGCCCTCGAGCGACTGGGGAGACGAAGAGACACGCTGGGGCAGTGTCAGGCAGCAACCGACCGTCGTCCGATCGAACGCCGTCTCCCGAGTGAAGAGCCGCGAGGGGCTGCTCAAGTCGTTTGGTGAAGAGGGTGAGGTCACCGTTGGTCGAACCAGCAGCAGCGACACGAGCGATGGCGGAGAGGAACTCCAGCGGGCGACCAGCATCGATTTTGGCAAGGCCCATGCACGGCGGATTAGTGCTGGGAGCGCGAAGATCTTGTCGATTACGCCACGGTCGTCGGTTGATGCGAGGCATGCGCTTTCAGGGCAAGCGGCTAAGAATCCTTGATACGTGAGCTCTGAGTACGGTGGTGGTGTCGGAGGAGTGAAAAAACGTGAATGGTGTGGTGGTTTGGCTGGCTGATCCCGAGACGAGTCCGCTCGTTTTAACCCTTTCCTTGCCTCTTTTCATTCCACTTTCAAGCCTACCGACCAACATTCGCTCATTACCCTCCCAAATTTCCTATCGTGCACCACAGACCCCATCCAACACAAGCACCCAAAAAAAACTTCAAACACACACCCAGAAAAATACCCTATTATATCAGTCTCTCGGATCAGCCATCCACCCAGCCAGCGAGCCCACTGATTCCCCACCACCACCAACACCTAAGCCACGACACCAGCACACGCTCATGAACAAACCAACGTGCCCTCGCACAAACAAAAATGCATGTACGATACGATCATCACGACACAACACATACCCCTGGATCTCCCACCATCACAATCTACCCTCCTTCACGAAAACCACCAGGCGATCATACACAGAGAGCAGCGAGCGAAGGCTGGGCAATTTATTTTCATTTTCTCTTTTCTTTTTCTTCTTTTCTGTTTACTACGGGCTGATTGATACCACTGGGACTTGGGTTTTGGGATTGTTTTTGAGGGGCGGGGTTTTGGAATGTGGAATTGGGGGGTTGGATGATAAACACATGAGGTGGATGGCGTGGGGGGAAGGGAGGGCAAGAGAGGTGAGGGGGTTTCAGAGGGGAGAGGAGGGATTGTTGAAATGTAATGGATTTCTTGCATCATACCCCGGTGAGAGGAGCTTTGGAGAATTTACCATGATAAGTATTGGAGTGGAATGGGACTCGGTGTTGATGTGGAATATGCAGAGCTACTTCCTTGTCGTGACCGGCGCTTGACTGTTGAGTTGGAGATCCGTTCGGCGAGCCTCGTTGCACAGTCGTTCAGGGTCTAGCTCCCCGGGGCTGCTAAAGCCCAATGCTCTGGCCGACAGGGAAAGAGAGAATGAATTCGAGGATACCGTTCCAGATGGCGCTTGTCTGGTGGTGGCCCGCTAGGCAGTGGGCCGTCGGGTGGTAGTCGTAAATCCAGAGATCATGGCGACATTTCCAGGGTGGAGAGGTGACGGAGCTGTTGAATCAACGTGGATTTTGACGCGTCACGACTTGGTGGCAGTGCGAATCTATGCCTTATATTTTCTCCCTACGACCAGGAGTGGACCAACGATGCTCCCCAGAGCACCACTAGTGATATCGCCGCCCCCAAGACGAGCGCCATTCCGGTCGCAAATCACTTCACCAGCGTGGGAGGCTACCTGCCGTGGGTGTTCAAATACGTGCTTCTGACAGATTACGACGGATCCACTGGCCGGCGGTTCCGGGGACCTTGGTTTCTGCCCAAGACTTTTGCCGTAGAGAAGCTGCTCTTCGAGTTCAACGCCATCTGCGACTTTTTCATTACCACCGCACACCGCTGGGCAGCGGGGCATCTCCCCGATCAAGAAGCCTGGGATTTTATCGGTGAAAAGATGGGAAAGATCAAAGGTGTCGAGGTCTGGGACGTCATGAGCATGCTGCTTTACTTTCGCTCTCGATGTAAACCCGTGGACATCGAGGAGCGCAAGAAGGGCTGGACTGGGTACATCGGTGTGCTTCAGGAGATGATCGATGAGGTTCCAACCCGTGGGACTGACCGGCTCGCGCGCAAGCTGTCGCTGGATGTCAACATCCTCCTCCCCAAATTTTGTTTTGACACGATAAGGGGACAGTATATGGCTTACAAGACTCGGATTATTGCGAAGAAACATGGGATTGTGCTCGTGGGACCAAGGAGGAAATGAGATTTGTTCTCCAATTATGTCTGTTCTATACCTATGTAACTAGGTTAAGTCGCAGAAGACTGAAGGAAATGGCAACCACAATCCTGTAGTTTTAAAGTTGTTAACTTAAGCCTGGATCAACATAAATTCTTTTCCGATTCACTCAATATCTGAATGCAACTTAATTCAAATACAGCAACGAGGTATTAACTTGTCGGGATGTGATAAAGCAGCGAACGGAGCTGCGACCCTAGAAGAAAAGAACAAGAAGAAAAGAACAAGAATAAAGATGGGAAGAACAAGAAGAATGGAAGAATAAGAAAGAAAAGAAGGGGAAGCCACAAGAAAAGGAAGAAGAAAGAAATACAAAATAAAAAGGGAAGAACAAGAATAGGACAAGGAATAGCAAGGGAAGGCAAAGTAGAAAATTCCACTGCAACCTGAGGATCAAGCCTAAAAACAGATTCAGAGTAGTTAACGTACAATATAAGCGAGTGAGCCATATAAGCGAGTGAGCCACTTTCTACCACACTACAAATACTATTCTACATTGCAATACATCAACACTAAGAACCAACTATAATTACATCAGAAGTTGCTGAATCTGACACTTCTGCAACCCCCTGGCAAGTACGTGCATTATGACCAGGCTTGCTGCACACACCATAGCACCGAACCTTCGTACGAACCCCCCCTGCACCACCACCACCCGGCTGCGTTTCTTGCACTCCCTCATTACCTACAACCTCCTGGCCTAATGCCTCCTGTGCACCTTGTACAGTAAGTGACCCTCCGAGCTGTACGCGTGTTCTTTTGGCTCTTCGGCGCTTGCTTAGTGCCTCGTTGGCCTTGCGGAGCGAAGCGACCTCTGACTGAAGGAGAATCACCTGATACATTACAGCCGTTGTACCCTTGGCAAGCTGGTCCACAGCAGCTAACATCGAAGTCGGGGAGCTGTTTTGATGGTTCGCAATGCGAGTCTTGATGAGCGTTGACTGCGAGTTGGCTTCTCGGGGGTTCTGGGGTGTCTGGAAGACCCAAGGTTGGGGGGGTGCCAGGCCGTGAGGTCGGAGGTGTTGGCGTACGAAGCTTGACATCCAGCTTAGAAAGTACCCTCTCTGGATTGAATGGAACGAGTCCAGCTCCTGCAAAGCTGCCCTGGATATTCTTCTCGCTGATGGAGGCAAAGAAAGCCTCGCGGAAAGCGCAGAGGAACTCGAGCTTGCTCACGTGGTTGATATGCATCCGCATCAACTCCTCAACCCGGCGGCCATACGCCTGCTTCAGCGGCCCAAAGCAGCCAACATCGAGTGGCTGGAGGAGGTGGGAGGAATGCGGAGGCATGCAAAGCGTGATGATATTGTTCTGCTGGCAGTAGCGGTCGAATTCGGTCGAGTGGTGGCTCTCGTGGCCGTCGAGGATCAACAACCGGTGTTTGCCCTTTGTCCGGGGTGCAGTATGGTAGTCGAAGTGCTTGATCCAATCCAGGCCTACCGCATTGGTAGTCCAGCCGTTCTCGGTGGTTGCAATACGCCAGTCGGCTGGGAGGTTGCACTCGGTGTACCAGTTGGCGAGGTGGTACTGCGCGGCCAAGATGATGAACGCAGGGATGGCCCAGCCGAGGGCATTGACTCCCTGAATAACCGTTGCCCACTCGCGGTTGCCAGGCTGGGCTAGTTTTGCCTTGCTACGGCCATCCGAGGTCGTGACCACCATGCCTGCGAAGATGATGCCCATCATGAACCCCACCTCGTCGAAGTTGTAGGTATCATCGTCCACGATGCCGTACTTGGCCTTGACGTTCCGTACCAGGGCAAACCACTCGCCAATGACCTTTGGATTCTCACACTTGGCCCTCTGGTAGTCATATCTACGCGAAAAACGCGTACAGAGCTGTGGCTGGCGTTTGACGAAGTTGTGTGCCCAGAGCTTGCCGACAGAGGGCGCGTCGCGTACACGTAGGAGTTGGTTGACCATATCTTCCACACCACGCAACCGTGGTGGAAACGCCCGAGCACATAGCTCAATGATGTATTGAACGTCGCGTTAAAAAAGTGGCTCGCTCGCTTATATGGCTCACTCGCTTATAATACACGTTAATAATTTAACGTTATCAATTTCCCATAATAACTTCGAAAAGTTTCAGAACAATATTGTCCTCCGGACAGGATTAGTACACACCTAATACCGGCACCCATCCTTGACATCAATTTCAACTCCTAACCTCAGTTGCGCTCCATAAGTTCTGATAACTCGGATCTCGGCGAACAAGCAAATTCTAGTGTACCGACATTGACAAACAGGTGGAGTAAAGGTAAGTGGCATCTCTGTTTCTAGGGCCGCTGGTCTAGTGGTATGATTCTCGCTTAGGGTTACAACCCGAGCATTCCTGCGAGAGGTCCCGGGTTCAATCCCCGGGTGGCCCCCACTTTTTCTTCCACCTCACTTCATGTCAAAGGCAGTCTTTTTGTCGATAGTGTTCTTTGAAGCTCCGTAGGGCAAATCAGTTGGTCTTGAAGAGCTTGCGAGAGCTTTAGCCTGGGTTGCTAGGGCTCGTTTTTGCTCCCTACCGACTCAGTCTTCCATCTGTCCAACTTACCTCACTGTTCCCTTCCTGGGTTCGAGCGAGCAGCTGTTGTTGACAATGAGCAAAGTACCCCTGAAGACCACTGATGAGAATGTGGTGTATTGTGTAGAATGGGATGATCGGTCTGGGGAGAAGAAAAGAGCCTGGTGGTGCACTAAATACTGGGACCCTTGACCTGGGTCACTCCTGCATCTAATACCCCAAGCAGCAATCTTAGCGGATTTCCATCACACAATTCCACAAGAGAAATTCGCATGATGCTGAAGTTAGCTTCTACCTCCATATCACAATGGTATTAATAGTGCCGGCGTCTAGTCCCTTGCCTGAAGCAAAGCGCTCAGCCGCCCACCTCCCCCATGCCGCCATCTAAAAACCTGCGGGTATCCACGGTAGTTGCAGTCCTCCCCCAACCTCCCCTCCCCGTCACCCAATATAACCCGCCTACTCAGCCTTCTCCTCGGGCTTCTCCTCCTTCTTCTCCTCCGCCGCCTTCACCTTCTCCACAATCTCCTCAGCCGTCACGTTGGGGTGCTGCTGCCCCTCCTGAGCCTTGACCTCCTCCGTCTTCTCCGCAACGGCCTCCGGGTTGTACTTCTTAAGCAGGTTGAGCAGGGCTGGGGGTTGGCGCCAAGGAACTCGTCGACCTTCTCGCCGTCCTTAAAGAAGACGAAGGTGGGCATGGCGCGGATGCCGAGCTCCTGCGCGAGCTCGGGCACGGCGTCGACGTCGAAGTAGGTTTTGTCCTTGTACGCGGGGTCCTGGGCCCAGCTGGGGTGGGGAGGGAGTTAGTTGGCTCGGGCAATGGCTTGAGAGGGGTTGAGGGGATGGTAGCAGGGCAGGGCGTACCGGGCAACCTGAGGGGCAATAGCCTTGCAGGGGCCGCACCATGTTGCGAACGCGTCGAGGATGACGACCGGGTTCTTAGCGACCGCCTCCTTGAACTGCTCCATGCTGCGGGGAACTTGTGCGTTAGCTGGAGCTCATGTGACCCGTGCAGCAGCAGCGCGGGGGGGCGCAGAAGCTGCGCCGCGATCGGGGGTTGGAGGGGCAGGCGCGGCTCACGTAGCGATGTTGTGGACAGTCATGTTGGGCGAGCTGGTGGTGAAGAATCTCGTGGAGATGGGTAGGGTGATTGATGGTGTTGCTCGGAAGCTGTGGAAGGCGGGGCGCAAAAGTCTGGACATTGGGAAGAAGTGGGGGTTTCACGGCGGGAGGCAGGTTGAGGTTTCTTAAGGGCAAGCAAAAGAGATCGCGGGCTTGGTGGATTATTCTGGACGAATGATGTAATTCAGTGAATTTCAGCGCCCCAGGGATTTGTCAGTGGGCGATGACGCGACCTGTTTTCCCCACTTGCCTCTTCCGGGTCGCGACTCTCGACTGCCGGCCGCTGACGGAAAGGAACCGTTTGCTTCCACACAGTGACAAAATTAGAAGACTGACGTTTTCTGATCCTTCCATGCATGCTGGATCAGATTCCATCGTTTTGCCCTTTGGCGACAAACCACCTTTGGCTGACGCGACTGTGTGGCTCTTAAATTTCGGTCGTGTTGATGGTGCTGACAAAGGCGCCATGATTTCTCATCACAGCCAAAATTGGCAGATACCAAACACACCAAATCACGACATGGCCATAATTATTGAGCAGTCGAGGCAACAGGATTGATGATTCCAAATTGTAATTTTTGGGGTATCGATGGCTCATCGATTGTCAATTTTGAGAAAGTGTTTTGAATCGCCAGGGTGGGCTCAGTCAGCGACATGCCCCCTAAACCCTAATCCTTCCGTTTTGCTGGCCTTTAGCTTTCTCAGCATCTGGCAATGTCTCCAATTCTGGGGCAAGTTTACGTCTGTGTTTGCTTCATCAACAAATCGAGCAAGAAACGCGCTTTATGTTTTCCTCCTCTATTACAAGTACCTCTGCTAGCTCTCAATTTCCACTATCTACTACCTCCTGGACGAACCACCTCTCAACATTACAGCCACCCCTTAAGCGAACACCACATTCTCACACGGCACCCCCACCTCGCACTTCTCATACAGACTCAACCACGCATCACCACCACAGAACTGACCCTGGTCGCCCGTGCACTTGTAGTCGCACGTCGCGAGACTCGCCAGCGTGGTCGCGGGCTGGCGCGTGGGCGCGAACGAGTTGCCGCACCAGCACTCGCGGCGCCACTCGGTGCCGGCGTACTTGAAGCCGCCCGCCGCGCAGAAGGACATGCACCGCTGGTTGGTCATGTCGTCGCTGCCCTCGCTCGCGCCCGACAGCGTGCGGAAGGGGCCGTCAGACGCCCATCGCTCCTCGGGCGCGCAGCCCAGGAAGCGCCATCCGGAGGCGGTCATGTCGGTAAATGCGCCGGTTGGGGGGGTGGCGGTGTTGGTGCTGGCGGGCGCGGTGGAGGTGGAGGTGGTAGGGGAGGGTGACGGTGGCCAGGGTGGTGGATTGAGGGGGAGGCCGGTGGTGGGGATTACGACGAGGGTGACCTTGATGCACTCGCGGTTGACGTCGATGACTGGCTGGGGGTTAGTACGTTATGTCACAGGGGAGGGAAGTGCGGGAGCATGGCCGGGTGGGACGTACGGGTGTTGCCGGGCGGCGAGTAGCGGAACTCGTGGCTGCCATCGAAGGCGTGGCGGACGCAAACGTGCCCACCGGTAGGGTGGTTCTGCCACTCAACAAAGCGCAGCTCAATCTGCAGCTCGTCCGTGTCCGGGTTGCACGCGTAGGTCGGCTCGAAGATCGCACGGGGGTCGCCGCGGCCGGTCGAGAAGAGCTTTGTGGTATCGTCGATCTCGGAGTACTGCGGCGCAATCAGCTTGATGCAATGGAGGGTGAGGAGGAGGAGGAGGTCTTACCTCGCCGCCGATGACAAGGCGGACGCCATTGGGGACGTGGTTGACGACACCGTCCACCAGCGTCAGGTCGTACGTCGGCACACCAACAGGCCCAATGAAGAGATGGTGGTCGCCGCCGCCTGCCAGGAGCAGGTTCAGGTACTGGTTGTGGACCTCAGGACGGGAGGCATTCTGGACCTGGGCACGGAAGGGGTAGGCAATGTTGTTGGGGAGGGGGTCCGTGGGGATCGTGCAGGCCGAGGTAACGGCCGCCCCGGCGAGCAGGGCCGAAAGGGTCCTTCGGTTCATCATCTTAACAGGCAGTACAACTGAAAAGATCGCTGATGTCGAGACGCAAAAGACAACAGGAACTGCTGACGGGGCCGCGTCTCTCTTATGCCCACTCCGCCCAGGATCCTCCCAACAATCCGCCGAGCCAGTTGGCCCCCTCCGAACTGCAGCCCCTCCAATATTTTTTCCCTACCCATCAACCGGAAACGCCTGACCGCTGCCAGCCAACGGCGCATGCCCATTGCGGCTGACCATCTGCACCTCCAAGACCTTGGCACCCCTTCAACTAACGGTTCCTGGCAAAGCCGTCAGCCCCGCGTTGTTGGCCCTGCAGGATCCTCCCGCTCCGCTGTGGGCTCCGGGGGATGGGGATCTCCTCTGCCAGGTTCTCAACGGCCAAGAAACCCCAAGGGCGACTCACAGCTCGACAAGCATCTGCGCGAACCCCAGCCGCACACCTTGGCTTCGTGTACAGTTCGGATTTGGCGGAAACTAACGGACGCCCTCTTCGGTCTGCCGCATTTCCTGGACCGGTGGTGAAAATTCAGGGGTTGGCCAGCCAAAATTGTGCAAGGACCCTCGACCGCAAGCTGGAGACGGTGTCGTTCGCCAACACGGAGTTGCATTGCGTCCTGCTGTGAAACCAACCACGCGCGCGCTGGGCTGGGCGCCGCCGGCGCCATCCGAGACCGTGCATCCAGCACAGTCGGTGTGCCTGGCGAATCCAGACTGTCCAGCCCCCTGCCAGACCCTTGCGAGCCAGAGCTTTTGGCAGGTGTCATTGCAGGAAACGAGCATGAAAAGGCTCTATCAGATGCGACCTGATCCTGCAATGGTCTCTGCAGCCAAGAGGCACTATGAGATTTACACATTCAGCCCTGAGAGGGAGTACTTTTGGCAGCTGGGCGCGAAAGCTTGTCGTTTTGCGAGAGGTGAACCAGAGATGCCAAGGTGTAGCCAAGGTTGGGGGCAATGCAACGCATCTTGGGGTGGGATTCAAGCAACACCTGGCTACGCTACCTCACAGAAAGAGTCCAAAAGATCTAGCAGCGGTGTCGGAGGGCTGAAACCCAAGTCTTCCCGTCGGGGAAACTCTCGTTGCTTCTCACATGATGTTTGAGGTAAATTGGTTCTGCCCGTGAAGCACACCGTAAGTGCCGGCCCTGCCGAGTGTTTCTGATCGGACTGGATCCTGCAAGCCAAAATTCCGGCTGGAGCCATTTCTTCCACCCTTCGTCAATGAGGCTTCCATTGTTCATCAAATTAACCATGAGCAGATAGAGGATATGGTGGTTGATAGATCGTGGCCTGAATCGGGGTTGTCAGCAATAACTACTGCAAAAAAAAAAAAAAAAAAAAAAAAAAGAGGAAAAGAAGGAAGGAAAAATGAAACTCTCTAGCCGGTTTTTATCGACGTCCTTCCATCAAAACTTCTCCAGTTCCTTCATGTTCAGCACTGAGCTCGAGCTCGAGCAACCGCCGCCCTTTCTCTAGTCCGCCCGGGGAAACGTAAAGAGCAGAGAGCCGACTCGGACCGTAACTGCGCGACTCGGCAAACCCGAGAATAAGCTGCCTCCGTTCTAACAATTCTTTTTACATTAGGTGCAAAATGATGGCAAAGTAACTACTTTAAACTGCTCTTGCTTGTGGAGCAGCAACCCAGAGTCCTTTTGACTCACACGCTCAAGGTTAGAATTTGAGGACATAGAGCCGTCGGTGGCAGACAAGATTCAAGAGCCGCGGTTACATTCTGATTTCTTAATGATTAGTATTTCATCAAATCTGATGTATGACAGAGTCGTGGTTTGCTTAGCTTGATCACATGCTTTGACAGATCCAAAAGCTGTCTTTTATGAGAGCCCTTCTCATGTATTATTGACACTTGTCAGAGCCACTGGGTCCCCGGGCCGGAGTTGCGGTGATTTTGGCCCTATTGGGCTCAGCCCCCAGTCTAACACCTCTCTTCTGGAAGATGGAAGAGAACACAATCAATGAATCAAGAGATGATCAGTCGAACCCATCGCGAGAGCCCTCTTTGCCGTTTATTTTGCTCCATCTTCTGGTAACCTATCACTCCCGACCAGCCACCCTGCTGTTCCAACAACACTTAAGGTGTTGTGGTCGGCCTAGGTCTGGAAATTACCCGCCCGTTGGACTACCGATCACCTCAAAGGTCCAGATCGGGCAGAGACGGAGTTGAAGGCCTTTAGATCTGCCCTAAATCATCGCTGCTAGGCTGACACATACAGCTCCGGCGCCACAACAGCATGCATAGACACGATGGCTGGCAACTACAAAATAAAGATTTGGACCAACAAAAAATCGTTACAAGTACTTACGCTCGAATAAATACATGCTGGGAAGAGGAAAGAAACGAACAGAAAGACCCCGCTCTCCGAGTACACATCCAAGTATCTCACAACACTCATCATTTCACCTCATCTTAAAGGCTCAAGAACCCAGCCGTCAGAACCGCCCAAATCGCCCACGCTTTCATCCCCCCAAATCCGCCAGACGCCGCATCTCTTTTATTTTATTTCGTACGTTTAACCCTCGTGCCATTGATTGGTCTGAATAAACTGAAGATGCAGTGGGTGACGTTGTTCATCCACTCGCCATTGATTGTTCGGTAGATGAAGCGATCCTGCAGCTCGCACCACAAATAGCAACAATTGATGGAAACGACGGGTCCGGACGCGCAACACTCGGTCATCCAGCCCTCTGTCATGTTGTCTCCGGGAACCAGAATGTAGTTCATGTTCTTGGGAACCCAGTCCGCAACCCTAGGTCCAGCCTATCTGGGTTATAGCACTTCACAGTATGGTTGACGCTGGCCACAGACATGGTGTTTTCTCTGTGATTGCCGTTTGTTGTCAAGCTGTTCGTTGTTGAGCTATTCGTTATCGAGTTGTTTGTTGTCAAAGTGTTGGGAGCTAGTGTTGTCTAGGTCAATCAGAAAGAGAGACTGACAGTGAATAAGACAATCGTCAAGGCCTCGCTGACGGTAAAAGTTTGTGATGTTGGGCAGATGGATGGGTGATATTTGGGTGGGGAACAGCCGAGTTCGAACTCCACTCAACTGTGAACAGCTTTAGGAAATGCATTTTGCGCTGTATATGTGCGAATATTTGTCTAAAATAGATCCCAGTAACCTTTCAGGTAATGTGAAGTGGTCCTTAACTTACCGAGATAAAGTCTGATGGTTTGAAATGTATTTATGAGAGTTTAATGCGAGGTCCAACCGTGACATTTGATGTTCACTTTCGGCCCTCTTATCAGCGTACAGCTTTTGCTCCCACCAGCCAACAGGTATTTTAGGTATGGGTACTGGGGACATAGGCCTTCGGGACTTCTTGTTTAAACGGGGAGTCCCAAGTGTGCTGACGCCCTGCTGCGAGTGCGGCGAAGGGCGGGGAGACTGCTGAACACCTGGTGGTGTGGTGTTTGGCCCCACCGTTGACTCGGACGTGGGAGAGAGCAGAAGTCAGGACGCGACGAGACTTTTACTCTGTTCTACAGGGTGCCAGTCCTTCAACTGCTCGGCTGACGAGGAGGATACTGGGCTGGCTGATGGATTCAGGAAGACTGCCGATGTACAGCTTGGCTAGGAAGCTCGAGCTGGAGTAGGAAATCTGACTCCCACCGGTCGGAGGCCAAGAGGCCTTCTCTTTTTGTATTTTGCAGGCTCATTCACTGATTTCTTCTCTTAACCATCGGTATAGGTTTTTTACTCGGCCCGCAAGGGCGCGGTTTTTCCTGTATAGTAAATGTCTGAAGGTCCGACATGCCCGCAGGGCACAGCGGTGTAGGAATAATAATAATATTTTAGGTATGGGTAATGATGGGCAAGGAAAAACTGGTTAGTTACGTAAATGATTCAAGTTTGGCACTTGTGATTGTCTATCCTGTCTATTTTGGGGATCCTCGCCCTCCCCGGTGGCATTGAGGTTGCGTTGCTTCCGTTTTCTTTCTCAGCTGTTGGTCTGCCAACTGTATTGCCATAAAAGGACCACAGTAAGAGACTTTCAACTTCCAAAGAAGCCAGAGTAATTCTGGCCCTCGAGGCTCTTGGAAAAGACAGAAACTTACCTCCGAGCTATAGGCAAGATCTACAACTTTCACCATACAACTCTCTTACAACGGTGCGTTTGCAAGCCTGCGCGACGCGACATTCCAACCAACTCACACAATCTGACGGATTTAGAAGATCGAACGATATTTCACTATATCCTTAAGCTTGATGCAAATGCATCTCCTCCTAGATTGTCTGGGGTGGAAGATATGGCCAACCAACTACGGCGCCAATGCGACACGCGTCAATGCGACACGCCCCCCCTGTCGGCAAACGCTGGGCTCACAACTTCATCAAATGTCAACCAGAACTCCGAACGCGTTATATGCGTAGATAAGACTACTAGAGGGCCGAGTGCGAAGATCCATAGGTCATTAGCGAGTGGTTTGCCCTCGTAAACATCAAAGCCAAGTACGGCATCGTGGATGACGATGTTTACAACTTCGATGAGACTAGGTTTATGATGGGCATCATCCGCGCTGTCATGGTTGTTACGACCTCGGATAGCCGTGGCAAAGCAAAGCTTGCCCAGCCTGGCAACCGCGAATGGGCAACGGTTATTCAGGGAGTCAATGCATATCATATCAACCACGTTAGCAAGCTTGAGTTCCTCTATAGCTTTCGTAAGGCTGTCACAGCGAGGCAATTGCTGCTGAAACGATACCAACAGGACATTTAACTCTATTGACGATAACAAAAAGTATGAAGAGAGAGAGAAAGATCCAGCAGAACTGGGCCGAGGGGCGTGACAAATTCACCCAAAGCCCTGAGCCTCCATCGAAGCCGATCCCGGACTACTTGTTTGTCACCTGTTACGCAGGGAGGCTAACAATTCTAAACGCCACGACGGGTGCTCGCATCGGTCCAAATCGGTCAACAAATCCCTCGTCGAGCTGCACGGAATCTCCCGTGATCTGTACAGCTACCTGTAACCACAGGGAGGCAAACCACCGAGCCACATGTGAGGGACTGGAGCGCCGTGCTGTCACATAATTAAGCAACTAGAAGAGGCTAGAGAATATCTGAACTCTATTAACAAAATAAATAAACTAGAGAGAGAGAGAGAGAAGCTATAGCAAAGCTATAGGTGCTATACAGGACATAAGACTTGCAATTTTCTGAGACTCTCCAAACGGATGCCCCAAATATCTATTTTTCATCGGTCCTGCGGCTAGGCAACCTGCCATGAGCGCCCCAACGGGTAAGTGCCTGAATTCACCACGGGCCATGAAACCATTGACCTCCACGAGCCGTACGAAACCCTCCGTAATCTCTTCAGCTACCCAGGCCATAGGGAGAGGTGATGCGAATGTGAGGCATCGAGGCGCAAAGGCGCCGCGCCGTCACATCTGGATCCTGTAGGAAATTGGGCCGGCGAGGAAGCTAATGGTCTGCTATGGAGCCGAGATTTCCACCAAAACTTTATGTACCTCACTACCATGTATAACAGCGAGGAGGACAAGAAGCCGCTCAGATTGGACCGACTATTTCATCAGGAGAGATACAAAGATTCGCATCCTATCAAGAGGCTGCTCAAGTAGTACACTCACACCGAATGCTTTAAACCATAAGATGAGATTTACGGGCTTGTTGGACTTGCTATAGATGCGGCAGACTTTCCGATAGACTACAGGAAATTACCCGAGGTCTGGAAGGGTATGATAAAGTACGTGAATCAGTGGGGTTTGTTCAAAGAGGAATCTGAAGTTCTCAAAATGGGGGGCATTGCTCAAGACCGCCTTGATGACCGGACCGCAAGTGATTCGCTTGACCAGATCTCGAGAGAGCACGAGGACCAAGTCGACACGGCCCAGCTAATCAAAGACCCAAGAAGTTCTCTAGTCTTTTGCCTCAACAAAGCCTTAGTTGGATATGTCTTTCACGTTGGACCCTCAATCAGCGATGTTATTTCTGGATCTTCTGAGGCGCTAAAGTGGCGTAGTGTTGCGCAGTGGCTAATTCAGCAGAGGAACTAGGATCAGCGCACCGAAAACACGACAAATTACTCGAGGCACTTCTGGAATCCAACGAAAAAGAGGTTGAGAAAAAGCACTTCAACAGGCCAGCACTGTTGTCTGAATACAAGAGGAGAAACACAGGGGTTATTACGATTCAAGATGGAAATATGTGCAAATGTACATCAGTGAGACACATCGGGGAACGAGGCGCGCGGGATTCCCAGTTCGGCAGCCTGAGAGACCGCACGAGGCCCCCAACAGGGTAGCTCCGGTTGAACCCCAACTATATTTGTCTTATAAAGACCGCAGTCTACTCCATTTGAGATGGGCATTGCCTCCGGTCACGTCAAACGAAAAGACCTGCTCTGTTGCGTCCACTCATCAAGGAGGTCCTTTTGGTTAGGGTTAAGCAGGAAGAAAGGAAATCCGAATCAAGAGTGTTTGGGACGGCGTTGACCACAGATGATGTTTGCAACTCGACGGCAGACTATGATGCCCGGTGAAGGTCACTGCAAGGTGAACGAAATCTGGAGGTGCAGGTGGACGCGGGCACAATATTAATGCTTTTAGCATAGTTAGTGGCGAGGGGAAAGTCTTTTAGAGCCAGCATGCAAGAGACAATTTCGGAGCCTTCTAGATCTGACGAGACGTATGTACAACATAAAATGAATAGTTATTCCGTTCTGATACTAGGAATAAACCACCGGCTTCGGAACCACAGGTGCGTGTCCTGGCCCCAAGCTCAAAAGCCCCCTTGAGACGAGGCTCCGTGCAACATAACAGATTGAAACAGTGACTCCGGCAACAGATCGAAGGGTATCAACCAAGTTTTGGTGCTCTTCCTCTGGTGGTGCCACAAAAACCTCGATAACTACCGTCTCCAGCACCGGGAATTGAGACTCCCGCTGATGTGCAAGGGCGAGAAGGTCCCGATACAAAACTGGCCAGCAGATGATGCATCCCACACGCAGCCGTTGAAGAGACGGCGGCAACCTCGAGAGCAGATCCTCGGGGGTTGTGACTCGCAAACTGCGATCCTCTGCTTCTGGATGGTCCCAGTCTAAGCCTGCCGAGAAGACGGCGCCATAGAGCAGCGATTGATCCATCTCGAGCTCTTCAAGGACTGCAAATGCCACAAAGGACGGCTTGAGCGCGTTTTCCCCCGCGGGGTGGCAGAACTCGACCAAGCGCAGGATCTCGTTACGAGCACTTTCGCCACTCCGACCAGCAGCGCCTAGTCCCTTGTGGGCGGTGGCCGAGCAGCAGAGACGACGCAACGTGCCTCTGAGATGGTTGAGGTCGCGCTCCTCGTTGATTGGTCTTTGAAACGGATCGTAGTCGTGTAAGATCTCCAGGTCTTCGAGAGAGGGACAGCTGCGAACAATGATGGCCGGGTTGTCAAGGTAGCCGTCGATGGACAGTTTCCTGAGGCTGAGCAGGGCGATGTCCCAGGGTGTTCGACGAAACTTTTGCAAGATTGAGGTCTGTCCCCCGGTGCATTCGGCGGCAACAAGGGTACGCAAGTTGGGAGCATGGCGGAGCAAGGCTTTTGCCTCTTGGATGTGGTACGTTGTCTCACACCAAAGGCCATGCCGGTTTCCAACAAACGCAAGGTATGTCAGGCTGCTCATGTCGTAGCTCCAGTGCACCCAATTTTTTTCTGGGGTCTCGACGAAGGTCCGCTGCAGACAAAGCTGGGTGATGCTGAGCAAGGTTGCCATCGCCAGCTCCTGAAGGCTGTCGATGGTAGGGATAAAACGCGTCCACTTATCCTGAAGGTAACCCCCGAGCTTTGCCGCCGCTGCCTGAAAAAGACCTCCTGGATCTTGTCGATTTACCCCGGTTGGGGATATGGTGAGACCAGCATTGTCTCCATACTTGTAGAAGGCTAAAGCCCTCACCGACTTCGCGAGTCTGGGCGCCTGGATTGTCGCGCGGACGAAAGCCGCCAGCCGGTTAAACTGAATGTGATAATCCTCCTTTTCGAGCCCGTGATACCAATGGAAGAGAACGGGTTGGGCAATGCCCCGGAGCCGCTTAGAACACTGACTCAGCCTAGCAAGAACCAGTTGATCCTGGAAGGCTGGCACAACAACGGCGGAGGTGGCGTCCACCACAATGTCAATCTGACAGTGAAGGCAAAGGAAACAACAAATATGGTTGATGATTTCAGTGGGTAGCGCATCGAAGCTGAAGCCGGCGTCTTGCCTGGTGGTACGCAGCGGTGTCTCCATGCCGGTGGATGATTGCTGCTAATTGAACCGTTGCAAGGGAGTTGTGGAAGAGAAACCGAACGAATGGAGAGCCTCTTGGACACATAAAACCCCGCGGCGTGGGGGATGACCCGACTGATCGCTTGGCAGAGCGGGCAAGCTGCTCGCAGGGGCTCTCATCCTCCGGAACAGCCTGTTGCTTGTCAGACCAGTTTCATTTCAATTTTCCCGAACAACTTGCGCGCTCACAACTTAAATCCAACCTCACCCACAGCTCTTTCCTCAAAGCTCACACCTTATCCCCCCTCTCCCACCCATCATTCCCTCTTCCACGCCTCGAACTCTTCCCCCAAATGCCTCTTCAATTCCGCAAATCGATTCCCAAACTTCCTCCCACACCTCCAACACACCAACTCACCCACCAAATTCCCATTCTGATACCCCGTCTCCCGCCTCCTATCATCCTCAGCCAGCGGATAATCCTCCAACGGCACAAAAAACGGCGTCGTAAAACTATTGTAATGCTTCCTGTGCTTCGCCCTCTCCGAGTGCATATCCCGCGAAATAATATGCACATGCAAATGCGCCATGCTGGGGTGCGCGTGTGCGCCAACCTTGATCTCCTTGCTGTAGTCCCTCCCTGGCGGCAGCTCGTTGTAGGGAACACCCTTCGTCATCGCCTCGTCGCGTAGCTTGTTGCTCTTCGAGAAGTGCCCCAATTGCCGGGCGAGTTCGGACGCGGCCAGCTGCGCGGCGACGACGGCGTCCTCGCGGATGGCGGCTAGGAAGGCCGGGTCCGAGGAGAAGGCCGTGTGTGGGTGCAGGAGGAAGTGCGCCGGTGAGCGCGGGAGGAGAAGGAGGTGGATGGTCGACTTGGGGAAGGCATCTTTGATGAGTACGGTGTGTTCCGTCACGCGCAGGACTTGGTCGGGGAAGCGCTCGGGGTGCTCGATGTATTCGACCAGGGCGCCGCGCCAGAGGCCGCGGATGACTTGGGAGGCTTTGCAGGCGAAGGATTGGGGGGCTTCAGAGATGCGGGCTTTGGGTTTGGGGGACATGATTTCGGTGAAGGCGTTGCGTTTAGAGGGTGGTTTGGGGTGTCGTGTTGATGGCTGAGAAGAGGCGGAAGCTGTTGCGTCATGCTTTGAGTCTGTTGAGCCCGACTTGGGCAGGTGTGCTGTTGAAATCGGAGAGTCTGGTTGGATAAAATCGTCCAAATCTTCAGCTGGCTCGGCCATTTTGTGTGTGTTGGCGTCTCGAGCCTTGGTTGCTAAATTGGAAGCCCTGAGACGCAGTTGCGAAGTGGATGTTGCGAACTTGTGTGGGTTTTGATATGTGAGGAGTGCCGAATGATTTGACTGAACAGCCAGATGTTGCCAGACACCAGCTGGCGGCACTTGTCAGCTAACATTTTGCCGATGGCTGACTAGAATTATCGGGACTACGTGGAAGGTGTCTGAAACTTTGAACTTTCTAATGTCAAACTGAAGTTCAAAGGACAAGTGTCGATTTCTGGAGTGTTGTTTTCAAGAATTTGAACACGGGAATCAAAAATTCAAACGGCATGTCTGATTTCGCGAAGCTTATAGGATTATGATCTTTGACGAACGACGACTGAAGTGACCTAGTTCAAATAGCTGATGAAATGATGCGGCCATGACTCAGGGAGTCTGTAACTGTTGTATCAGAATTATAACTCACTCTGGGGTTACAATACGACCATCGATTTGGTCCTGGCTTCTGCCGAGCTGGCGGACACGACAGTGAAGTGTGCGATCTACAAGACAGAACATGGATCGGATCACCACGCGATTGAGACGGTCTTTGATACCTTGGTCCCAGTACCGAAGCAACAAGACCGGTTTCTCCTCAAGAATGCACCCTGGAAGGAAATAAACACCAGAATCGAGGGAGCATTAAAAGCGACCCCCTTCAGGGGGACTGTACAACAGCAAACGGACCGTCTAATGTCGGCAGTCCAGGACGCAGTCCAAGCCCTGACACCGAAAGCAAGACCATCGCCATATGCGAAGCGGTGGTGGACGACCGACCTCACCCAATTGCGTTGCATTTACACATATTGGAGGAACCGCGCCCGGGTTGAACGACGAGCGGGGAGAGCTCTGGTAGACCTAGAAGAAACAGCGAAACGGGCTGGAAAGCAATACCACGATGCTATTCGACAACAGAAGAAGAAGCACTGGGACGAGTTCCTAGCAGACAACAACAATATTTGGAAGGCTGCCAGATACTTGAAGTCTGACGACGACACGGCGTTTGGCAAGGTGCCACAGCTTGTCAGAGCAGATGGAACAGTCACAGGCAATCACAGAGAACAGGAAGAAGAACTCCTAGCTACCTTCTTTCCTCCCCTTCCACAAAGGATTGGAGATGAAGGACCTAGGCCGCAACGAGCTCCCCTACGGATGCCGCCGATCACCATGGAAGAAATTGAACGACAGCTATTTGCAAGTAAATCTTGGAAAGCACCAGGGAGAAGACGGTCTACCTGCGATCGTCTGGAAAGAGACTTGGCCGGCAGTCAAGCATAACGTTCTCGCCCTGTTCCAAGCATCTCTGAAGAACGGCACACTGCCTACTCAATGGCGGCATGCTAAAATCATACCACTCAAGAAGCCCAGCAAGGACGACTATACTGTTGCAAAAGCCTGGAGACCGATTTCACTCCTCGCAACACTTGGAAAGCTGCTCGAGTCGGTTATAGCGGAGAGGATCTCACATGCGGTCGAGACGTATGGACTCCTCCCGACCAACCACTTCGGAGCCCGCAAACAACGGTCGGCTGAACAAGCGCTCCTGCTCCTCCAGGAACAGATCTACACTGCCTGGAGAGGTCGGAAGATAGTAAGCCTGATCAGCTTCGATATGAAAGGAGCATACAATGGTGTCTGCAAGGAAAGGCTTCTTCAGCGGATGAAAGCAAGAGGCATCCCAGAGGAGCTGCTTCATTGGATTAACGCCTTCTGCTCAGAACGTACGGCTACTATCCAAGTCAACGGACATTCTTCCGAGGTTCATAACCTACTACAGGCGGGTCTACCTCAAGGATCGCCTCTATCCCCGGTCTTGTTTCTCTTCTTCAACGCAGACCTAGTACAACGACGAATCGATAGCCATGGCGGTGCAATAGCCTTTATCGACGACTTCACAGCGTGGGTCACAGGACCTACAGCACAGAGCAACCGGGAACGTATCGAAGCTATTATCAAGGACGCCCTCGTTTGGGAGACAAGGAGCGGAGCAACATTCAACACAGAGAAAACGGCAATTATACACTTCAGTCGCAGACCCTACAAGACCAACTCACAACCATTCATCATCAAGGGACAGAGTATTGAACCCCAGGATCATGTCAAGATCCTTGGTGTGGTGATGGATGCGAAACTCAAGTATAAAGAACACATTTGGAGAGCGGCATCCAGGGGTTTGAAAGCGGCAATGCAACTCCGACATCTCCGAGGTCTATCAACATCAACGGCACGACAGCTATTTACATCAACGGTCGTCCCAGTAGTGGACTACGCCTCGAATGTATGGATGCACGCATATAAGGACAGACTTGTCGGGCCTATCAACAGGATCCAGAAGATGGCAGCACAAGCAATCGTGGGAACCTTCCTCACGGTAGCAACAAGCGTAGCAGAAGCAGAAGCTCATATTGCTACAGCGCAAGATCGGTTCTGGAAACGGGCTATCAAGCTCTGGACAGACATTCACACACTGCCTCATACCAATCCATTACGCAGAAACACGTCTCGAATACGAAAATTCAGGACACATCGGTCGCCGCTCTACCAGGTGGCAGAGGCACTTAAAGGCATACCAATGGACCAGTTGGAAACTATTAACCCGTTCACTTTATCCCCATGGGAGAACCGAATAAGGACTATCACAAACGACGTTACGACGATACAGCGGAATGCCGAGTACGATATACGCATTGCTGTGAGCAGCTCGGCACGGAACGGTCTAGTGGGGTTTGGTGCTGCTACAGTGCTACCGGCGACGATACATGGAAGCCCGAATCTAAGAACCCTCTCCTCAACGCTTGGCCCAATATCGGAACAGAATCCATACTCTGGGGAGCTTGTAGCGATGGAACGAGCGTTGGGCACGCTAGTATCGCTTACATCCAACCGCATCGAGCTCTCAACGCGGAATAAAGCGGCCGTTCTCACGCTCAGACAGCCTCGGGAGCAGTCTGGGCAACACCATATCCGCCATATTTACGAGTCGATCAGGGCGCTACAGAAGAACAGGAATACAGTCACAGTCCGATGGCTCCCTGCGGGCGAGCAAAGCAACCTCTGGGAAATCGCCAAGGAGAACGCCAAACATGCCACTCGAGACGGCGCCGTCCAGGAGGTACATACGCCCAGGATGCGGTCGACAATCCTCAACCTGGCGCAGTCCAACAGAGGCACCAGAAATCGTCTGCCAGACAAAGTTGGAGCTCATTCCAAGAGAGTCGATGCAGCACTACCAGGCAAACATACCCAACTGCTTTACGAGCACCTATCACGACAGGAGGCTGGCATACTTGCTCAGCTGAGAACAGGCATGGCAAGACTCAACGGCTACCTCCACCGCATTGGAGCATCATCGTCAGATCAGTGCGACTGCGGACAAGCAAAAGAAACAGTGGACCACTTCCTTTTCCGATGCAAAAAATGGACGGCATACCGAACAGAGATGCTCGAATGCACAGATACCCACAGGAGCAATATCTCCTTCTACCTGGGAGGAAGTCGACATCGGACAATAAAGACTGACTCCCAATATGGTGGCCGTTCGGGCAACCATACGATTTGCGATGGCCACGGGTCGGCTTGACACCCATCGACTGCAGGCCGACTAAGACACCTAACCACCACACCCAACCGAACTCATAACCCTCACCTCGTGCCTGGGATAGCAGGCACCGCTTCAGCCGCCGAAGATAGGACGTTGAACACTTGTATTGTATTGTATAACTCACTGACTACTTGTACAGCGTGTCACAAACGAAGTCCCCAAAGATGGCTGTCCCTCAACAAACATCTGGGCCTTGGCCAGGTGAGCGTCTGTCGTTACAATCACCCGCCCAGATCATTCACTAAAGTCCGGATCCAAGAAAACCTCCCGGAACAACTCGACATGTTTCCACTCATTGCAATGCATCATCACCAGCTCCACCACATCTCCCTTCCGCCGAAGAACCTTCCAAAAGTACCGATATATCCGGATGTAGACTAGCCCTGGGGCAGCACGGGCGAGTCTCTGGGCCATGGCCATCAGCGCCTCCACGTTTGAGCTGTGTGCCTTTTTGCAGAGCTCGTTCTCCCGGTTGCAGTCCCGCCTTGCAAGACCAAGTTGCGTCAGGCGGGTAAGCTTGCTGATTGCAGATTCGATGGCGTCGAGAGGCGGAAAGCCATATTGTATGGGGTAAGCAAATTCTTGAACTTGTACGCGGTATTCTTCAAAGACTTCAGAGGGCAGAATGATGCTCAATCCCTCCAATGAGTCCGCATTGGAGGAAGCAACCAGCTCGAGATCATGGGGTGCCGGAATTGGCCGAGGCTCGAGCAAGCCCCCCCTGAGGGAGTTCTCGCACTTATACCGCAATTCAAACATGCGGATTCGAAAAGGAAGACTGGGATGTCGAGGGTCGGGTTGGAAAAGAAGCGGTATGATGTCGTTGTTGACATCTGTGTCTTGAAATCGAACTGCCAGTCGTCTCGAAGCATTTCTGTCCTCGGAAAATGCGCAGAGAAACTCGTAAACGTCGAGGGCGGGTGTGGAAGTATAGAAGTGTTGAAGACTGGGGCAGTGCTCTGGTTTGAAAGCGTCAAAATCGATGGGGCTTCGGGAGTCGCCAAGTGCACTGGGGTAGAGATCAGGGGCCAGGGAGCCATTGTCGTTGCAGAGGTAGACTTCCTCAAGTACGGCAAGGTCAGTCAGCTGACGGAGCGAGTCCTGGGTCGTGGGATTAACCCCTCTGCCGCACCTCAACGAGCGGAGGTGTAGGGGCCGGGACCCTGTCGCGGCGTAATCGCTCGCAAGGCGGTCGAAGAACCAAGCGTAGTGGTTGAGATTTTGTTTTGCGGCTCTGTAAAGTGTACACATGTTGATATCAAGGCTCAAAACCTTGAGACTGGGCGAGCTATGTAGAATCTGCGCGATGTGGCGTCTCCATCGCGGGAGGTCATCGTAGAGGTCTACCAGAACAAGCTGTTGGAGATTGCTGAAGATGGAAAAGTCGAACTGGAAGAGTCTGCACCAGGACTCCGAGAATGGAATCTGATACTCCGGTGGCGGCTCCCAGTCATCCTCTGAGTAGGGCCATGGCTCATCATCCCATTCAAGTTCCATGTCATCACAGAAATCCACATGGATGTCGTTCAGTTTGCGGCATGATTTATGCAGTGCAGTTACAATGTCGGACGACAACCTGCGTGTGTTGGGGAAGCTGTAAGACCATGCCCAGTCAGCTGGGCATCTGGTAGAAGAGCTTGAAAAAGAGGGACCTACACTATGCTTTCAAGGTTCGGCATCTTGGAGAAAAGGGCGATCAAGTGCTGGACCGTGCTCTCGTCTAACCTCTCCGTAAGGTCACTTGATTGAGTGTCATATGGGAATTTTGGGAGAAACATTTGAGTGTACCCTAGATGTGGGTTCGATGGGTCAAGCTTGTCGATCTGGCCATCTATCTCTCGGTAGAGATAGAGCACCGACTCAGAATGGAACAACCGGCTTGTCAGACAAAGCCGGGTTAAGAAACTAGGATTCTCGATTTGGATCTTTCGTCGGGTTTGCGTGAGCACTAGTCTTTCATGGCCAGTTGTTGCTTCACTGACCTGCTGCGCGAGCTGACGGAGTATGACTGCGTTGCTCGCAAACCGCGCCGCCGCCGAAGTTCTGGGTTTCATAAACCGAGACATTGTGTTGGGCTGATGAGTTCCAGAACAAGTCGGTCTCTTGATCGTAGGCGGGGGCCTTGTTGGAAAAGATGATTGAGATGGACTTTGCTTGGGGCAGGATTCAAAGCACAAAATCGGATTTCTTGATCCACTTCGAAACGCCCGTCCTCACTTTGTGGAGCCTGACACAATTCAACAATTTATTAATTAACTAACGTTAGTTAACGTTAACTAAGCTAGGAATTGACTATTTACATCTCCCTTTGATATTGATCCCTGACAGTAATATACTCCGTGTCCGACAGAATCAGCTAGGTTCCTAGGTGTCTGGTTGGACTGGAGGCTCAACTGGAAAGCTCACCTGGGGGCAGTGGAACGAAAACTGGTGACCCAAAGCTATGCTCTGTCAAGAATCGCAGCCAAGACGTGGGGACTGGGTCTGGCTAAGGCACGGGAGGTGTACTTAAAGTGCATCCGGTCGGCGCTAGCTTATGGGGCTTCATCTTTCCACATCCCCACGGAAAAAGGAGGCAAGCCAGCAACGAAAGGGATCACCAAGGATCTCGGGAAGGCTCAAAACTCCTGCTTGCGGATCGTGGCAGGAGCTTTCAACTCCACTCCAATCCGCAATCTTGAGACAGAAACATGGGTGCCGCCATTGGATCTATACCTCAGCAAACGACTTGCCGACTTCGAAACCAGGCTTCAACAACCCGCTCTCGATAACGGCCAAGGAGGCAAAAAGGCCCCAGGGACCATTGTCCATGCAGCTTGCAGCAAGATACGCCGGAGGTTCTACTCAAGGCCGAGCACAGGGGCCGACCACGGGCCTTTAGGCCACAGAGGCCGACAGCGGTAGAAGAGGCCGCAGGAGTAATAGCACGTTGGACTGGGGGAACCACCGACACGGATAGGGTAGTTGAGGAGGCTTGGAGAGAGAGATGGCCAAAGGGACGAGACGGTCGGGCGATGACGAGACCAGCGGACGACCTCGACCACCAGCAGAAGACTCTATTCAAGGACAAGACTCTTAAGAAGCACGAGGGACTGAGCAAAGCGAAGAGCTCGTTGTTGGTCCAAGTCCGAACTGGGGACATAGGCCTCCGGGACTTCTTGTTTAAACGGGGAGTCCCAAGTGTGCTGGCGCCCTGCTGCGAGTGCGGCGAAGGGCGGGAGACTGTTGAACACCTGGTGATGTGGTGTTTGGCCCCACCGTTGACTCGGACGTGGGAGAGAGCAAAAGTCAGGACGCGACGAGACTTTTAGTCTGTTCTACAGGGTGCCAGTCCTTCAACTGCTCAGCTGACGAGGAAGATACTGGGTTGGCTGATGGAATCAGAAAGCCTGCCGATGTACAGCTTGGCTAGTGTAGAGAATACCAGGTATCGCGATACATTGGAAACACAGAGTAAATATCCTCTTCTCTTGAGAGGGACGTGCAAATTGGTGGTTCAGGTGGATCATGTTCTTCTTCTAAAGGGGAAGGATGAGGGGGTGCGGATGATGCAGCTGAAGCAGTCCCCGAGGTCCCAGACCACGTGACTACTCCCCATGGGATACGCCACCAACCCCCCTTCTACCGCGTATGCACTCTGGCGTAGATATTCCAACAGCTAGGAAGCTCGAGCTGGAGTAGGAAATCTGACTCCCACCGGTCGGAGGCCAAGAGGCCTTCTCTTTCCGTATTTTGTAGGCTCATTCACTGATTTCTTCCCTTGATCATCGGTATAGGTTTTTTACCCGGCCCGCAAGGGCGCGGTTTTCCTGTATAGTAAATATCTGAGGGTCCGACATGCCCGCAGGGCTCAGCGGTGTAGGAATAATAATAATATACTCCATGTTCTCTACTACGCCAAGCCGAGTTGGCATAAAGTAGTCCACCCATGATCCATCTTTTATTTCATTCTCAGCCCCCGCAAGATCTTCCTTTTTGTAAAAGAAAAAGAAAAAAAAGAAAAAAAGAAAAAAAGAACAAAAGAAAAAAGAGACACAAAATCAAGTAACTATTCAATAACTAACTAAGCAATTTAACTGCTTCTTACTCCTTAACCCCCGCAACAACAATCTCAACCAACCTCTCTAGAAATTCCTCCACCTTCCCCCTCCCATGCCACGCATCATTAAACGCGGCACTCACCTCCAACCGTCCCCTAAACGTCCCCAAGAACACCCCAACCCACTCCCCAACTCCTCCCTGTCACCCACGGCTCATGCACCTCACGCTAACTCCCAGCCCCTCCCAGTCGGGCTGAATCAACCTGTCAATCAACCCCATACTCGAAATTGACACCGACGGCCACTCATTCGGCCCCGGCACGGGGACTCGCCCGCATCAAGCGCGGAGGGGAGAGAAGGTGTGCCGTCCGCCCAAATGTGCGGAGCGAGGGCGTAGTGGTCTGCATCGTCGCGGACTAAGAGGTAGTGTTTTCTGATTTGGGAGAGGACGTCGAGGAATTCGGTGCGGGAGGTGGAGGAGGTTGGGGTGGAGGGCATGGTGACGGTAAGTTTGCCGCCGGAGACGGAGTGGTAGACGGAGGCGCAGTGGGAGGGGGTGTTGAAGGGGGTTGGCAGATGGGGCGTTCGTTGCGGAGGATGTAGTTAACGTAGCGGAGGTGGGTTGGGGTGGTGGCGGTGGAGGGGAGGGGAGGGGAGGAGAGGTAGATGTCGCGCATGGTGAGGGCGATGGCGGCGTGGAAGGCGTGGGTTGGGGTGGCGTGAAGGGGTTTGAGGGCTGAGAGGATGGCGGTTGTTTGTTTGGGTGAGAGGATGCGGGAGACGCGTTGGTGGCAAGAGGGCAGGACAGCGCCGCGGGTGAAGGGGAGGGTGAGGTCGAGAATTGAAGGGTCCTTGGAGGTCTTCAATTTCTCGGCACGAAGAGCTGCGAGCTTGGCGGTTTGCTCCACGGTCAAGGCGAGAGGGACGTTGGCTGCTACCCGGTAGGGAGGGCTGAGACGTGAAGTTTCCTCTCCGTTCAGGAGTAAGGATGATGCCGCCGCGGAGGGGCTGGAGAGGGCGGAGGAGAAAAGCGAGGCAAGCTTGTGGAAAAGAAGCAGAGTGCCGACACCGTCGACAATATCGTGGGGCGAACGGAGCACCAGGTCGCGGCGGACAACGGACGGCGAGGCCTGTGGCGGAATTACCACAAAAAGAGTGGCTATGTGGGGTGCCGGAGGGTCCGAGTTGGCCCATTCAACGCCAGTTTGGCCAGTTGAGATGGGCTTGAAGGTGTTCTCGAGCCATGCTTCCTGGGCAGCTTGGCCAGGTACAGTTTCGTAGACCTTTATCCACTTTTGAGCTGCAACATCCCACCGGACCTGGGAGGCAATGGTGGGAAGTTCGTGCCTCAAACAAAGCCAGGCGGCACGGAGAGACTTGTCCACTAGGGTGGCAGTGGCCTCAGAGAATGAGCCTTCCGGGATGTCGATGGTCAGCGAGACATGTCCAGTCATGGCGAAGAACATGCGGCCGCTGCCCTCGTAGAGCTTGCTGAGGGCGGTGTAAAAGACCTCGACCTCATCGGTGTCTCGCTGCCAGACGCCGGAACTGGTCTCATGCCAGGTATAGTTGTTATTCTGAGGAGCCATGGTGAAGGGAATGGCGGAGTCTTTGCGGCAGTGGATGTTGTGCTTGTGGAGGCAGGACTGTCTCACGACGGCCCAGCGGGCCCTTATATGCACTTTGGGAACGTCAGAAACTTGGCGTCCTTAAGATCCAGTCATTGAGATAAGAAGTCTAGCCTGAGTGTCGGCAAATGGTTCCGGTAAGAGACTCTGTGCCGCTTGACTGAATCCTTCTACGAAGTATGTTCTCAGATCACAGGTGTCCATCCCAAGGGCCTCACGGAGGGCCCCGAAGACTCCGAACGTTTGACTTGAGTCTCGAAGCCGGAGTTCAGCCATTCCTATTATCTTTCCCGAACAAGGCGGGTAAAGGGGGATGGTGGGGATAGTCACCCGCTTATACCCCCCTCCGATTGTCCGAGGATTAGCCATTCCGGGACGATGACGCGGTTTCCCCACAGTCTGTCACCGTGGTGGACCAGATCTTCTGTGATCCTGGCTACGGGGTAATGGACATTGAACAGGGGGGTCCGAAAGACGGGGATACTATTTCAGGGCACGCCGCGCGGGTTAAGTTATAACCGTTTCCGACCTTTCTTGCAACCATCTTCCTTTCATTAAGCCCAAACACCCCGCGGCTGTTGGTGTTGGCTCAGTCTGCTCAGACTAAGATCTTCAATATGTCCACCTCCACGATGACCGTCACCCATCAAGGAGCCACAGCCTTGCCCCTCGAGCCACTCAAGTGCCCTCCCACAACCACTTCTCTTACCTCGCAACACACCACCACCACTCCCACGACAATGACACGCCTTCCCCTCCAAACCCTTTCAACCCCATCCTTAAACTCCTCTCCACCGGCTTCTGCTTCTTCGTCGCCGGCATCAATGACGGTTGTCTCGGCGCGCTCATCCCCCACCTCCTACGGTCCTATTCCATCTCCACGGCTCTAGTTTCCGTGCTGTACGCGGGCACGCTGGCGGGTGGGTCGTGGCCGCCTTCACCTCGACACACCTCGCGCAGCATCTGCGTCTCAGGCGCGCTGCTGGCCCTGGGCGCGACGCTGCAGATTGTTTCTCATGTAGTGCGCTGCTGGGGCTGGGTGCAGGAGGGGGCCGCCGTTTGGCGTGTTTGTGGTGGGTTGTTTTGTGGCGAGTTTGGGGCAGGCGTGGCAGGATACGTGGGAAATACGTTTGTGGCGGGTTTCGCGTCGGCAAGTCCTGGGGAGGGGAGGGTGAGGATGGGGGGACGGGGGTGAGGGGAAGAAGAAGGAGGTGCCGGTGCACAGGTGGCTGGGGTTTATTCATGCCATGTACATGGCTGGATGTTTGGTTGCGCCGTTTCCGGCGGCGAGTATTGCGGCGTCTGGCCGATGGTGGCTGTTCTATGCCGTGCCCCTTGGATTGGGGGTTATGAACCTGACGTTAGTTGTGGTTGCGTTCCGAGACTCGATGGGATTTGAAGGAAGGGGCAGGAAAACTGTACCGATGGCTGGCGCAGACGGGGCCGAAAAAACAAAGACCGCTTGGGGCCTTATCAAGGACACCCTCACTCAAAAGAGCCTCTGGCTTCTGGGTGTATTTTTTTTCTTCTACCTCGGTGTTGTTGTCACAGCGGGTGGGTGGGTGGTTGAGTATCTCGTTGATGTACGGAAAGGGAATATTACGGCGATGGGCTATGTCCCTGCTGGGTTCAGCGGTGGGTGTTTGTTGGGGAGGATTCTGTTGCCTGAGCCGACGCACCGGTTTGGTGAGAAGAAGATGGTATTTTTGTACTGTGTGCTTTGCCTCGGCTTCCAGCTTCTATTTTGGCAGTGAGTTATTTCTGAGGTGTTGCACATTCCCAGACAAAAGCTGACTGCGTACAGGGTGCCGAACATCATTGCAGCTTCTGTCGCCATCAGCTTTCTTGGCTTCTTCTCGGGACCATTTTTTTCGACTGTGAGTTGACCTCGTTCCCTCTCCCCGAGTCTAACAGAAATGACTGACTTTCTGTAGGGTATTTCAGTTGGCACAAGGCTCTTCCCGCCCGACATTAGTCCAACCGCCATCTCTTTCATCTTCATCTTTGCACAGACTGGCGGGTCTCTCTTCCCCATTGTCACGGGTGTGCTTGGAGCTCGTGTAGGTGTCTCTGTGATGCAACCCATTCTGGTTGGTTTGATCGTGGCCATGGGCGCCAGCTGGCTGCTGGTTCCGCAGCCCAAAGGAAAGACGAACTAAAGTCGGCCGAGTTTACCGTTTGGTTTACATATTGTATTGACTGCGACGGGCTCTCTCGCGTCATATTAATAGGGTATCAAGGGTATTCGGTACAAGACTTGTCTGTCTGTCATCACCTATGTAGAGATCCAATTCCTCTTCAAATAGCATTCCCAAACTACTCCCCGAGGTTTACTTGCCATGCCCATTCTTAGATCTCTTCCTCAATATAGCATCATTCCTGACCACACTTGAAGGCTCCATGCCCTCCTCAAGTTCAAAATCTCAAGATTGCACACAACCCTCCGTCACGCTCCCCTCCCCCTACCCCGCGGCCTCGCCGCACCGCCCCGAACAGCGCCTCCTCTCGCCCCGTGCTTGCGAGCAGCAGGCACAGGATCAACAGTTTCTGTGTTTAACGCCAGCCCGGCCGCCGTGCCCTTGTTCTCTACCGTCCGCGGCCGAGTACTGCTCTGTATCAGAAAAGTGGGAGTGTTGGCATCGTTTCCCACAACTGCTGCTCTACCCAATGACTGTCATTTTCTTTCACTGTCCAGCTCTTCCGAGGCTTTGCGCTTTCCCGGACGACCGTCCATAACTGGGACGGTCCCGGCCTCGGGCGGCAAAATTGGGAAGATGGACTGAGAGTGCGGTCAAAGAGGTTTCTGTGTTCGGGGACTGTGGTTTACCTGAACAGGTGTATTGCTCCTGCAGTTGATTTGATGGACTGTGTCGGGTGTCCCTTTGGGGCGGGAGGGTCAATATGGTTGTTGGCCGTCTCTGCGAACTCTCCGCCGCCAAAAGTATTTCAGGGTGGGTTCCTAATAACTGGCGGGGGTTCTCAAAGCGGTACCGGTTGGCGAACGTTGTCAGGTGAGCTTGCGTCGTCTGCTTCGTCGGTGGCATAATCATTTTTTATAGTCTTCTCGTATGATCCTCTAGCGGATGCTCATGCTTCCATTTTATGCCTGGAAAGCCTCGTGTGTTATCCCAGACTCCCCACTCTTTTCAGTCGCTCTTTAATTGCTCATATGCTGTAGTGTTGATGCTGGGAGGTGGAGGTATAGGGTCTCGTGCAACTTTGGCCGCCTCCTCGGCCTGATGTGCTCTGTACTCAGCTCACAGCCTAGCACTTTCCTCCCGACTTTTGCAAGCAACGTGCAAAGGGTTTCGGGTGACAGTTTTGGCGCATTCAGTTTTTCGAGCATGTTCTCGCGCTCTTTTGACAGCTGGTAAATTAACTGGTGATATAGGCGCTCCACCTGTCGCAGATTCTCTACAATCTTCTCCGCCGGCTTCGAAACTGGCGGCGGCACCGCCGTTGCACCAAAGAGCGAGCAAACAAACTGTCCTTGGATCGGGGTCAGACTGTTTGGTTTTCGACTCTTGGAGGGGGGCAGTTGGTGCTTCCATGCCCCATCAGGCAAATACAGGTTGTTCCACCGGTTCTTTCAAATGCCTTGCTCAATCCAGCGTGCCTTCATAATTTTGCGAGCCTTGCCCTCAAGGTCAATGCTGTATGGCTGCGTTCGGTAAGGCTTCAACAGCCGCTTGTTTTCTTTGTGGCATTGATCTCTAAATTGCTCGCGTGGCGATGATGCTGAGCACTCCCTCTTGAGCTCTACCCTGCGCTGCTGTTGGCGTCTCTGTACTTCGCTCCGCGTTTTGAGGCTCGAGAAACGAGTTGTGGTTTTAGACAGTTGAGAGTGGTACGGTGGCGGGGACTCGCTGAATCGGGCTCTGGCACGCTGGAGCTTGCCAGATTCCTCAACGATGGCGCCCAGGGCCCGGTTTGCTCTGTCCAGGGTACCGTGATAACAATCATTTAATTTGTCATCACCGAGGCATTACCGACTACCTTACTATAACTATCCTCAATTGTAAGACAACGTCCTAAGAACTAACTACAATTACATCCGAAATAGATGAAGTGAACGATTCTGCAGCCTCCTGAAAAGTTTGTGCATTATGGCCAGGCTTGCCACATACACCACAGCACCGAATCTTCGTCCGAGCCCCCCTGCATTGTTACCACCCAGCTGCATTTCTTGCACTCCCTCCCCACCTATAGCCGTCTGGTCGAACTGATTACGTATATCCTGTATAGTAAGTGACTCTCCAAGCTGTATACGTGTTCTTTTGGCTCTCCGGCGCTTGCTTAGTGCCTCATTGGCCTTACGGAGCGAAGAGACCTCTGACCGAAGAAGAGCCACCTCGTGTATTAAAACCATCGTACCCTTGGTAAGCTGGTCTATAGCAGTTAACATCGGAGTTGGGGGGCTGTTTTGATGATTGGCAATGCGAGTCTTGATGAGCGTTGACTGAGAATCGGCTTCTTGGGGGTTTTGTGGTGTCTAGAAGACCCAAGAGTATGCAGTACCGGGTCGTGAGTTTGGGGGTGTTGGTGTACGAAGCTTGATATCTAGCTTAGAAAGTACCCTCTTTGAATTGTACGGCATAAGGCCAGACCCTGCGAAGCCGCCTAAATATTCCTCTCAGTGATGGAGGTGAAAAAGGCCTGGCAAAGGGTGTAGAGGAACTCGAGCTTGCTCATGTAGTTGATGTGTATCCGCATCAAGTCCTCAACCTGCCAACTGTACGCCTGCTTCAGCGGCCCAAAGCAGCCAACATCGAGTGGCTGGAGGAAATGCGAAAAATGTGGAGACATATAGAGCGTGATAATGTTGTTCTGCCGGCAGTGGAGCTCGAATTCAGTCGAGTGGTGGCTCTCGTAGCCGTCGAGGATCAATAACCGGTATTTGCCTTTTATCCGGGGCAAACCACTCGCCAATGACCTTTAGATCTTCGCATTTAGCCCTCTAGTAGTCGTATTTACGCGTGAAACGCGTACGGAGCTCTGGCTAGCGTTTGACAAACCGATACGCCTAGAGTTTACCGACAGGAGGTACATCGAGTTCGTATAGTAGTTGGTTGGCCATATCTTCTACACCGTATAATCTCGGTGGAAAAGCTTGCGCACATAGGTCAATAATGTATCGAAAAATAGCCTCCTCTTCCAATTGAGTCAGCTTTTTTGAATTGGCCGTAGTGTCGCATCGTGCACGCTTGCCAGCGCATCGACGCCCTAGAGTCGCCTAGGAGACCCTATAGATCTTTGCTACGGCTCGTACGCTTAGATTCTTATTGTTTTGAAGAGCTTGAAGAGCCAAGATTATCCGGACTTTTTTTAAAGTAGCTGGTATTTTAAATGATAGAAAGAAGTGGTTGTTAGGTGTAATGGTGACACGTCGCGTAAAAAATGCCTCACTCGGTGATATGCCTCACTCGGTGATAAGACACGTTATAAGTAAAAGCCATTTAGGTATGGGGTATATTGTGGAAGGTTGTGGTTGTCATACGTGGTTCGTGGCGAGAGACTGAAGTCCGAATGTTGGAGCAGTGAAGTTTGAAGACTCAACTGCGAACGCGCTTGTGCTGGTAGTTGCGATTGTGCTCTGGACGGCGGCAGCGGCGGCGAGCCCTAGAACATTTACAATGGCGGCGGCGCCGAAGATGGGGACCGAAAGCATTATGGATTCCCAGATGAAGCGTGCGAGAGTACAAGGCCTTCATCGAGCTACGAAAGAGGCGGAATGTTGAAGATTAGGAAAACATAAGGTACCATAGGATCTCGTGAATAGGGGAAGGCTAAGTAAGTCTTCTACAGACAGTTTGGCGATGTCTTCCCTCCAACCAATACCACCTGGCAGCTATACAACAGCGACATCGTCACTATGCCTGAGATGCGTCGCATCAATGTTGATATAGTTGTTGAATCTGTAGTTTGCTCTTCCGCGAGCTGGTTTAAATAGTAGTTAGCGAATAAGAATAATCAGATGCCTCCGCATCGAGTAGCTTGCAGCCGCTCGCGTGTTACGAGTCCGGACGCGGGACGCCCCCTTCGGCCCGAGACTTCTGGAAGACCAACCATCTCGAAAAGGGCGGCCATCCTGAAACACCCCTTCCCCTCACCACGTCCGCAGTACCCAAATCCCAGTTCGCATTGGGGCTTTACCTGCCGCCCCGACGACTGTTGGCTGCCTCGTGGGATTTTCGTGCAGCTCCCCGCCATTTTCGTGTGGTCGTCCCCTGTGTTTATTCGTCACAACATCCATCAGGCGGCTTTTGGTGTTGCTAGGCTTTCGCTGCTGCTGGGAGCTTGCAGGAGTCTCCTGGTGTGATGGCAGTTTTCTTTGTTCAACTCAAACTGCCTTGTTTGAACTTCCGACATGTGAGCATGCGAGTCGAGGCTGGGGCCTGGCAGTGTCGATGCCAGCACAGCTCGATGGTCCCGAGATTCTAGGAGAACCGATCAAGACATCCTCAGGCTTTTCCCGCAAAAAGTATTAAAGGCCAGCTGTTTCTGCTGCTCCTCTTCTTGTCCAAAATTCAGAGTTCTGCATCTGCTTCAATTTCTAGCAACGCTCAGTTATCGACATCCTTTGACACGCACCACCGCCGCGACTACACTCATTGACACCATGGCCTATCGTTTCCATGACGATGAATTGTCTGAGTTCATGGACCACACCTTATACTTTCGTTATAACAACCCCAACGACGGAGCTCTTTGGAACCCACTTCACTTATTGCAAGACCTTATTCAAGAAGGGACTTCGGGTACCTCGCTCTCCTTCCGCCACACGTCGGCCCCTCCGGCAGTCCCCAACGAATTGTTCGGTATTGGCGCGGTCTATGACAATTCTCCACTTGGCATGATTGTCCACCACGATCCTTGCCCGGGCAGTCCTCAACCTTGGCCTGTCGCCTCTGGCAGTCGCCATCCTCAACCCTCTGCCGTCTCCCCTCCCGGCAGTTTACTGTTTGGCCTGAGCCCGCCTCCAAGCCCCCCACCCCGCACAGTGCCGTTTGACAGCAACACCGCCATTGTCGACGGTGATGGCACAGCCAGAAGGAAGAAAAGAACAGAAAGTGAGCCCGGTATGGGCATTGCTAATTCCCCTTCCATAAACTCCGAGGCATCAACACACCTCAGCTCTCATGTAAGCCAACCTCGCGCATCTTCTTTCATTCTCTCATATCCAGCCCTCCAATCCTTTCCTCTAACACCCTCCCAACTCGCAACTAATCCCCGTCCCGTGTCAGTGGTCCCTCCCCACCTCGACCCAACCGACCCCCTCCGCCGCATCCACGCGTCCACCGTCCGCGAACAAGCAGCCGCCATCCCCGCCACTACCCTCCTCCCTCACTACCCCCACCGTTTCAACAACAGAGAAGAACTCAAACTCAAATCCAATCTACCACCCCTCATCGAATACCCCCTTTCCCCCGATGATCCCTGGATCGCCGGCCCGGACGCCCCCGTCGGTCCGGCGCGGATCGTGGTCAATGAGCGGGACCGAAGGAGACCCGAAGTCATGTACCATGACCCGAAGGCGAAGGAGGTGGATAAGAGGGGGAGACATGCGAGATTTGTTAAGGCGGAGTATAGGGAAAGGGAGAAGTTGGAGAGGAGGAATAGGGAGGGTGGAGGGCCGGTGCATGTACTTGTCTCTGGGGAGGAGAAGAGGGAAAAGAGAAGGCAGAAAAAGGAGGAGGAGGCTTTTGGTTCGAGGTCGATGTAGGATAATGGGGGTAAATTTAATACTGATTTATTGGGATGGGGTTGCGTTGGGAGTATAGAGATGGAGAGACCCTTCGGTCTGGATTGGTTGTTAGGTTGGGGCAGGAGCTGTGGAAGGGATGTAAGACACGGTGGAAGAGTGTTTGGTATATTGCGTTCTCGATTAGTTAGTGGTTTCTCGTTGTTAGAGATAGGGTCAGTTTGAGTCTTCAATTTGTTTTTCTACTTTCTAAATTAGATCCTTGCCTCTTATGCCTGTCAGTTCTCAGGGGTCTTTTTTCTCCTTACGGCCAAAATATTGGTGATCGAGGAGAGCATGGGTGTGGTGGATAAGTGTGGACTTGGTCATAACAGGAGAATCCAAAGTCATCATCAAAATTGGTTAACGTTAGTTACATTCCTGAACCGATTATCAAAATTGGTTAACGTTAGTTACATTCCTGAACCGATTATCAAAACTTAGAAGAGCGTTTGCCAAAGGCACGTTTCCAGACGCAATGCTAAGATTTAACTTGGCGACATGTGACTTTGAAACGACGTGTTTCGGCGCTTAGTCTGATAATCTTGAACTTCGCAATTCACAGAATATCTTTCCCATTTTCTGTGGTACTATAGCTTGGAGCTTTCGTTTCCGCGGAATCTCCAACTCAGCAATGTTGTGCAGACACCAACTCTCACCGGATTGACCCTCAATTTCATCAGTTTTAATTCAATTGCGAAGGTCGGAGTTTGGGGTCAACGGCGGCGCTTCCAGTCATGCAGACAACACAGTGCGTTACCATACCCCTCTCCTGGACCGGGCCCAGGCTGGCTCAGAGTCTCGTCCCCTCTCTCGTCTCCAAATTAAGGAGCTGGGCACGGCCCAAGCAGTGAACTAGCAACTCAGTCGTAAGGCTCCCGACTGAGCTAGCGTCAAATGAAAAATCCGTGACAAATTCTGTTTATAACAAAGTTTCCCAGCTGCGCCATCCTGTCAAGTTGTCCCCATGCGCCCTCTGCGAGCAGCGTTCGAAAACTGTACACGTGTTCTTCTCATGCACCCAGCCACTCCTCGCTTTTGTTCCGTGTTGTGTGCTGAAGTGTGTCTCACTGGTCCGCGGCCCCCTCATGTGGTTGCTGTCGCGTCTAAGCGAGTGTTGTTGGTCGGGCGCCTGCAGAAACCCCTCACGACCATTGGTTTGCATTCTGTCCGCAGAGGCAGATTTCTTTGTTCAGCTTTTCAGCCTGCAGCAAGAGCTCATGCAAGTCAACATGGCGGAAGACAGCCTTGTGTGTGTCCAGGTGGCCTTGAAGGACTCGATCAGGCGGCCTCGGCGGACTGAAGGATGTAACGATACGACTCTAAGAACGAAGTCTGGCCTGAGATGGTGATGTTGATGTTTTGAGGCTTCACTCTGAATGAGTATAAAATACCATCGCCCCCTCTGACGCTCTTTTGCACCTTTCATCCCCAGCCCACATCTTCTAGCACTTGGCCCCTTCTCACTCTACGCTCTTCAGCTGCTCTAAACCAACACCCACCGTTTCTCAACCACTGGTTCTTGGAAAATGGACGCCCCGAGAACCCCGAACTGGCTTTCCAAAAAGACTCGCTGCATAGTTCGCTCCTGACCTGTCAAAGATGATCGTGACGATACCAAGGACTACAAGAAGGGCAGCGTAGTTTTCGACGAGCCATGTGGTTTCAGCTCTCCTGTGGGCCCCGAACCCTACGTACGCCAACCCACCCTCTTTAGCTTTTTTATGTCCCACTGTTCTGCCCCAGGCCACAAATAACTCTCATTTACTCCTCCCATGATTTTTGCAGCTTAAATCTCCCCAAGAACGACCTTCTCCCGCGGTTGCCGGTGGACGTAACTTGTCCCCAAGCGCTCGCGATCTCGAAAAATATCGTCCCGAGAAAGAAAGATATCCGTACCGCTTCATGAACTACCAGGACAATCTAGATCCGATCAATAAACACCCCTTCATTTTTTATCCCGCCATTCCCGACAGGCCGTGGGAGCTGGGGATGCAACCGGGCAAGATCTGCATTGTTGTCAAGCAGTTCGACTGGTCACAGCCCGAGCTCATTTGCCACGACGACTCAAAGCCGTATACCGGGGGGTAGCATAATAGGCCCGGGAGCAGCAAGAGTTTCAAGCACCCGAACAGCAACCATCGTTTGAGACACAAAGGCAGCACGGACTTTACCAAGGCCACTTCCATGGATCGCCACGGATTAGTCTAGAGCTCGACTTTGCGGGTCTGAAATTTTAGAAGTCTCAAGGCCGTTTCTCCTGACGGACATGGAAAACTTTAACAAAAGGAAGGGAAGAGGGAAGAGGGAAGAGGGAAGAGGGAAGAGGGAAGAGGGAAGAGGGAAGAGGGAAGAGGGAAGAGGGAAGAGGGAAGAGGGAAGAGGGAAGAGGGAAGAGGGAAGAGGGAAGAGGGAAGAGGGAAGAGGGATAGGATGGGAAAGTGGTTGGCTAAGCACCATGGCTGGTTTCGGAAAAGGGGGTCGCTATAACACTGTTCTCTTTTGTTTCATCTCTTACGGCACAAACTGTAGAATTCGCCGGGCCTCATGGCAAGGAGGAGCTGTTAGGGATTTTAGGGAGAGCGGAATGTCTCGAGCTAGTGTTACTTCACAGGTCAGATCGTCACAACATACAATGCACAATGTTATCACCCTTTTCTTTTACCCACAAACGCTTTTTCACAAAGTGCTCGATTCATAGTCACCAGAACTCCCTTTCTCTCCTCCACCTCCACCACCCCCCTTA
Organism: Collariella sp. IMI 366227; assembly: GCA_027946355.1. NCBI lineage: Eukaryota > Fungi > Ascomycota > Sordariomycetes > Sordariales > Chaetomiaceae > Collariella > Collariella sp. IMI 366227. The sequence continues at coordinate 495,576 of JAPEUS010000018.1, forward strand.
CGCCGTCCCCATATGCGCCCCCCCGCTAACATGCACCGTCTGCCCAGTAATCCATCCCGCCTCCTCGCTCGCCAGCAACGCCACGACCCCAGCAACATCGTCCGGCATGCCAACCCTCCCCAGCGGACTCCAGGCCGCAATGCGTGCATCAATTTCCTCCCAGGTCATGTCCTCACTGTTCTTGATGTACTTGCGCGAGTTCTCAAAGTACATATCGCTCTTGACCCCTCCGGCGGCTATGCAGTTGACGGTGATTTGTTTGGAGCCCAGGTCCCAGGCGAGACACTTCACGAGACCGGTAATGGCGGCTTTCGAGGCAGCATAGATTGCGTGATTGGGGACGCCCTGGGCTTAGAATTAGTATAGAATGAGATGGAGGTGAGGAAGAAGGAGGAAAGGGGATAAACGGGGGAAGAAGGACAGACCATGACAGCGGAAATGCTGCTCATGAGCATCAACCGGCCGCCGGGCGACATGTGTTTGCCGCACTGCTGGGCGACAAAGAATTGACCTTTGACGTTGATGGCAAAGACGCGGTCAATTTCGGCTGAGGTGACAGAGGCGAGATCGTTGAAGTGCTCGATTCCGGCATTACTCTGTCAAGGCGTAAGTTTGCTATTTAAAATAAGGGGTATAAGTGAGTGCTTACCATCACGATGTCAATTCGCCGGAGCTGCTTCTTAGTTTCCTCAAACAAACGAGCAACATCTTGGTCATTGGAAACGTCCGCTTGTATGGTGATAGCCTTCATGCCGTGCTGCTTCGTGATGTCTTTGGCAAGTTCTTTGGCTGCAGTTCCTGAGGCAACATAATTGACCACTACATCTGCTCCATGAGCAGCAAATCGGTGGGCAATGGAAGCGCCGATGCCACGGCTAGATCCGGTGACTGAAAAATGGTAAGTTTAAAGGATGCTTAGTATCTCGCGAATGGACTTACTGATGGCCACCTTGCCCTTGAGGTTCTGCTTGAATTCGGACATGATTGATATGGCAAAGTCTGATGATAAGTCAGTATCATTTGAGAGATTCTTTTTCTCATTATTAAGTATGGCCATGACGTTTCACAGCATTCCAGGTTGTTTTCGTCGTGTCCGTGGGGTTATCCGTGACACGCTCACGAGTCCTCTTGCTCAAGAGAGCTGCAGTTCCATCTTTATGACTTAACAGCTTGGTCCATATTCGTGTCATAAAAAAGCTTAAACCTCCTGTGGTTGGCAATTATTAATTTCTGCATATTTTCACCATTTTCCTGAATTTCGTGAAGTTCTCAGGAGGTGAAGGTAGAAAAAAGGGACTAGAGCGCGGATGGGGGTTAGGGTCCTTTGCACTGGGTTAGGGTTATAATGGCCTGTCACAATCATTTCAGGTGTTCGTTCTTTGTTCCTTGGTCAACTTTGGAGCAAGTTGCTGTCAGCTTCCCCTCGGTCTCAACCGTCGTCAGCTCGATTCGGAACCTTCCGTCGACACCGCCATCAGACGATGAGCGGACCCTGAGTGGAACCGGGCCGGCACTCAGGTACGTCCCGCGCCAATCCGGCGCTCACCGATGCCGAATGTGGCAAGCCAGCTGCTGAGCTCCGTGTTCGGGGCGGGCCAGCGGAGCCGACGCCGGCAGAGGCCGCAGGGCTGTTATCGTGCTTCCACGTCGCATTCCACATCACACTTGGCGATCACCGACAGAAGGAATGGTTTGCGGGGAAGAAGGTCGACGGCGGGGCGCATCCACAGATACGGATAGCGTGCGCTTATCCCCGGCATCCCTGGCCGTGATTCGGGAGTCGCCTTGCTCTTAAAGGGTCGATGTTTCACCCATCATCGTCGGCAGCTGCGGGCCTTTGAGCACCCGGGTCAAGCCTTCCAGTATTCTCTACTTTCGTCTTGTGCCACAGCAGCCCCAGTCAACAGCCAAACCGCCACCATGCCCAACATTGTCGTCCTTGGGTATGTACTTCACACCGGTACCGGAGCTCGGGCCGAACCCAGAACCATCACTGACCTCGACACAGCGCCGGCGTGAGCGGCCTCACCTGCGCGCTGTTGCTGGCCAAGGAGAAGGACAACGTCGTGACCGTCGTGGCCAAGCATATGCCTGGCGACTATGACATTGAGTACACGTCCCCGTGGGCCGGTGCCAATGTCTTGCCGTGAGCCAACCCCCTCTTTCTCACAACCCAGCTCATAAACTAACACACCCCCACAGCATGTCCCTTGAGCGAGACTCCCGCTGGGAACGCCGCACCTGGCCCGTCCTTCGCCAACTCGCCGCCGACACCCATAGCCGCCCGCGTCCTCCGCCGTAGCAAGGACATTGCCTCTGGCCTCAAAGCCGCCCTCTCTGATGGTCTCTTCCAACCGTCCCCTTGGTACAAAGAAGTGATGGACAACTTCCGCGAGCTGCCCGCCTCGGAGCTGCCCGCAGGCATGCACTCCGGCTGCGAATTCACCTCCGTCTGCATAAACACGGCCATCTACCTCCCCTGGCTGGTTGGCCAGTGCGCCAAGCTGGGCGTGCAGTTCAAGCGGGCCGTGCTAAAGCATGTTTCTGAGGCGGTCGGGATGAGTCATTCGGGGCAAAAGGCGGATGTTGTGATTAATGCAAGCGGGTTGTTGAGTTGTAGGCTTGGGGGGGTGATGGATGGGAAGGTGTATCCTGCCAGGGGGCAGATTGTGTTGGTGCGGAATGGGGCGGAGGATCATGCCGACGACGAGCGGGTGTGATGACGGGGAGGATGAGGTGGTGTATGTGATGCAGCGGGCGCTTGGGGGTGGGACGATTTTGGGCGGGACATATATGAAGGGGAATTGGGAGGCGAATCCGGATCCAAATATTGCGATGCGGATTATGAGGCGGGCGGTGGTGACACATCCAGAGTTGACGGGCGGGAAGGGGTGGAGGGTTTGGATATCATTCGGCATGGGGTGGGGCTGAGGCCGTGTAGGAGGGGGAGTGAGGATTGAGAAGGAGGTGATTGGGGGACGTGGGTGGTGCATAATTATGGGCATGCGGGTTGGGGGTATCAGGGGAGTTACGGCTGTGCCGAGAGGGTGGTTGAGTTGGTGGATGAGATTAAAGCGGGGGCGAAGAGGTTGTCGAAGCTGTAGCTGACATTAATCGTGTCTGAGCAAACCATATAGATAGAATTTCCCACATCTTGATCCGTTTGTTTGTCCATTGTTGATGCTTTGTTTCCTTGGTGCTGATAGCAGAGCACTAGAAAAGGGGTATCCACCAACTGCTGCCACCTGCCAAGAGCTGCCAACCGAGCTGTCACCATCTCCTGTCGCGACCTCCATCCCACCTCCAAGCTCCAACATCACCACCTCCATCGAGGCCACATCTCCCAAAATGCCGGCCTCAACCCGGCTCCTGCCCGTCAGGGCCATCCAATTTGCATTAAACATCCTCACTAGCCACCATTCCCTCTCAAAACTCATCCCACCCCTCCTCTTCCTCCTCGACGCGCTCCTCACCACCATAATCATCCAACGCGTCCCGTGTAAGCCCTTCTACCACCACCAACTTCCCCCTTCCCAACTAACGCCTCCCTTTCAAACATGATAGATACCGAAATTGACTGGCGCGCCTACATGCAACAAATCTCCCAATTCCTCTCCGGGGAGCGCGACTACACCAAAATCCGCGGCGGCACCGGCCCGCTGGTCTACCCTGCGGCACACGTTTGGATCTACACGGGCTTGTACAAGCTTACGGATGGGGGCAGGGATATTCCGCTGGCGCAGTATGTGTTTGGGGGGGTGTATTTGGTGGCGTTGGGGGTTGTAATGGGGTGTTATTGGAGGACGAAGGTACGTTGTATCGGAAATGGCGATGGGGGTGGTGCTGACTGGTGATGGTTTAGGTTCCACCGTACGTCTTCCCGATGTTAATTCTCTCGAAGCGGCTGCACAGCATCTTTGTGCTGCGGTGTTTCAACGACTGTTTCGCGGTGCTGTTTCTGTGGCTGGCGATCTACTGCTTCCAGGGGCGGGCTTGGACGGCGGGGGCGCTGGCATACACTCTGGGGCTTGGGGTCAAGATGTCGCTGCTGCTCGTGCTTCCGGCGGTGGGGATTATCCTGCTGCTTGGGGCGGGCTTCGCCACCAGCCTGCAGCTTGCGGCGATGATGGGCCTGGTGCAGGTGCTTACTGCGGTGCCGTTTCTGGCGCATAACCCTGGGGGATACCTGAGCCGGGCGTTTGAGCTGTCGCGGCAGTTCTTCTTCAAGTGGACTGTCAACTGGCGGTTTATTGGGGAGGAGGTGTTTCTCAGCAAGGAATTCTCGATGATGTTGCTGGGTCTGCATGCGGCAATGCTTGTGCTGTTTATCACCCGTCGGTGGTTGAAGCCGAGTCGCAAACCGCTGGGTCAGCTGGTGGCCCGAATGCTGTCCGGCAGTTCACCATTCACGCAGCAGGAACGGCGCGTTATCTCGCGGGATATCACACCGCGGTTCATTATGACGGCTGTGCTATCTGCCAACGTCATCGGCCTCCTCTTTGCGCGGTCGCTGCACTACCAGTTCTACGCCTATCTGGCCTGGTCGTCCCCTTTCCTCCTCTGGCGCAGCGGCCTCCACCCGGTTCTCCAGTATGCTCTTTGGGCTATCCAAGAATGGGCATGGAATGTGTATCCCAGCACGTCTGTCAGCTCCGGTGTTGTCGTCGTGGTTCTGGCCGCGACGGTTGGTCTGGTCTATTTCGGTGCTCGGGAAGCGTGGGAGCCGAGAAGAGCTACGGCGAAGGAAGAGGCCGCGAAGCGGTGATTGGTCTTGGTCGATCGGTCTGAACCGAGTTGTATTCCGATCGAGATCACTCCTCCTCCGAGTCACTGGGCGGCATCTTGCCGACGTTCGAATCATCGTCTTCGTCCTCGCCAAACGTCTGCTTGACAAACTTCTTCGGCCTAGTCCACCACAGTCAGTCATGCGCCAACTTTCAACTCAACACAGTACGCACCAGTAACTCCGCTTCCGCCACTCCCTCTCGTCGCGCACGATGTTGATAATGTCGCCGACCACCTTGCTCCCCGTCTTGGCGCGCTCCTCGGCCGACTCAAGGTCCACCAGCACGTACCCGCTGCGACGGATGAAAATGGTGTTGCGGAACTTGGGGTCGAGCTCGACACTGCCTGTCTTGCCGTTGGGGAACTCGACCGTGTAGAGACTGTTGCCCTCGGCCTTGACGACGCGCGTGATGGATTGCGTCTCGGTCAGCTCGTCCGGAGGTGTCATGGACTCCTGCGCCGCGGCGAGGACGTTGCGTTTGGGTTTGCCCATGGCTGTGGTTGTGGTTGTGTTGGTGATCTGTTGGTGCTGGCTGGAGGATGGTCGACCAGGATTGATGGAAGAGCTCCTAGAATCTCAAACCCCACCATGGAATTTGTCTTTGGTGGGGCAGGTCTGTGCCCCGCGATTTACAGGGTCCTGTCCCTTCCTTCTTCAACCCTGAACTCACATGATGCTTCGTTTCTGGCATGCGGGACGATCTCGATGCCAGTCTTTCCCACATCCAAGACAGTCTGTTGCTTAACTTCCCTCTCTATTCCGCACGCTCCGTCTTAACTGTGGAGATGCTCGGCCGTCCTCATCGGGGCCGAAGCCGGTCTCGGAGACCCACTTTGCCGGAACAGTGGGTGCCGAAAGATGGGGCAAGGGGCGATCAGCATCGCCGGCGCAGATTTGATACAGACCACATCTTGTGTTGGATTCACTGTCTCTGAACAATATTTTGGATTTCTCTGTTGCTGCCAAACATCTTTCTGATTTTAGCTCCTGGTCCAACCGTGCCTCAGTCACCCTCATTTCAAGAACCATCTTCACTCACCACCAAAATGGGCTCAACCCTCCCCATCGCGCTCCCCGCGCTCAAGACCTCCCCCAAGTTCATCTTCTTCACCGACTTTGACGGCACCATCACGGCGCAAGACAGCAACGACTTCATGACGGACACCCTCGGCTTTGGGCCCGACCTCCGCCGCCAGGGCAACGCCGACGTGCTCAACGGCCGCCGCCACTTTCGCGACGCATTCCGCGACATGCTGGACAGCATCCGGAACACGCCCTTCAAGGAGTGCATCGATATTCTGAGGAAGAACATCGATCTGGATCCGGGGTTTAAGCAGTTTTATGAGTGGGCCAAGGAGAATAACGTCCCAATTGTGGTGCTGAGCGGTGGGATGGAGCCGGTGATTCGCGCACTGCTGGCGCATATGCTGGGGCAGGAGGCTGCGGATGAGATGCAGATTGTTAGTAATGGTGTCGCGGCGAGGGAAGGGATGAATATCAACCAGCCCGGTGGATGGCAGATTGTGTACCATGATGACAGGTGAGCTTCTTTGGTGTAAAAGTTGGGTGATAGGCAGGGATGCTGATGGGAGACAGTGGTTTTGGGCATGACAAGTCCCTCGAGATCCGGCCCTACGCCAGGCTTCCCGCGGAGGAGAGGCCGGTCCTCTTCTACGCTGGCGACGGCGTGTCCGACTTTTCTGCCGCCCAGGAGACTGACCTGCTGTTTGCAAAGGCTGGTCGTGGTATGTTGACTTGGGTGCCTATTCAAATCCGCACTTGCCTGCTAACATGGTCCAGACCTCATCACTTACTGTGAGAAGGGCGATGTCCCTTACACCACGTTCAACGACTTCTCGGATATCCTCGCCACGGTCAAGGACATTGTGGCCGGCAAACTCACCGTTCAGGAGGCAGCGGCTGGGAGGAAGTAAGGCAAAGGTTCCCATGCAGGTTCATGGGCAATGTATTAGATGTTTTCTGGCTCAAAATAGAAAGTCATAGAGGTTGTTTAGGCCATTTCCATCCCGCCCGGGCGACTCCTCCAACCCTTTCACCCCCCAGGGACTCTTATTCTTCTTCACCATCAATATCCCACTTCCATTTTGATTCACACCGCAATGTTCGGGGCGCCGAGAATCGGTGGCAAAAACAGCTCGTCCAGCCCGAACTGCTCCTCGGGAGAAGAGGGCATTACTTAAGCAATTTTTTTACGATGATTACGGCTATTATTCTCAGGGATTTCGCAGGCTCATTCACTGATTTCTTACCTTAATCATCGGTATAGGTTTTTCACCCGGCCCGCAAGGGCGCGGTTTTCCTGTATAGTAAATATCTGAGGGTCCGACATGCCCGCAGGGCACAACGGTGTAGGAATAATAATAATATTATTATTATTCTCTGGGCTTCTAACGTGTCTGATGTATCTAGCCTCTGTATATTTATTAAAGTTCGCGTTTCTGTCTGTATTTTTTATGCAGCTCGTGGCCCATTCTCTTGTACCTAGGACATTCAATATGTTACCTCAACTTTTGAGAATTAAAAACGTGAAAATATTTTTTTTTCAACTCCTGCCTAAAGCTACTACTGAACGCAATAGGTGCTGATGCAGAATCGCACTCAATGGATGAGGGGTCGTTATGACTGGATTGATTGTGTCGGGAGATGATGCTTCTCCTTTTGTGTTGAAGGTCGATGGCTGTGAGGTAAGCTCACGGCTATGGCCTTATCTAATCTACAAGTGAAGTGGTCCACAACCCTAACCCTGGTCTTCAGCCCAGTGATCCAGTTCCGGTATCAAATGCCGGCCCTCAAGAAAAACCTCGCAATGCCCTCATTGCCCACTATCCCCCTTTGTCTTCCGTGATCCTCCATATCCTTGTCCTTTTCTTTCTGGCGTCAATTGCTAGGGGTTAGCAGACGTACGCTACGGCGAGGGGCAGAGGTCTCAGGGACCGGTATAAGCGGTGGGGCGTCCGTCTGGTTCTTGCGAGGGCGACCACGCGGCTTGGCGCGGGCGCGGGCGAGGTGTTTAGCCGAAGGCTGAGACAGCTTTGAAGTTCGTTGCAAGATTGCGTTCTTCTCGGAAACAGCGTTCTTGGCCGTAGTGGCAGCGTGCGGCCGGGCTGGCCTGCGCGGGCGGCCGGGCTTGCCAGGCTCAATGGCCGGCTGGCCTCCCTGACGAGCCCAGTATTCGTCAATGAGCTTCTGCGAGTGGCGCAGCTGATGAGCGCTCTTCCACTCGTTGTTCTCCTGTCCCCAGCCCTTCCATTTGATCAGGTACCGGAATGTACCACGCGTAACGCGGTGCTTCAACACGACTTCGACTTCGTACTCCTCGCCAGAGCCGGAAGCCGTGGAGGGCTGTGAGTCGAAACCTCAACCGGTCCAGGAGCTGGGATTTGACGATTGAACGGGTCCTTGTCGTCAGGCGTGGGCGCCAGGTGCGCCACTGAAATGACGGGTGGATGTTCATGTTGTCGGGCAGGTCGAGCTTGTAAGCCAGGCGACCAACGCGCTTGGTGATTTTGAAGGGTCCCGCGCGCTGTTGTGACGGCTTGCGAGACGGCCGACCTGGAAGATGGTAACCGTGATGCAAGCGCAAGTACACCTTGTCGCCGACGTTGAACTCAATGGGCCGGTGGTCATCATCGTACCGGCGCTTGGCCTGGCCGCTGCAAAGTCCATGGCCAATAGAGCATCCTGGCGCAGATGCTCCTCAGAACCGGGATGTCGGCCGCCCTGTCATGCGGCGCGACCAACGCGTCGAGCGGACCGGCGGGCTTGAAGCCGAACAACTGTTCGTGAGGAGGACCGAATTGGCGCCGAGTACCCACTGTTCAAGTTCCACTGCAAGGCCGGTAGGATGTCGGTCAGGGCGCTTCGGGCCTCTCGAAGATGAAAAAGCGTAGGGCGATCTCCACCGTTTGGTTCTTCCGTTCGGCCAGGCCGTCGGCTTGAGGGTGGTAAGCCGCGGTCATCAGCAGCTTAGTTCCCAAGGCCTTCCATGCCCTTCCAGAACGCGGATGTGAACTTCCTATCCCGGTCGGAGATGATGGCGGAGGGTACGCCCCAGTCCGACAGGAGGAGGTGACGCATCATGACTTCGCCCCATTCTTCTGCGGTATATGTGCTATACCCGGGGATAAGCAGGAGCGCTTAGAAGACTTGCAGGAAATGGTGAGTAGGCTATCAAATTCCTTGTGGTTCTTCAGTTGCCAGGCCGAGCCCTGTGCTTGGACCGTCGGAAGGCCTACAATGAAGTCGATGGAAATGACCTTCATGGGCACACTATCGCTAGGCCTGATGGGCTGGTAATTCCCAATGGGGGCCTTGCGGTCTGTGGCGTTGAGGGCGCATCCCGGGCAATGGCGTATATACTTCTTCACCAGGTGAGTTTTCGTGGATTGACAAGCCACGCAGGTCATAGAGCATCCGTTCCATTCCAAAGTGGTGCTTATTGTCATGAATCGCCTCAAGAACATGTTTGACCATTGCGTACGGGACGCAAGAACGCGTGAGCCGTCGGGCCGAATGTTGTATAACAGGTTGTCGGCCATTACGAAAGGCAGGCCGGGCTTGGAAAAGACCTTCCCACTGTCCTCAGTGTGGCAATCCCGAGATCTTTGATGATGTTGGCGTATTTTGTATCGCTCTTGTACCCTTCAATGAAGCCCTCCTTCAATTCGCTGTCCATCTGCGCCTCGGCGTAAGCGAACCAAATGTTGTCAGAATAGCCTCCCACTATCCCTCTCTGGGTCTTGCATTGCGCGTAGACGACTGAGCGCGTCGGGCACGAAGTTGAGCCGGCCTGGGATATGGAAGACCTTTAGGTCGTACTGCGAGAGGTAAATAGAGGCGTTGATGAGGCGGCGATTTGCGCGGTCGGTGGAGCTTGTGTCGAGGCTGGTCTGGCACGTAATACCTTTGGTTGAAGAGTGATCAGTTAGTACATTGACGGACAGGCGCGATGAATGAATCATGACCCTCAGCTTTTGACGGCCCAGACCAAGCAAGCGACTTCCTGTTCCGACGGACGTACCGAAGTTCCTCCTTCACGAGGCAACGGCTAAGGAACATGATGGGCCAGGTCTTGTTCGCCGGGATGACAGAACCGGGTGTCCATTCATAACCGTCAACGAGGTGGAAGGCCATCACTCCACAACCCCGTTCGAGGCAGCCGTCAATCTGCAAGAATAGCGGCTTGAGCGGGTTGAAATGAGAGAGGATGGTTGGATGCTCCTTGCAAATCGCGTTTTGCACTGCTTCGAAGGAAGCCTTTTCCGCCTCAGTGGGCTCGAAGGTGGTGCGGGCGCAGTATGCAATGCGTTTGCCGTGATTGCCGGTCTCCAGCTGGCCAGTTTTGCGGCCAAGTGCCAGCAAAGTGGTCTTGCGATCTTGAAGAGGCTCAACGAGCTGTGCGTAGTAGGGAATCAGGTGGCGCAAGAAGCCGGTTGCGCCGATATACTGCTCCAGAGCCTTCAGAGAGTCCGGGAACGCCAGTTTGCGAAAGGCCGCGACCTTGTGCTTGGTGGTGGTCAGTCCGAAGCCGTCGACATGGAAGCCCAGCAGCTCAACACTGGGATAACCGATATAGGACTTGGTCGGGGAAATGGCGATGTTGCGGTCGCTGAACATCTTGAAGATAGTGTCCAGGTGTCGCTTGTGCTCCTCTGCAGTGTCCGAGTAGATTGTGATATCGTCGATGAAGGCACGAGCAAAGTGGCGATGCTTCCGGAGCATTTGATCCATGAACCTTTGCACGTACGCGGGCGAGTTGCGAAACCCCATGGGGGCAACCTTCAGCTGTTCCAGGCCGCGGGGGCTGACAATCGTAAGCCGGTCGCGATGAGGTGGAAAAACGCCGAATTGATAGAAGAAGGAGACTGCGTCGATGGTCGTGATATACTTCTTGCTACGCAACTCGTTAATGATCTCTGACTGCAAGGGAAGAGGGTAATTGTCTGGTACGACCACGCGGTTGAGTGGTCGCAAGTCGATCACAACTCTGCCCTTCATTTTCCCTTTGGCGTGCCGCCAGACCACGAACACAGGGTGGGCGAAAGGCGTAGCCTGTGAGCCCAACCCATACGGTCTTGCTCGTGGAGCGCGTCGAAGATCTTGTCGAGGACCTCACGATCGCGCGAGGAGAGTGGATATTGACAGGCGCGGATCTTCTGATGCTGCCAACCTTCGACCAAAGGAATCTGCATCAGGTCGTCCTCGGCCATTTTGACGAGGCCTTCGTCCTTCCACAACTGGGGGTATTTCTCAACGAGGCGCTTGAATTGCTTGGCAAGCTTGCGGTCCAGGGCGTAGATATGCACTCCTCCTCCGCAATGATCTCAGGAAGGTCGTCAGGCATCTTGATGCCGAGGGTAGAAGCTTCTCCGGCATAAGTGGCTTGCGCTCCACCAAATCGTCCAGGTACGCCATAGAGCTCGGTTCCGGAGGCTTCACGGCAGGGATCGCCTTCGCGGGCTGAGGAGCGCAGCCGTATCGGCCGACTGTGTAAGGTTGAATACGAAGTCACCAAGGGAGTTTCCGACTGGGTGTTCGCCTGAGCTTGCTGGGTCGGCATTGCCAACTCCGGCTTGAGGATGGCGCGCGTATGGTGATTGATGTCAAATTCCACGGCCAACGAGGGCGCGTTGTGGCTTGCCTGTACCGCCAGAGCAGACGGGTTGATGTCTGCAACTACAGCCGGGTTAGCCAAGGCCGCCAGTGCGGTTCCCACCGCAAGGGCTGTAAAGGCGGTGGTCCACGAGGCGCATGTAAATCCACCATCGTCGCTTTCGCCTATACGACCGATAGGGTACTTCTTGGGGATGTTCATGACGCCCTTGGAAGGGTTCTTGAGGGCCACGACCTTAGGCGTTTTCGCATCCAGAACTGCGTGAAAGGCCGCAGGATGGTCGGAATTGAACATCAGTGGGCGGCCTTGCGGCAACGGGTAAAAATCTACGGCGATATAGGCTTCCTCGTCGGGCATGAGGGTGATGGCTTGACGAGTCCTGACCTGCGTACGCAGGGAAACACCATACGACGAGTCCTGAAGGGCACGCTGAAGTTGGCGTTCTGCAGCGCGGTCTTCGTGCCATAATTGATGTCGGCGCCGTAGGGGTCGAGAAATCAGCACCCAGCAACAGCCGGGCCGAAAGGGTATCCATGACCCAGCCGGACCGAGTGAACTTAAGCATCGTGGGCTTGCCATCCTCCACGCCGGGCATGAAGAAGGTGAAGGTGGCCCATTTGTTGGTTTTGGCCTTGCCGATGCCCGAAATATTGCCCTTGCGACGTTCAATTGTATGCTCCAGGGTATTGAGGTATGCCAGACCAATGATGGTGCCACTGGCGCCTGGATCCATGCAGACCTCCACGTCCTCTTCATCTGGGGCAGCACGCGCCATGACCCGTAAGTGGGTGAAGCTGGAACGTGGGCTGTTGAGGTCTTTCTCGACATCAATGGTGGGAGCATCCTTGATTGAGAACGCGGTCGCGGGCTGTTTTTCGAGTTCGGGTTCAATGTTCGCTTCGAAGACTTCGTCCATGTCAGTGACTGTGTCATCAGCTTCGTCAGCAACCTTGCTGTCGACCACATCGGGGCGGCGAATAAAGCCTTTCCTGGCGTCCTCGCAGGACTTCAAGTGCTTAAACAGCGCGTTGCGGCTGTCCCAGACGGTGGCGCAATGGCCGCAGGTACGGCGAGCGGGGTCCTTGTCGTTGGCCCTCTGGCGCCGGGCGTTCTTGGGCACTGCACGCCTGCCGCACTGCTTGGCGTGTCGATCCGTTTCCGAAATTGTGTCGAACGTAAGGTGGCACTTTGTGGCGGGTCTTGGTAGAATCGTAGGCGTCACGGTCCTTGCCGTGGCGGTCATCGCTCCGCCTGTACCCGTCATCGCGGCGGTCGTCGCGAGGGCGATACCGCAAACGGTGCTTGTCGCTGTCGCGCGAGCGGTAAGAAGAATAACGTAAGGAAGACTTATCAGAGTAACGAGATGACTTATCCCGGTGTTCATCAGCCTTGCTGGCAGACTTGGATGAAGAAGAAGACAATGAAAAGGCCTTGGCTACCGGAGACTTCTTGCGGTAGCCGGGGTAACGGTCGTCGGCCGCAGCAATGAATAGCGCGGCTCTCATCGACTGACTGGATATAGTCCTCCATCGAGCTCTCCCATTGCGCCCAACAGGGAGGGCAGGTAACGCCGGATCTCCAAGTCCATATGGCTCCAAATCTGGACCATAACGCCTGCCCAGTTGGTGTTGCCTTCGCCCATGATGCCCATGGCGCGGGCCCAACGGAGCTTCTTCTGTACGAATTGCATCAGGGCTTGGTCGTCCTTTGCAATATCTTTGAGGTGGTAACTCTCGTTGAACTGCCGGGTAGCCGTGAGGGCATCGGGCTGGAAACGGTGATAAGGGCGCCCAAGAGGGGCATCAGGCCTTGCATGCGTAGTTGTCGCCTCCGGGTGCTTGTAAGCTCACTGTTCCACAGATGACTGCCGAACCGGCCAAGAGGGTCTGGAAGAAGCTCAAAATAGCGCGCGAAGCCTCCTCACGGGTAGCTTCGTCCTCCAGGAACGTATAGACGCGGTCCGCAAAGCAACGAACATCAGTGTAGATGAGTGTCTTGCCATCCTGCACCACCCCCAGGTCGTTCGGGTCCTCGTGATGCGGGTCGAACAGGCCGATATCGTCGCGCTTGATCTTGACAGCTTCCGCGCGCGCAGTACCGGTGAAGCCAGAGTCGTATGTGCTCGCGATGGCTGCGGGGTTACGTGGGTGCTGAGGGTTACGATTATGGCGACGGTTGCCGTCGCGCGAGTCAGGGTCGCTATCATCGTCGCCGTCTCGGGTCACCACCGCCGCCACCGGCTCCACGTGGGTGGTAGTCTGTATTGTCGTTTGGGTCGCGGTTAAGATTATGACGCGAGCCGAGGGCAATACCTTCTTCGGGGACGTTGAAGGTGGTCCGAGCCATAGGCGCGTCAGTCTGGACCGTGGGACAATGACACTCGCGTTCCAGCCGATCTATGCGACTGGCAACAGATTGGCCTTGCCTTCCACATTGTCGACCTGGTATTTGGTGCGGGTCGTTTCGGCTGTAAGCCCACTAATCCAGGGTTTCGACGGAGTCCATATGTTGCCCCAAGCGCGTGAGCTCGCGGGTAGTATTGTCCTTGAAGGTGTTGAGCGTTACGCCGAGGTTGGTCACAAGCTGGCCTTGGTGCTTGCACGTCGCGTCAAGGTCCTTCGTAACTTTCTCGAGGTTGCCGATCCTACCACCAAGAGAACGCTTGGTGTTTTCCATGGTCTGAGTAAGGCCGTCGGTCATCTGGGCCACGGAAGTGTCAAGGTGGTTGCGAAATCTCGCCGCGCTTATTCATTTCTTCTGTAACGGTATCGCACTGCTGTTCCAGCTTTGGGTTTGACGGGCGTACATGATCTCGATCTTCTTATCCAGGAACTCGACCTGACGCGCGGTTGCTCTGAGCTCACCCGGGTGAAGTTGATCAGGGTGTTCCACATGATGGTCGCACCTTCGAGTGTGTTGTCGTCGGCCTCGGAGGGAGGATGCTGGGATCGGCCATATCGTCGCCTTCGAGTCTTGAGTCTCACGGTCCCGACGGGAGGATGCAGAGCGGCCGCGAGTTGGTGAAGGCGCGGTAGAGCGAACGGGGATTGAAGTCGCTTAAGTTCGCGTGCGATGCTGTCAGATTGAGCCTAGCGACCGGGCCGGCTGCGACCGGGGCGGGCTTTGAAAGGGGAATCCGACCGGGTAGCAGGTTGCTGATGCGTGGGTTTTGCGGAAGCGCGTATTGAAGTTGTTGCTTGCTCGACTGGTCGGGGTCAGGGTCTCACCTTATTGCTGGTCAGGTCTTGGAAAGGCGCCCGGGGTAGACATCTCTATCAGTTCGCTTCGGCGCTTCAAGGCGAGTTTCTTCCGACGGCTACCCAAGTTTACTCGGAAGGACTCGGTCTATTGGTGATGGTGTGAC